>QGSO01000405.1:5391-562625 GCA_011037825.1 Carya cathayensis | reverse complement strand
GTCTCAAGAAAGTTGAGACATTCATAGAGCCATTAATGAGATTCTTATCCCTTCTAGAAGGATAAGCAGCTCTACTATTAACAAAAGTAGGAGCATGCACAAAGTGTCTCATTAATTTAAAGCAGTTTGGTCTAATATGGCCAATCTGACCGCAATGATGACATATGAGGCTCGCATTGCAAGCTTTTTGTCTTTTGGGAGGTGGAGCAGATTTTTGCATATTCACAGGCTTCTTACCCTTTCCAACTGGATGAGTCTTCCTATTCTCAGTCATTGCAGGAACAAACACTGTTTTTCTTGCATTTTTATGGGAGACTTTCGAGGTTGAAGGAGCATCAGGATTCTCTTCACAGTAGCCTAGACCACTCTTATCACAGGGGGACTTTCCTAAACTTAGGAGTTTGTCAAGCTGATTTGTCCCGATGGAGAATTTCTGCAACTTAGTATTCAACAAAGTCAGCTCACTTTCATGAGTTGTAACTTTATCTTCCAAAGTCACATTCCTCTTTTGTAACTCATCCGTTAGACCAACTGCTTCTCCTAGTTTGACTTGGAGTTCTTCATTTTCTCTTTTGCATGAATCTATTTCCTCAATCTGTGCTTTATTGAGTTTCCTCAATTTCACACATTCTTTATACAATTTCTCATAGATTTCCTGCAACTCATCTTCATTTTCAGAGTCATTTTCAGAAACGCTCTCAATTTCAAATCTAGATTCATTACTATGACTTTTGCCTACAACAGAGGAAGTGAAAGCCATGTAATTGAGATTTTTCTTCATGGAAGAATTCTCTTGTGAGTCACTTGACTCAGACTCACTTTCAGTCAAGGAAGCAACCTTAGCTTGCTCTTTTGCTTTCTTGTAATTTGCACACTCAAATCGAATGTGACCAAAACCGTGACATTCATGGCACTGAATACTGTCCTTGTCAGCTCCAGTATCTCGCTTATTTCTCTTTTCTCAGTTTTCAGAACTTGAACCCCTGTTAAACCCTTTGAACCTTCTCCTCTCTTGTCTCGGGTTTTTCTTAATAAACATCTTCCTGAATTTTTTAGCATAAAAAGCTATTTCCTTGTCACTCATGGCAAGTTCATCAGAAGATTCATCAAACTCCTCTCTCATAGCTTTTAAGGCTATGGACTTGTTTTTCTTATCCAAGGGAAGAGTATGTTCATAGGTTTGGAGGGAGCCTACCAACTCTTCAATTCTCATAGCATCCACATCCTTGCTCTCTTCAATAGCCGTGACCTTAGGGCGAAATCTCTCAGGAAGGGATCTGAGAACTTTTTTCACAACTCTATTCTCAGGAATTCTGTCCCCTAGATTAAAGCGAGAGTTGACAATATCATTTAGTTTGGCATAGAAGACATCAAACATTTCATCATCCCTCATTTTCAATTCTTCAAAACTAGTGGTCAACATTTGAAGCTTAGAGTTCTTGACAGCCTGGGTACCTTCATGAGTGATCTCAAGAATATTCCAAGCTTCTTTGCAATTTTGACACATTGATATCCGTTTGAACTCTGCTTGGGACACAGCCATGAAGATCGCATTCAGCCCTTTGCTATTCCAACCACATTCACTTATTTCATCCCTAGAATAATTTTCTACACTTTTGGGAGTTTGAACTCCATCAACAATAACCTTTGGTTCTGTCCAACCATTTGTTATGGAAAACCACACTCGTTCATCCACAGATTTTAAGAATGCTCTCATTTGAACTTTTCAATAAGCGTAGTTGTTTCCATCAAAATATGGTGGAGATGTGAGTGATTGAGACCTATCCATTTTAAAACCACTACGGTAGGATCACACTCAGGAACTGAATCCTAGCGGAGTGAACCCTCTCTGATACCAATTGAAAAGGCAGTGGTTCTACACAACACTACACCTAGAGGGGGGGTGAATAGGTGTAAACCGATTTTTCTGGTCTTTTAAAAAGATTGTTAAACAACAATTAATCAAAGCAATAAATCACACAAAAATCAACACAAGATTTTGTTCACGGAGTGGAAACTCATTTGAAGAACGTTTTTAAAATCTAAAACCACTCCTGGTGTAAGACACCACCTCAAATCCACTATAGAAAATTTAGTTTGTTACAACCAATTTAGAGACACTCACAAAACCTTTGTAGTAGCTAAACTTGGCTTGCAACACCACAAGCGACCCACTCGATCTCTACACGAATGTAGTGTCGGAACTCCAACCTTTCTATAGCTTCCCACGAGAACCTCTCGATCTCTGCATCACCAGCATCTCCGGACTCTTCCGGCCAACGAACTTGTCCACTCCAATGGACTCAACTGAAGTTTGATGTTGAATGTAGTGTGGTGGAGATGTGTTTATCCAAGAGAGAATCAACCAAGTGGGGGAGAGGTTGCTCTAAAATATCTTGGAGGCCCTTAGGGTTTTTGCTCTGATTCTCCACACTTAGAACAGCAGAGAAGCTGTTCTATTTATAGTACCACTCAAAAGAGGCGCATGAAAACCCTAGGTTTTAAATCATCTAGAACATTCGCTCGAGCGCAGTGTCGAGTGAAGGTCGAGCGAAACAATCTGCCTAAGTTCGCTCGAGCCATGTGTCGAGCGAGTGTCGAGCGGTCCAATCTGCTTGAGTTCGCTCGAGCGCCCTGTCGAGCGAGTGTCGAGTGGTGACACCTATTTTGACCATTGATCAGCACACTTCAATTCTTTTCACTTTAACACTTGTTACAACACTATTTTACACAGGTTTTCACAAGAATATGCCAATCAACTCATTTTTGCCTCAACAATTTCAAAATGAGATCCTTCTAAATCAGAAATAAGATGAGTAAAGCATATTCATTGCTTCTTAATGTGGTATTTGCGGCGCTTAAAATGGCAAAATTTGGTTGCTTTCCTTCTATATGTTTTTCCTTGGCGGGAAGCCAAAGGTTTCCTTCCATACCAGAACATGTGTGCCTATTTAATATGTTTTTTTTTAATTAATTTTTTTATTTATTATTATAAATATGTTTGTTTCTATATATATTAGCATATTAAAGTGATAAACACACGCATTGTTTGTGCACACGGATGTCAATATCTACCGCACTAGTCTATTAACTTGAGATTGAGCTTTTGAATGCACTATTTGATTGTAATAAATGGGTTCATACTCCGATCACAAACTAATATATTGCATGTTTTGTTATATTTATTGTAGATTGTGATATTAAATATGTAAATTTATTGAATATAAGTTATTATTTATTTTCGTGAACCAATATTTCAAAGAAATGCATTTGTTTAGTAGTAAGAGTATGTTCTTTCAAAGAATGGAAATGAGTTCAAACCACTATTGCTACATTTTGATGTTTTAATTTTAACAAAGCATGTAATAGCCTTAAAGGCCCAAGAGGTGCATGGCCCATCCGAACGGGTGGGTGGCATGGGCGTAAGGCCCCGTCTACATGGCTAGTTAGAAGACCCACTTGAAAGGGATCAATGCTTCAAAGTAAATTCAACTGAAATGTTGAATATGTGTGTTTTGAACTAGTAACCTCCTTAGGAAAGGGAGGTGTCCAACCACTTGACCAAACATATCCATTGGTCTCTAATCCTTAAACTAGTAATTGGTACTTGAAAAGTCATAAGTTAAGAGTTGTGATCTTTCACATGACGTTACTTCATTATCTATAAATAGAGGATGAGACATACGCATTTCACATTCTATTTCTTCATATTTTCAGTCACTTACATAATTTTGTAGAGAAATTTTAAAAGAAAAACTTCAAAATTGCTACCTGCAATTTGTGACTTTGTTGTATCCTGGAAGTGAATTGCTTGTAATCCTATAACAAAGTTTTTTGAGTGGGGATAATTATCACTTTAAAGATAATGTTCTACATGTCTCAAAGTCGCATTTATTTTTCAGATTACTGTGTCCACACAATTTTCTTCAACATTCTTCAATTTATTATGGTGGATATCTAAAGCTAATTTGTATATGTTAAAGGTTTTTACTTTATTTTATTTTATTTTTATTTTTATTATTTATCAAACAAATAAGATTTGGATTCTAAGTTTAAGATTGTAGGACAAGTGATTAATTATCATATACCTACGAAGTGATTAATCAATTATTTGTTATTAGCTTTAAGCTTCTGTAGGTCCAAAAAGTATCGGGAAGTGAAAAAACAAAATAACTGTTCACATTTAAGTTGTCTTATAAAAAATAAAATAAGGGCATGTTTGGGTGACGTTAAACATTCCTAAAATTTTCAAAATTTCATTCCCGAAGAGCCAAACATCCCTTAAATAAAAAAAAATTTTCCATTTCAAATTTAAACTTTCTATCAAATTATTACATAGTCATTACTCAAACACAAAAATAATTCGAATTTTACAAATTTTGAAAAAAAATGTTTTTTTTCAACTTTATCTATTTATTTTTACAAACTCCAATACAATATTTAATTTATAAAATATTTTTTATTCAAATTTTTGTTCTCATTTTCCAACATCCAATAAAAGATCTCCACTTAAATTATTTTACTACCATATGTTCACAAAAGCATCCAAACATGGCCTTAAAAACCTTTGTATATTTGATTCACTGTTGTTGCAACTTACGTGTTGAATCGCATTGGATATTTCTTGGGACCTTCCCCGAGCTGGCTGTAAGCACTCTATTAATACAATAAGCACCTCTGTCATCCAAGTCAGGAAGGTTGGGCTGTCCGAATTAATCCTATTCGGTCAGTGATCATCTTCGTGCATGAAGCTAGCTAGCTGTGAAGAGCAATGTTTTTGTTTTTGTTTTAATTTTTGGATATATATAATTCAATTTTCTCATTAATTGCTCACCATTCTTGCTTTCAAGCGAAGCGTTTCAAAGGCCAATTAATTAACAACCAGTGAATTTTCACGACACTCTTAACAACTTTTGTAAACAACAGTGACAACATAAACGTGTAAATATTTCTTTTATTTTTTCTTTCCTGGAAAGTTCAATAACATCTAAGGGAAAACCACAAGAATTTATTTAGTATGGAGACCCCAGATGCCATGGGCAAAGTATCTATTTCTCTTTAGCATTCAGAACAATTTGAATTTCCATTGTCAAAAACAGTGTGGTATTCTTTTTTATCATTTCTCAAAGACTACCTAGAAAAACCTGAAGTGAAAAATCCTTCCATTCTACTTAGTTCCATTAATGGTAGACAGATGAAATTTAAATTCAAAAGAAGACCTCTAATCACTCCCAACCATAATTTCCATGAACCACGTACTATCTCACTGAAAATATGAAGATAAATCTCATAAACAAGGAGTTTTCATTTTCAAATCTTTTTCCCACAACTCAATCGCCTTCAGACCTATAACGAATTCAACCTATCAAATGCACATACATTTGGCATATTTCTAAAAGAATATTGGAATAAAAAGACGAACCAAAACCTGCTCAAACAATTCCTTCACCCTCTCAGCCTTAAAAATGAAATCTTATGTCACTATGAACGTACTCCTCTGGCGTCAAATATGCAATAGAAATAGTTGGGGATCTATTTTTCAGAGTATGCATCGAAAACTAGTTTTTTAGAATGTAAAGCTGGAACCTGCTTCCATTCCATTGGGGAGTGGCTTCGAAGGAAGGTAGTAATGCTTGTAAGAGCAGAACTTCCATGGCAAAATGGCCTATCAAGAATCACATTCTCTTTGCCATTTTCCTTCTATTCTTTTTTAGTTTATCTTTCTTCTTTTCTTTTATCAGAACTTAATGAAATGAGAGTGAGTTACTGTTGTAGAAAGTGAATCTGTAATTGCTTACATACATCCTTTCCTCAAGATTGGTTTGCAAGTAAGGTAGGAATGCATGTGAAGAAAAGTACATAATCGACAAAATTGCCAAGAAAGAACCAGATCCTCATTTTCTTGCAAAAGACACTTAGACTCATATAAGTATACACAAGACATAATGGTCGTTCCCCATCATGCTTTTGATTTCTGTCTAAACTACATTTTGCTCAAAATCGCTTTGCTACTCTGCTCTTGTTTTCCAATATCACTTGTCTCAAATCTGTACCTACATTTCTAGGCTATACATATACTTCTCTGCTTTCTAGAGGAGGCCGTAGAGGTTAGTCCCAAAAACTTTACCTTCTTTCTTTTGAAGTTTCTCTATCATGTTTTTGTTTCAATTCTCTGCTAATTTCATTTTTTTCTATGTAATACTTCTTGGATCTCTAGTTGTGAATATAGAAATGGTAAACTATGTCTCGTAGGCTATTGGTCCTCCTTGGCATTTGTCAGTTTCAATATTCTATTTTCCTTTTTGTCTCAATTTACATATTGAGTTTTTTTTTTCTTCTTCTGTATTGTGTTTTCTTGATCTGTAAATGGGCAGCAGGAGGCAAATTGATTTTTACTATATTGCGTCTAGTTAGTGTTTGTTTCGAAATATTTTTATTCTTAATTTTCAATTTAGTTGTGAAGTACTTATCGTTCTCCATCTCATTTCACATTTCATGTATTTACAAAAAAATCAAAAGTGAAAGAAGGAAAAGAAAAAATTTCCAAAGTAGAGAACGAACGAAAGAAGAAAAAGAAATGGAGATTGTGGTGTCAATTGTTGGAAAAATTGGAGAATACTTGGTTCCTCCTTTTGGAGAACATGTTGGCTATCTGATTTCCTACAAGAGGAACATCACGAAAGTAGAAGAGGATTATCAGAAGCTACTTTTAAAGAAGGAGGCCGTACAACAATCCGTTGAAGGAGCCGATTGGAATCAAAAAGTAATCACACGTGAAGTTCAGACATGGCAAACAAATGTGAACATAAGAATTGAAGAGCTTGGGAAATTCCTTGAAGAAGATGTTAAAGCTAATACGATGTGCTTGAATGGGTGGTGCCCGGACTTAAAGTTTCGTTACTCCTTAGGTAAGAAAGCTCAAAAGTATACTCGAGCAATAATTGAGCTATTACAAGAAGGTGAAAAATATGATCGTGTGTTCATTCGTGCTCCTCCATTGGAAGTAGGACCAACATCCAATGGACGTTTTAAGAATTTCGAGTCAAGAAAGAAAAAGATTAACCAAGTTTTGGAGGCTCTAAGGGATGACAAGATGGAGATGATTGCGATATGTGGTATGGAAGGCATCGGGAAAATAGAAATGGCCAAAGAGATAGCCAAAAGGGTAAAAGGTGATAAATTATTTGATAAAGTTGCAATCACAGTGGTGTCTCAAAATCCAAACCAGAAGGAGATTCAAGCCGAAATTGCAGAGTGCCTTGGCCCAAAACATAATGAAGAGTCTTTATCAGGAAGAGCAACTCAACTACGTTCAAGACTGAAGAAGAGTGGGAAGGTCCTTATAATATTGGATGATGTTTGGGAACCACTTGATCTTAAGGCTATTGGAATTCATCTTGGAGATAAAGATAATAGTTGGAAAATCTTGCTTACCTCAAGAAATGAAGAAACATGCATTCAAATGAAGAATCAGAAGATTTTTCCAATCGAAATCTTATCTAAAGAAGAAGCATGGATTTTTTTTAGAGAGATGGCAGGTGATTCATGTATTGGTACCCCCAGTCTACGACTACAAGTAAAAATGGTTGAAGAGGAATGTGGATGTTTACCTATTGCTATTGCAATTGTTGGAAGTGTTACGAAAACTGATGACAATGAAGTGAAAAATATGAAAAATGGAAGAGAAAACAATCACACACAACACAAGATTTACGTGGTTCGGCAAATTGCCTACGTCCACGGGAGTTGCAAAGAATTTATATATATGAGAGATCACAATACAATGGAGGAGGAGAAATATTGTTCTTCACAGAGTTCTTGAGGCACACACACAGCCAAATGAATATAAATGGCCTATTTATACTCTCACGGCGGAAAACCCTAATTCTGGGCAAAAACAGAACATTCGCTCGAGTGGCGTGTCGAGCGCGCATTGAGCGAACTTCTCTTCCGCATTCGCTCGAGCTCACTGTCGAGCGCACGTCGAGCGTTCGACTCTGCCTGATTTCACTAGAGCGGCCAATGCCTTCGCTTGAGCGAACTTCCCTTCCTGGAGACATCGTTCGAGCTCACTGTCGAGCGGCCTTTGAGCGTTTGAATCTGCCTGGCTTCGCTCGAGCGGCAGCCTTTTGCAATGAAAATGAGTGGGATGCCGCACTTGAGCAACTTAAAAAGTCTATTCCACATAATATCACTGGTCTACATGCAAAGGTCTATGCCAGCATAGAGTTTAGTTACAGCAATTTAGAAAGTAAAGAAGCCAAGTTGTGCTTTCTTCTATGTTGTTTGTTTCCTGAAGATGATGATATACCTGTTGAAGATTTAGTAAGATATGGAGTTGGACGAAGTTTTTTTGAAGGCATTGATACAATAGCAGAAGCAAGGAGAAGAGTCCATGCAATTGTTCATAAGCTTAAAAAATCAAATTTATTGCTAGATAGTGGAAAAAAAGCATTCATTAAAATGCATGATGTTGTACGAGATGTTGCCGTATCAATTGCATCCAGAGATGAACATGGTTTTATGGTCAAATGTGATGTTGGACTTAAAGAATGGCCACGGAAGGATACATATGAAGACTTTGCCGCAATTTCTCTTTTGCTTGGAGAAACAACAAAACATCCTGAAGAGTTGAACTGTCCTAAACTTCAGCTTTTGCGACTGTCATCTTCCTATTCTCAAGTGCGGCATTTAGACACATTCCCACGGCATTTAGACATATTCCCACCTAATATGTTTGATAGACTGAAGGAACTAAGAGTGTTGTCTTTGGAAAGTATGTCTTTGGAACCATTGCCACCATCAATCCAGGTCCTTAAGAACCTTCGAATGCTGAAGTTGAGTATATTGACCACTTAAGAAGTGTGTCAGTAATTGGAGCGCTTGAGAAACTAGAAATGTTGAGCTTTTGTCGTTCTGAGATCAAAGAGATTCTGAAGGAAATAGGAAATCTTAGACAGCTGAAGTTGCTAGATCTGTCGGGATGCCTTTGGCTTAAACGAATTGCAGCTGGTGTCCTATCTCGTTTATCTCGACTGGAAGAATTCTATGCGGGTGAATTTGAATGTTGGGAATCTACAGTAGATAATGCAAGCCTTGCTGAAATAATCCCGTATTCCCATCAAATGATGGCTTTAGTAATTTCTCTGCCAAGTATAAGGTTCTTGCCACAAGACTTGCACTTCACAAACCAAAAGATGAAATTTAAGATAAAAATTACATCAATTGCGGGGATAAGCGAACCTGAGGATAGATATTCTTTTTCAAAAGACGAATTGATTATCAATGGTGACGCAAGAGATATTGTGGAAAAGCGGGCGAATATTGCTCCACTATTGGATAAATCTCAAGTTTTGACTTTGAGTATAAAAGACTCAAAAAATCTTTTGCTTGAATTAGACCGAAAAGGTTTTCCATGCTTGAAGGATCTTCTTGTTTATGAATGCAAAAATGTAGAATATTTGCTCGATGTACATGTTGCTGCCTTCCCTCTCTTGGAGTCACTAGAGCTCCTTGGGTTGGATAACTTAAAAAGAGATATATCATGGCAAAGTCTCAGAGAGGCCCTTTAGTAGTAGAGGTGCCCTCAACAACCTAAGATCTCTTGAGTTACGTTGCTGCAGGAGTTTAAAACAAGTCTTTTCAGTGCCCATAGCGAGCGGTTTGGTTCAACTCCAAAAGTTAATCATAAGTTATTGTGAAAATATAGAACAAATTTTCTCTTTGGAAGGCGGAGAAACTAAGAATTCATTTTTTGAAATGAATTTGCCGAAATTGACAGAAATCAAATTTGAAGGAGTACCAATGCTCATTGGTTTTTGTAAAGCAATGGATCCTGTTGATGAGCATCCCCAGTCTACCACCCAAACATCCTTGTATTAAGAGGTACGGTTTTTTTCCCTTTCCTCTCTCGTCCTGTCTCCATTTTGGTTGATATTTATTTTTAGTTAACAAATCATTGAATTATATTGGTTGTTACCACTTTTCCGAGTATCAAGAAACTAAAAAATACAAAAGGAAGAGGGAAAAATAAAATCCACGCTATATATTTGCACAGGCGCACGCACATACCCACACATATATGTAATTTAGATTGATACTTATTCATGATATTCGAACTTGTGAATTTGACAGATAAAAGGATATGGCACTGAAGTAACATCCGTATCTCATAAATTATTTTCATCCAACACCATTTCGTGGATACCCAATTTAGAAGAAATTAAGGTTACGTATTCCTCAAAGCTACGTAACCTTAATTTTCTCAATTGACTGTACACTTTCTCAATTGACATCTCTGTCCTTAGACAGTTTATCAGCATTGACACACGTGTGGAAGAATATTCCGCAAGGATTCCAAGGCTTTCACAATCTGATGATTATTAGTATCTGCAGTTGCCATAATCTAACATATTTGTTTTCAACTTTTGTTGCAAAACTGCTTGTACAACTTCAAGAAGTAGAAATAAATTATAGCAAACAGATGGAAAACATTATTCAAAGAGAGCAAGAAGCTGGAGAAGAAAGGGAAGCATGTCCTATTAAATTGCCATCCATAAAAAGCATCGGTTTGAGGAATTGTCCAAAATTGAAGACATTTGTGTTAGAAAATCAGAGCCGAAGAAAACCAAAAAAAATGGACACAAAACTGGCTTCAAGAGCCCAAGGTTCCCTGGTAGTACGAGATTCCCCTGATTTTCTGGGCGGATGCTTTGAGTCTTGTGTACCACATCGCAAGAATTATAAACCGGTGGTTGTGTTAGATCAAAGCATCAGCAAGAGATCCAAAGGAAGCTCCTCTGTAGGGCAAAGTAAACACTACAATCATGGACAAATACCAAATGATCCTGCCATCACAAAGGTCTGTAACTCTTTGTTCACATTTTGTTTCATTTTTGTTTTGCTAAAAAACGTCAGCCACTAATATGACCAACCTTTTTATTATGTACGCATTCCAGTTTTTAATTCTCATGACTTGGTTACTACTAGCTGTGGTTTATGTGATTTTTTGTCTTTTGTTCTTTTAGGATAAATTCATGAAGAGTTTAGCCAGATAAAGACTTTTTGTGTCTAACTTTTGATATACATGCATTCCAATTCTTAATTCTTTTGTCTCATAATGGTCAAAAAAACTCTTTGAAGAATGTTCATATTTTTTTTGCTAATAGTTTTTATTATTTTGATAGGTTACATTGACTAATCAAGAGCAAAGTAATACTGAAGACCCTAATAATCAAGTAAAGATATGGTCTCTCATCCCATCCAACTTGGTCGAGCGTTTGCAAGATCTAGAAGAACTGGATGTTGAGGAAAGCCCTGTCTTCGACCATTTGAAATATTTAAGTTTAACCTCTTTGTCGAAGCTGTTGCAAATATGGATAAAAGGTCAACAAGAAATTAGAGGCTTCCGTAACTTGGAAATTCTAGAAGTCGGTCGATGTGATAGTTTGAAATACTTATAATTCCCTCGATCTATAGCAAAAATTCTCAAGAAGTGAAACCGACAATCAAGTAAAGACTTGGTCTCACATCCCATCCAACTTGGTTCAGAGTTTGCAAAATCTAGAAGAACTTGATGTAAGTGAACATGATTTATTGGAAGTGATATTTCAACGGGAGGGACTGCATGTTGAGGAAAGCCTTGTCTTCGACAATTTGAAAAAGTTGAGTTTAGCCTCTTTGCCGAAGCTGTTGCATATATGGAAAAAAGGTCCACAAGAAATTAGAGGCTTCCGTAACTTGGAATTTCTACAAGTCGATGGATGTGATAGTTTCAAATACTTATTCCCTCCATCTATTGCTAAACTTCTCATGAAGTTGAAGGAAATACAAGTTAGAAACTGCGATGAAATTAATGAAATCTTGGCGAAAGGATTAGGAGGAGATGAAGAAAAAAGAAAGGTGATTGTATTTCCTCGAGTGAATTCCCTATTGCTCATCAATTTACCAAAATTAGAGTGCTTTTGTAACGAGGCTAATGCTTTTGAGTGGCCGTCCCTGGAGACAATAAAAATAGTTAGATGCAACAGCTTGAAAATGTTTGTACCCACAGAGATGAAAACTCCTAACCTACAAGGAGTATATGTAGATGATCACTCGGAAACCTATCAACCTATGGTAGGAGACCTCGATGCCAACATACAACACATCATCAAAGGAAAGGTATTGACGTTACATTCTTTAGTAAATATTCCTTATAAATGGTAAAATTTTAATTCAATGATTTTGTATTACTGTTAGATATCTAATTTATTATATATATTGTTAGAAAAAATTACAGCGGAAAGTACCTCAGGCTCAGCTTAAAGAAATGCTCCACAAGTTTCTCCAGCGCGACAAAAAACAAGCGTTTTCTCTTAGTGGTAAAGTGTACTACGTAGTTAAAACACTAGAGTAACACTTAACAAATCCACAGTCTAAATACTATATTAAGAGAGAACAAAAGAGAGAGAGCTTTTTACTTTTTCAGATAATTACAGAGAATCAAAAGAGGGGGGCTTTATATAGCCCCCCTACACGGCTGGCCTTAAAGGCCAGCCTTAATCTGCCATTAATTTGGCAGAAACGCATGGCTTTAAGCCATGCGTTATAAGCAAATAACGCATGGCTTAAAGCCATGTGTTAGGCAGAGTGAAGGAGGGGTCTGTCCCACGTGGGCGCCCCTCCAATTAACATCTCCCACTCGCGCACAGTGGGCATGACCCCAGGTCAGCATCTCTCTAATGTTCTCAATCTTATTCATACAAGTAAATAGGCCGTGCAACCACCAAGCATATCTATAGAAAGGTGGGAGTACATACACTAAATCTCTCCCAGAGAAGACTAGCATAGTAACATCCCTAAAGTGTCTGGTTATGTCCTAGACTCATTCGATTGCATCAAATCAAGTATTTTCGAAACCCTCTTAAGTTCAGAAAACTCAGAACAATGCTTGACTACCTCAAAATCATTTCAATATGTTCACAACCTTAGTCGCTACCAGTATGTAGTGTCATAGTTTGATGTCAGCAAACACTATCGAAGATGCGATATCGAAGAATCTTCCCTTTGCACTCATATCATTCAACTTTGGTCAAACCGCTTTCCCAGCAATGCCTCTTTAGACCGTATTAATCATGGCCATAGACAACATGCCAAAGTAGCAGACATCACAACCTCCATCTTGTGACATAGTCAAAAGTAAAGGACACTTAAAAAAAATGAGACTCACACAGTGATAAAGAAGGGAACCATTTACTCACTTACTCATTTGGTCGAATAAGCACATGTAGTATGAAACACATGCTACGGTGGATTTCTCTTTCTTAAAGAGCATATGTCTATATCAACACCGTACAGATCTTAGTCTAGCCGCTCCTTAAGCGTCTAACCCAAGTTCCTCTATTTGCTTGCCTCCAAGGTGTCAAAGAGGATCTCACATCTGGCTAACCACAGGCTACATAGGTTGTGGGGTAACCCATGCATAGTGTAACAGCCCGCTAATTCTTATCTCTGTACCATTCTCTTCTCTTTCCTTTTAACGCATAGTAGACGGCAAGACAATCCGTTTTGGATTCTTTCCCGACAGCAATCACATCTCTCTCGTCTTTACCCTCATCTGGAATCACGCGCATAGATTATCTTTTCCGTAAATCACGTAATTTGTTCTTCACCGACAACTGTAAAATCATGAACAGTTTTATCTTAAGCGTTGTACCTCGATGGTGTTTTTCCGGATCTTATCCACCGAATTTCAAAGTATTAGATAAGCTTATTTTTAAAATAGCACAATTATAATAATTTAATGAGCTCTGAAAATATTATAATTGTGGATAATTATTTAGATTAAATATTTTATTTGTTTTAAGATATTAAGAGGTTTAATTTTACATTGTAAATTCTTATTTAAATTTAAGTGTTTTATGCACTTTGATTAATTAATGATACTTTATCATTTTATATAATGATGAAGAAAATATTAGTTTATAAAATAATATTCTATCTTAATTCTTCTCAGTGTAGTAATTAAGTGTTTTATTAATTTAAATGATTTTATCCTCTTCGATTAATTAACGGTACTTTATCATTTAATATAATGATGAAGAAATATTATTTTATAAATTTTAGTTTATAAAATAATATTCTACCTTAATTCATCGTAGTGTTTTATTTAAAGTGTTTATTTAAAATAAAACATTTAAGCGTTTTAATCAGTGTTTTAACTCACTGTTGGTTTATTTGAGGATCCCGAAGTATAGGATTGAAGTTAATTACCTAGGCCCCTACCCTTTTTCCTTCACTTTTTCCTTTTTCCTTTTTCTTCTCTCTCTTTCCTCTCTCTCTCTCTCTCCCCATGCTCTTCCCTTCCCCATTTCTCCTTACCGTCGCCGCCCCTTTGACCGCCCGTTTCTCCGCCGTCCGGTGGAGGTGTCGTACACCACCCCCGCCATTCTCTTCCCCTTCCATCAGAGTTCATCCCCTCCAATTTTCAGAGCCATCGGACCAGCCGTTAGCCGCCACGAGCCCCCGGAAGTTGCTGCCCCTGCCCTGTTTTCTCCCCTGTTGCCGATTTCTTTCTCCGCCCAGAACCGCCGCTTGCCGGCGGCGTGGACTACACCACCCACCCAGATTTCTTCCCCTCTCACCGGTGAACATCCCCTCCAAGTTTCACCTCCATCCGAGCCACCGTTAGCCACCACTCTCGCCTCCAAACAAATGGGTTTTTAAGGCTTTTCACCATTTTGGACCACCATACACGGCCAAATCAGCCACCAAGCACCACCATTGGATTCACCACATCAAGGGCTTCCTCCCCATGTCTTTCTTTTTCCCTAACTCTCACTCTTTCTCATATGGGTTTCTCAAAACACCCATTCGGTTGCACCACCGTGCGCCGCCGTACACGGCCACCCGTGGTGTTTCACCACCACCATCTTGTTCCTCTCATCCTCATGAACCTCTCCAAGAAATTTCATGGCCAACGGAGCTTCGTAGAGCTCACACTCTCCCGCACTCTCCAAGGCCAAAAATGGTTTCAAACGGCCGATCTGCCGCCGTTAGCCACCGTCCGACCACCACCTCGCCACCACAGCTCCACCACATGTTCCTCTACCTTTCCCTAGCTTTCCATGAAGTTCTATGGCTTTTCGCTACCTCGCGTCTCCTCCGCTCACCGTTCGGAGTTACTGTTCACGGCGTGATGCCGCCGTGCTCCGTCACCTTTGACCACCACGAGGCGACCGTGAGTCTTCCAAGACCACGCCTAGCCTTTCTCAAGCCCAAACTACCACTTTATGTGGTGGACAGACACCGTACCGCCACGTACGCTCCTCCGACGCATGTTCGTGACGAGCAGCGAGCGACGCACGGGTTATCCCGTCGATGGTATAACCCTCTATCTTTAGTTATTTATGTTTAACATAGTTGATTTGGTTGGCTGTAGACTGTGTAGTTAGTGTTTGTGGAGTTCGCTGCGTAGTTGTGAAACGAAGTGTGGTTGTGAAGTGTTAGGCTTGATTTTGTAGTTTTGTGGACTGTGCTGTGAAGTATAGGCGTGAGATGGATGCCGTAGATGTGATACGGCGGGTTGTGTGAAGAGAATACGCGTGTAGCTATTCTGTGTAATGCAGCGACGCGCCGCGCGACGTGCGCTGTAGTGATGTGTGTCGTAGAAGGAAGGGAGTACGCATGTAGTGTACTCCGTGTTGTATGGCGATGCATCGTGTGATGTGCATCGTGTTGATGAGTGTTGTAGCGAAGGAAGTACGCGTAGCGCGTACTCCGTGTCGCGTAGCGATGCACCGTGAGACGTGTATCGCAGTGATGGGTTTTGCAGTGTGGATGGAAGAGAGTTCACGTGAGTGTACTCTGTATTAAGTCGTGAAACACCGGATGGCGTGTCACGAAGGGTTGGATGGCGTAACAGAGAAGTGTAGAGCGTATGGTGTAGTGTTGGGAAACTGTATGACAGTGTCCCGAAGCAGTGGTGTTATGGATTATAGTCCGGGGTGACTGGTGTCATCTTGTGGTTGACTATGGCTAAGAGTATATGGATTGAGAAAGGAATTGTTTGTTTGGTTATTATTGATAATTTTAATGAACTTGTTTTAGTGCAAAGGCTTTCTGAAGTCAAATTATCTCTTCTGGGTATAGTGAAACCTCAAGTTGCCCGTGGTGTTGCAAGTGCTCATAATATGACAATTGAGTTCAGAAGTGAAAATCTTAAGGACTTGAGTGTTCCTCTTCCAGCTGTTGTGCAGTTAGCCTCTAACTTACTATCAGTTTATTGTGTATGTGTGATGGGTAAGAGAACTACAATTTATGTATGTATGTTATCGTATATGCCATGTCATGCTATGTCATTACATGTTTATTTGTTACGTATGATTTAATCTCTCATGAATATTTATCTGTTACATAATCTTTTCTGTCATACAATGATGTATGTTATAAGTATGCCATGTTAAGTATGCCATGAAATGTTATGATTAAATCATATTGTGCCATTTACAAGTATACGCCATGTTAGAAAAGTATATGATATTAATTAATGTCTCATGCATTAAGAAAGATAAGATATGTTATGATACGTATAATACGTGGGGCCACAACAACTGTGGAGTACGTATTATATTTTATGTTATTTATAATGCGTGGGGCCACAACAACTGTGGAGTACGTATTATATTTATGTTACTTATAATGCGTGGGGCCACAACAACTGTGGAGTACGTATTATATTTTATGTTACTTATAATGCGTGGGGCCACAACAACTGTGGAGTACGTATTATATTTTATGTTACTTATAATGCGTGGGGCCACAACAACTGTGGAGTACGTATTATATTTTATGTTACTATAATGCGTGGGGCCACAACAACTGTGGAGTACGTATTATATTTTATGTACTTATAATGCGTGGGGCCACAACAACTGTGGAGTACGTATTATATTTTATGTTACTTATAATGCGTGGGGCCACAACAACTGTGGAGTACGTATTATATTTATGTTACTTATAATGCGTGGGGCCACAACAACTGTGGAGTACGTATTATATTTTATGTTACATGAAGTATGGGGCCACAACAACTGTGGAGCATACACTACATGAGACACAGCAATTGTGACACGTAGAATACGTGGGGCCACAACAACTGTGGAGTACGTATTATATTTTATGTTATGTGTATTCATGGGGCCACAACAACTGTGGAGCATGAAGTATGGGGCCACAACAACTGTGGAGCATACACTACGTGAGACACAGCAATTGTGACACGTAGAATACGTGGGGCCACAACAACTGTGGAGTACGTATTATGTTTTATGTTATTTGAATACGTGGGGCCACAACAACTGTGGAGTACGTATTAATGCACGTTATTAATCAAGACAATTGAATAATATTCCAAGTTTATGTTAAGTCCAGTTTCAGATCAAATACATGATAAGTCAAGTTTTAGATCAAGTCCATGTTATGTTATGCTCACGTATATGTTATGTTCATGTCATGTTATGTTCAAGTTTATGTTATTTTCAAGTTCTTATTTATGTTATGCATGTTTACGTTCATGCTATATTTCAAGTCCATGTTATGTTTCACGTTCATGTTATGTTGTTTGTTCATGTTATGTTTTAAGCTTAAGTTCATGCCATGTTAAGTCAAGTTCAGTTCACGTTTAAGTTCTGGTTATGTCATGCTATATGTCAAGTTATGCTATGCTTATGTACGACTATACTTATGCATTTATGCTTTTACTGCCATGCATGCATCTTTAACCTGTGTGTGAGTTTTATGTTAACTTACTGAGATTTGTAATCAAATCTCACTGTGGTAGTCCCAACTACCATTCCCCCCGAATGGTAGATCTTGTTACAGGACCCGAAGGAGAATTGGAATCTGACCAACTGAATACAATCGACTAGGCCACGGTGCGATGTTGATGAGGACATAGTATTTAACTTAGGTTACTACTTGTACTTTTGGAGCTGTATCTCAAGTATTCTTTTGATCACAACCATTTTGGACTAGTGTAGTGATCACGACATTTTAGTATGCCTTTATGTATGAAATATGTTTCAAGTATTTGGGATATTTTTAGTTTGGTGCATAGTATTGTTAAAGAAAAAAATTTATCCGCTGCGAATATTGCATAATGCTATATGCATGTTAGGAACATTGCATCTTATATGTCATGAACGGGGGCAGGTAACCTTGTGTTGCGTGTCTCGACTCTTCAAATGTCCGTTCAATCCCAAGCGGAATTTGGGGGCGTCACACATAGTCCTCTCATTGGACCTGATCTTAGCTCCCACTAAAACCGACATATCTTTGTGTCAACTAACTTATCCATTTGGACAAGTATCTTAGAACACAATGTCTCATCTCTACTCGCTTCTCAAGCGCGAGAGGCGATCGCTCGTGTGAGTGAGCCGATCTAAGCCTGTTGACATATCTTGTGTGTGAATTAGAAAGACAATACGATAAAGACAATAACTGAATCATATTGTATTAATATCCCAAAGGAAAGGTTACATCATAATGTTACAAAAAACATTTACAGTCTACGCAGTCCTAGATTCCTAACATGAGCCTCAAAGACATCTCTTGCTATGGGCTTCGTTAAGGGATCATCAACCATACGACTTGTAGAGAGGTGTTTTAGAACCACTTCCTTTTGCGCTACCATGTCTCTGATGTAGTGATATCTGATATCTATGTGTTTGGTTCTTCCATGGTACTTAGAGTCCTTAGCATATGCAAGAGCAGCCGTGCATCGCAGAATATTGTCACCGGATCTGAAGTATCCGTGCCAATATCTAAATGCTTGAGGAACCTTCATAACCAAACAGCTTCTTGAACTGCTGCAGAACAAGCTATGTATTCTACCTCCATGGTGGATAAAGTTATACAAGGTTGTTTCTTGCTGCTCCATGTAATGGCGCCATTGTTGAGCAGAAAGACATACCCAGTGATTGATTTACGCTCATCTAGGTCACTGCCCCAGTCGGCATCGCTGTAACCTCTTAGCTGCAAATTTGAACCTTGATAGCACAGCACATAGTCTGCAGTTCCCTTCAGATATCGCATAATCCTCTTGACTGCTTTCCAGTGAGCCAGTCCGGGATTAGATTGGAATCTACTTACTAAGCCAACTGCATAGCATATATCAAGCCGAGTACACATCATTGCGTACATCAAACTACCCACAGCATTAGCATAAGGGACACGGGCCATCTTTTCCTTTTCTCTTTTAGTCTTAGGACACAACTCTTTAGATAAGTTCTCGCTTTTTGTGACAGGGGTGTCAATGGGTTTACATTCACTCATTAGGAAGCGTTCGAGAACTTTCTTTATGTAAGTCTGTTGGGACAAACACAATATTCTCTTTGAGCGATCTCTATAGATCTTAACTCCCAGAATGTATTCTGCCTCACCCATATCCTTCATCTCAAAATTGAATGATAACCACTCTTTTGTGGCGACTATTAACCCTTTATCATTTCCAGCTAGTAGTATGTCGTCAACATATAATGACAACATAATGAAACTCTTCTTGGATCTTTTGACATAGACACAATGGTCCTCTGTGATCATCGTAAACCCATTCGAAAGAACGGCTCGATGGAATCTGAGGTACCATTGCCTAGATGATTGTTTTAGGCCATATATAGATCGTTTGAGCTTGCACACTTTGCGCTCTTGACCTTTGACCACAAAACCCGTTGGTTGATCCATATAGATCTCCTCATCTAGTTCTCCATTGAGAAATGCTGTCTTAACATCCATTTGGTAGAGTTCCAAATCCATGTTTGCTACTATAGCTAGAATCAGGCGAATTGAAGCAAACCTCACCACTAGTGAAAAAGTTTCCTCATAGTCTATACCCTCCTGTTGGGTATCTCCTCTAAGCGAGCTTTGTACTTATCTATCGATCCATCCGACTTGTGTTTGACTTTAAGAATCCATTTGTTCCCAATAGTCTTACGCCCTGTCGGTAGATCAACCAGATCCCAGACCTGGTTAGTTTTCATAGACTCAATTTCATCATTAAGAGCTTTCATCCACTCATCTTTAGTAGAAGATGAGAGAGTCTCATGAATTGTCCTAGGCTCATCATCATCATGCGGAGCTACCATAAAAGCTTCCCCTTCAATCTCAAAACGATGACGGGGAATACTTTCACGTGTGCTTCTACGAGGCTGAGGTTGTTGTGATTGATTGACAAGTGGTGTGCTCCCACTCGGATTTTATTCCTTATTTATAGGAGCTTGAAGAATTTCTTTCTCATTCTCAACTAAATTGCTTGGAGCATTTTCCTTTTGTTCCATAATCTCATGAAGTTCTAAACTCCTATCAACCTCACCTCTACTTGGAAATTCATTTTCAATGAAGTCCACATCTCGTGATTCAATCTCAGTTACACTTCCATCAGTTTGTTCACCTATTAACACATATCCTTTAGAGTGTTCTGAGTACCTTATAAAGATACACTTCTTCCCTCTAGGGCCTAATTTCCCATACTTATGAGAAAGATCATGAACAAAACCCGTTGAACCCCATGGCCGCAAGTTACTCAAATTGGGTTTCTCGTCGGTCCATAGTTCATATGGGGTGGAAGTTACTGATTTATAGGGCACTCGGTTAAGAATGTAGGCAACAATCAAAAGTGCATCCCCCCAAAAAGAAATTGGTAGGTTTGCTTGCGCCATCATTGACCTAACCATCTCAAGCAGTGTTCGATTTCTCCTTTCCGCCACGCCATTTTGCTGCGGCGTACTTAGCATCGTTAAATGTCTTTTGATTCCTTTTTCATCACAGAGCCTTTTAAATTGCTCAAAGAGATATTCTCGTCCTCGGTCAGTTCTTAGAGTTTTTAAACTCTTGTCTAACTGATTCTCAACCATTCTTAGATATTGTCTAAAGCATTCCAATGTTTCAGACTTATGGGAGATTAAGTAGACATGACCGTAACGTGAAAAATCATCTATAAAAGTGATGAAGTAGACACATTCATGTCTTGCCCTCACACTCATTGGACCACAGATGTCTAAGTGAACTAATTGCAGTGGAAAAGATGCCCTAGTGGCTTTTCCAAACGGTTTTCTCTTAACTTTTCCCATTAGACAATGTTCACATGTGGGCAAGATGACCTTAGCGAGATTGCCTATTAGGCCTTCTCTAGCTAACCGAGTCATTCTATCTTGTCCTATATGGCCAAGCCTAGCATGCCATGTATGTGAATCCAAATTATCAACAGATGAAGAAAGAAAAGCAATAGATTCATTTATATTAGAATAAACCAAATCCAATATCATAAAACCGTCTTGCAGAAAAGCTTTGCCATAAAACACATGGCCCAAATAAAAGGAAATATAATTGTTTTCAAAAACAATCCGAAAGCCAAGTTTTAATAGAGTAACAACTGAAAGTAAGTTTCGTCGGATCTCGGGAGCGTATAGCACATTGTGGAGGAAAAGAGTGCGGCCACCCCGCAAGTCCAGCTTGTAGGTACCAAGTCCTAGTACCTCCACGCTAGCTCCATTCCCCACCTTGATATCACGGCTCCCAGTTAGAATCCGACGATACTCCACAAATCCAACTCTATCTCACGCTATGTGCTCGGTCGCTCCTGCCCCTCTTGGTGCGCTTGCCCCTCTTGGTGCGCTGAGAAGTTCCTGACACTTTTTTAATTTGTCCAGCAGCTACTCCAATCTTGGACTTCTTGTGCTTAGGCCTTGATGCCTTGCGCGAATCAGCATTAGCCACATAGGCTGTATGATTGGGCTTAGCAGCCTCTAGGCTCTCAGCCTCCAATTCCAAGTGACGCGAGACATCATCAAAGTCTTTAATGTTCTCGTTATGCGTCAGGTTCTGGCTCATATTCTCCCAAGAATTTGGTAGTGACCTTATCACTGCCTGGACTTGCTGTTCATCTGTCAGGTTGTTTCCTGCCGACTTAAGTTCGCGGATCATAGTTGACATAGCCCTAAGATGCTACTTCATCGTGTGGTCAGAGCGCATCTTATAGGAGTCGAACCTCATGGTTAATCCACGCAACCTAGTGGCTGAAGTTCCACCAAACTTCAATTTTAAAGCATCCCACATGCTTTGGACAGTGTCATAGATCTCGAACTCACACATTAGATCATTGTGCATGCTGCTTAACATTATTATGCGCGCGCACCGATTTTTCTTAGCCCATTCAGTATAGGCTTGTTGATCTATCTTGTATTGTTCTGAGTTCCCTTCCGTAGGCACAGTAAGGGTGTGAGACAAGGCCTCCAAGACCTCTTGCTCATCTAAGACATATTGGATCTTGCGATGCCATATGTCATAGTTTTCCTCATCTAATTTCTCCCCCTTGTTTAAGTCGGCAACTATAGTCTTAGATGCCATATCACTCAAATACGCAAAGAAGGGATATTATACACACACCTAAGAAATCTGCCGCGTCCTTTCAAGATAGAAAAAGAATAATTTAGATATGTCGCAAGATCGAAAAATCGCTAGGCTTCAGAATCATCTCTTGCGCCACAATATTCAATTATTAGATTTCTAGCCCAATTTCAGCGTAAATTTTTAAAAACGAAAATGGGAGAATTTATCATCATAAATCTCAACCATACTCCCACTATCTTAAGTAGTCTCCTAGTCCTAGTCATATGTAAAGACATAACCTACTAAAACCGCAGTAACCTCTTGGGCCAATCTACAAGGACAGCTACCCAGACCATAGCTGTGACGCCCCCAAATCCCCACGTACCAACACGGGGAATTCGAGACGTCCGGATGGTGACAACCCGGGTCACCATCCTATCGACGAGTGCCGAGTGTGTGCAAGCGACAAAAGTGCACGAAGAGATACGCAGCGGATAGCAAAGACTTAAAATTAAGTATCAGAATTTTAATTTTTCTTAAATAAAATACAAAGCGGTTCAAAGATACATAATAAAATAATATAAATACAAATATTGTTTTCAAGCCCAAAACCAAAACATAACTTCAACTCAGAACTCCGACGGAGCCGCATCCTCGGGCTCAGCCTCCTCCTCCTCCTCGAACTCTGCACCAAAATCTACGGTATCAAAATGGTGCCGCAGGTAAGTAAAATCCAAACACCACTAGATAAAAGCATATTAAACTCAAACAATATGCATGAATAAATGCCAATGCACAAAACTCACAAACCATATTTTTTTCCACGCATGCCAAAAACCCATTTGGCTCAAAAACATATCCTTTAAACAAACCTCGCCATTATCCCCGATAACGGCCCACACATACCGTTTAAAACCAAGCCTCGCCATTATCCCAGATAATGGCCCAAACCACCATTTTCCCAGAAAATGGATCACAAGTCCTCAACACATCCTCGCCATTTTCCCAGAAAATGGCCCGTATCCGAAAACCATAAAAACCAACCGATTATGCATGCACCATGACCTCCCCTAGGGATCATCCGCACACTCTGGCTCTGTGCCACACCGCAGGTAACGTCTACGCGTATGACACCTACACGAGTGATGCCCAGACTCGCGCCTCGCGCGTACCTGGCCAGGCCATCCTCTAGTCCCCGCCACTCTAGGGACCACAGAGTCGACACGACAACCCAGGAGATTTCACTCAGTATTATCCACTCCCGAGTGACCAGAGGAGCTCCACTGAGATAATAACCCATCCCGGCTTGGGCTCGTGATACGCACGCACCCGAAAATCCATTTACGCCAATAAAACAGAATTTTCTCAATTAAAATAAAATACACGTGCATGCACCATGTAAATGCAAATCTCAATGCTCGACAAATACAACCAACCATAAAACAACAATTCAAGCAACTCCGTCCTCCATCCATCCGACCCCCGAACTCCTCGGACTCAGTCCGGAATCAGTAAACCAACCAAATAAATTATTGTAAGAGCAAAATATATTTAAATCTAAAAGTAGAGTTTGGAAAATACTTACGGTGCTATATATGATTTTTAGAAGGTTCGGCGCGCGGCAAACGATAGGCGGAAAGCAACGTAACAGTGCAAATGCACTGTAGCCGTGGGTCGCAAAATACCCACTTTTGAACGGGGACAAACCAAGACACCAAATTGATAGGGAATAGCCTTGAGATATTTATGAAGCTAAAGGAAGTGAGTTTTGGCCGTGGGTGGCGGTGGAAGTGCAAAAAGGGGCTGATCGGAGTTGAGCTCGTGTGAGCTGCTCCGGCAACGGATCGGGGCCGAAATTAGGTCGGTTAAGACGGCAAGAGGTAGGGGAAGAAGTGGTGAAAATATGGTGGCCGGAGGTGGTGCGACGGCGTCGGAAACGGTGAAAAATCGTGCGGCTTAGATGCGCTTTTCCGGCCAAACGGTGGCACGGTTGGGGGAGATCTTTGGTGGGGTGGTCCGCCGGAGGGAGGGGAAGTTTTCTGGGTGGGTGGTGTAGGCCACGCCGCCGGCAAGTGGCGGATCTGGGCGGAGGAAGAATTCGGAAACAGGGTAAAAACTGGGTTGGTGCCGCGACTTCGAGGGGCTCGTGGCGGCTAACGGTGGCTCCGATGGTCCTGAAAATTGGTGGGGTTGTAGTCCGATGGAAGCGAAAGAGAATGGTGGGGGTGGTGTACGACACCTCCACCGGACGGCGGAGTTATGGCCGGCCAAAGGTGGCTGCGCGGTAAGGAAAAAGAGAGAAGGGAGAGAGAATTTCCGGAAACGCACAGGCAATGGGGAGAAAGAAGAGGAAAAAGAAAGAAAATGAAAGAAAATGAGAAAAAGGAAGAAAATGAAAGAAAATGAGAAAAAGAAAAAGGAAAAAGGGAAAGAGAAAAACAGAAGAGAAAAGAAATGAGGTCCAATCCTCACTTCCGGGATCCAGAAACTGATCCGCCGAAAACGATATTAAAAACATAAAACGACTAAAATAAATTAAACACTACATCAAATAAATAAATAAACACCAAGAAAATATTTTAAACACAACGTCAAGCTAAAATATAATAAATAACTAGTAAAAACCAACTATTAAATTTTAAATCCAAAAACGAGCTAAAATAAATTAAACAGCAAATTTTAAACTCAACAGCAAATAAAATCTAATTAAAATCTGATAATTTAAAATAAAAGGACTATAATATTAATTAAATTAAAACCACTCCTTCAGTGAAAATACACGTAAAAGCGGGTCATCACATTCTCCCCCCTTAAAACAAATTTCGTCCTCGAAATTGCAAGATCGAACATCAGCGCCAAGCATGATACCATATACAACTCATGTTATACTTAAGAAAATCATACCATCAACCATTTCCACACAAGTATGAAGAATACTCTTCCCAAAATACACCCCTATAGGCAATGCCATCATATTCGTTCTAATCTCCCAGAGACACATCACGCCTAGAAGTCTTAAAGCAGCCACGTAAACCGAAATCACCATATCCACAAGAACTTCAAAACCGCACCCGAGTAAATTCCAACAATTAGTATCTTCCCACAATAAATTGTGTTAACCTCAATCAACTCTTGTGCTATAATCTCCAAACTTTCATTGTATACTATATCTTGGTAACCTAATAGTCACTTCCAAAATAAACTATCAATCAACGTAATTTTCTTAACCAAAATATTACTCTCCAATTACAAGTACCTTCACGAAATTTTGAATCATCACTAATTACCTAAGTTCAGTCTAAAATTTAAATACCTAATTATCTCCAAAAAATCACGTTTCCGTGCGCACTCTGATAACTCGCCAAAATGCAAAAAGACTATATCCTCATAAATCAACCCCATTGGGTACAACTAACTCAATGCCTAAAATAAGGAAATCATTTACCCCACTTCGATAGAAAACAAAATACCTCCAATACCACGACTTATCACCCACTCATCATTTGGTTCTTGTTGTTTTAATCAAAATCAACATTCCACTAAACTACATTCCTTAATTGATGGCAAGAATCAATGCCGATCAATCTCAATGCCCCAAACTGAAAACACATAACATCGTTCCAAAATACACACCCCTTATAAAAATAAGGAACATATCCAAAAAGCCTCAAGTCCTTCTCGGCCAACCAACAAGTGCGCCTATAACTCCTACCTGACAATCCACACTTTCAAGATCATCACCTAAAATCCAAATATCGTCTAATTTAGAGATAACTAAATTCACTACGAACCACGATTGAATTCACCATAACCTTAATGAACCCTTCTTGAAAACTCACTTACCTACTTCCATTCCCATAACCCTAGTAGTAGAACAACTATTTCCTTCAATTGCATACAAAATTAAATCTCAAGATAGGCCATGCTATTCAAATCTCCAATCCATCAAAACTATTGCACTACCCTCCTGACTCCCACTGCTTATTACTTTACGTACTCGTTTAGGCTATTCACCGTTAATTCCCAAGCTTCCACTTTCAAGATTTTATTATCCACTACCCATGGCTACCCAACAACCTCCTTTCAAGTTAAATACACAAGTCTAAAATTCTCCCAACTGGACACTCAAACTCCAAAGGAAAGTATAGTCTCAAAATTTAAATTCCTATGTGACGTCAAGTCACAACTAATTCTTGAAAATAGACTCAACTATTAATGCCAACCATCACTCCAATTAGTAACCCACTTCGTCTATACACTCTGATTAGCTCACCAAGAACTTGAAGTTAAGATCTCTTGAATTTAATACCATGACATCTAATCCACTTCAGTACTCGCTAAAGCCACTTCTCTCAAGTCAAAATGAGACTAGAATTTATACTCTCTAAAATCCATATGCCCTCACCACCACTGAAACTGAATCTCATGTACCCTTAGCTAATACCCAAAAATCATTCCAACGTATAAATGATCCATCGCTCCCATTTCCAACATATGTACCTTATCCTCAAAATAAACAAAGTTCATTTTTCCAAAACCTGCACCATCTATTATCCTTAAACTTGATATAGATCAATCCCAGAACCTATTACAAGAACCTCGAGCTATAACATATATTTTTTTTTAAAAAGATCGATACATTCGATCCTTAGACAAACACACGAACTAGATCGACATCTTCAATCCTAAAAATATATAAATTAGATCATTACCTTTAATCCCCCAAGAAATATCCTCCTTAATAATTCCTATATCCATCCTTCCACTTTATTCAACTCCATTTATGATTGCAGCCTAATCAATTTCTAAAATAATTCCTACTAGTACACCAATTTTGCGAAATTAAAACTTCAATCTCATTATGAATCAGTCCATCAAATCCTCAATTCTCATAACCTTAATGTATACAAAATTACTTTTCCAAAATCCGTTAGGTCGATGAATTTATATCCAACAACAAAACAATTAACTCCCGAACTCTCAAAATCTAAAATTTTAAATAATACCCAATCGTTTCCAAAAATCTGCGAAACCTTAAAACTTTGTTGAAATTCCATAAAATCTATTCATGAAATTTGTTGATCTCATACGTTCTTAACCGAAACCAATAGTCATTCCAACATACAAGTAATCCATTGCTACTATTTCCATCATCTGGACTTATATCCGCAAATCAACATGAGTCGTTCTTATATCTGCTTAACTTACACCATAAATATCAGCAAATAGTTATCGTTTTAAGCTTAGTACTGAAAATGACCTTAAACCTGCTAATAATCCATTCCCAAAGGTTCCGAAACATAAGGTCTCAACTTCAATCGAATTGAATACCAACAATTAAACTATTGTCTCCAAAACCTTGATGGATCTATTTCTTCCAAACCGATAAAAATCATTTCTTAAAATCTATTACTACAACCTCGAGTTAACAATAATTATTTTCTAAACTAGCTCAATATCTTCAATCCTCAAAGAAATACACGAACTAAATCATTACCTCCATTCTCAAAGAAATGTATCCCAGAATTCAATAACTCAACTCTAATCAACCTCATTTTAATGGTTGCAAACTGACCTCTCCAGAGTAGATCAAGCTAGCACAACAAGTCTGTAAAACTAAGAACTTAACTCTTATTATAAATTGGTCCTTCAACTCTGCAATTCTAGAACCTTAGATCAAATAAGAATCATTTTTAGAATTTCTAAGATCAATGAGCTTACACCCCATAATAGAACAATCGACTCCCAAAGCTTTTAAAATCTAATACATTAACGGATGATAAATCATTTTCTGAAATCCTCAAGATTGATGGCTTTAATCCAAAACATTCACCTAAAAAAAAACTTGTAAATTTTAAAACCCCGATTGCCACCAAATTGCTCATCCGAATCAGCGAAATTTAAAACTTGAAATTTAATTATTTCCCCCAAATCTTGTCGAACCTAACACCTTAATTACCCAAATCTTATTTCCTAAAATCTATAAGACCTAAAACCTTAGATAAAATTCTCTTAAACCAATCCTTAAAGTTCGTTGAGTCTACACTCTCCTATTCTATAATCTCTTTACATAAATTCTACAAAACCCAAGACCTCAATTATCTTAAGCGACTTAAAGCTAACTCCCCTCCTTAGTTGCAACTTACATTCCTACTCCCAAGAGATCGCCTAACCCACGTCGTTTCCTTCTAGCCACAATATTATAAGAGTAACCCACCTCTATAAAATTCAACCCTACTACACTAAGTATTTACTCCTACCAACGACATTCTCAATAGTACCTTCCTCCTGCCATCGCATAATCCTTAACCCCACTTTTTTTTTTTTTCGGACAAAACAAAACATATAACTTAAAACAAAACCAAATAACGATAACATAAAACCAAAAAAAATACAAAACCCAACCACATAACAAGAAACAAACGAAACCAGCATGCAATAACATAACTAATTAAATAAAACAACCAAACAAGCTCAAATAAATTCAAAACAACTAAAACACGTCAAAAAGCAATATTACTTAAAATAAATTTTAAAACACAACTTAAAAAAAACATTCTGGTACTACACCTATGGGACATGTGGTTTTACCCAGAGCCGAACTGCTCTGATACCACCTGTGACGCCCCCAAATCCCCACGTACCAACACGGGGAATTCGAGACGTCCGGATGGTGACAACCCGGGTCACCATCCTATCGACGAGTGCCGAGTGTGTGCAAGCGACAAAAGTGCACGAAGAGATACGCAGCGGATAGCAAAGACTTAAAATTAAGTACCAGAATTTTAATTTTTCTTAAATAAAATACAAAGCGGTTCAAAGATACATAATAAAATAATACAAATACAAATATTGTTTTCAAGCCCAAAACCAAAACATAACTTCAACTCAGAACTCCGGCGGAGCCGCATCCTCGGGCTCAGCCTCCTCCTCCTCCTCGAACTCTGCACCAAAATCTACGGTACCAAAATGGTGCCGCAGGTAAGTAAAATCCAAACACCACTAGATAAAAGCATATTAAACTCAAACAATATGCATGAATAAATGCCAATGCACAAAACTCACAAACCATATTTTTTCCACGCATGCCAAAAACCCATTTGGCTCAAAAACATATCCTTTAAACAAACCTCGCCATTATCCCCGATAACGGCCCACACATACCGTTTAAAACCAAGCCTCGCCATTATCCCAGATAATGGCCCAAACCACCATTTTCCCAGAAAATGGATCACAAGTCCTCAACACATCCTCGCCATTTTCCCAGAAAATGGCCCGTATCCGAAAACCATAAAAACCAACCGATTATGCATGCACCATGACCTCCCCTAGGGATCATCCGCACACTCTGGCTCTGTGCCACACCGCAGGTAACGTCTACGCGTGTGACACCTACACGAGTGATGCCCAGACTCGCGCCTCGCGCGTACCTGGCCAGGCCATCCTCTAGTCCCCGCCACTCTAGGGACCACGGAGTCGACACGACAGCGTTACCGTATCGTGCGATCCGGTCGTCGCCCAGCGACAACCCAGGGGATGTCACTCAGTATTATCCACTCCCGAGTGACCAGAGGAGCTCCACCGAGATAATAACCCATCCCGGCTTGGGCTCGTGATACGCACACTCCCAAAAATCCATTTACGCCAATAAAACAGGATTTTCTCAATTAAAATAAAATACACGTGCATGCACCATGTAAATGCAAATCTCAATGCTCGACAAATACAACCAACCATAAAACAACAATTCAAGCAACTCCGTCCTCCATCCATCCGACCCCCGAACTCCTCGGACTCAGTCCGGAATCAGCAAACCAACCAAATAAATTATTGTAAGAGCAAAATATAATTAAATCTAAAAGTAGAGTTTGGAAAATACTTACAGAGCTATATATGATTTTTAGAAGGTTCGGCGCGGGCAAACGATGGGCAGAAAGCAACGTAACAGTGCAAATGCACTGTAGCCGTGGGTCGCAAAATACCCACTTTTGAACGGGGACAAACCAAGACACCAAATTGATAGGGAATGGTCTAGGGATGTTTATGAAGCTAGTGGAAGTGAGTTTGGCCGTGGGTGGTGGCGAAAACGCGGTAGAAGCGAAAAACGTGCAAATCGGAGTTGAGCTCGTGGGAGCTGCTCCGGTGGCCGATCTAGGCCGGAAATGGGTGGGTTAGGTCGGCAAGAGGTAGGGGAAGAAGTGGTGAAAAGATGGTGGCCGGAGGTGGTGCGACGGCGCCGGAAATGGTGACAAACCGTGCGGCTTAGATGCGCTTTTTCGGCCAAACGGCGGCACGGTTGGGGGAGATCTTTGGCGGGGTGGTGCACCGGAGGGAGGGGAAGTTTTCTGGGTGGGTGGTGGAGGCCACGCCGCCGGAAAGTGGCGGTTCTGGGCGGAGGAAGAAAAACGGTAACAGGGGAAAAACTGGGTTGGTGCCGCGACTTTGAGCGGCTCGTGGCGGCTAACAGTGGCTCCGAAGGTCCCGAAAATTGGAGGGGTTGTAGTCTGCCGTGAGAGGAAGAGAATGGTGGGGGTGGTGTATGACACCTCCACCGGATGGCAGAGACATGGCCGGCCAAAGGTGGCTGCGCGGAATGAAAAAGTGCAGGGGAGGGGGAGAGCGTTCGGCGCACGGGGGAAGAAACGGGAAAGAAGGGAAAAAGAAAGAAAAAGAAGGAAAAGAAGAAAAAGAAAAGGAAAAGAAGGAAAAAGAAAAAAGAGAAAAAGAAAAGAAGGGAAAAAGAAATGAAGTCCAAACTTCACTTCTGGGATCCAGAAACTGATCCGCCGAAAACGATATTAAAAATATAAAACGACTAAAATAAATTAAACACTACATCAAATAAATAAATAAAAACCAAGAAAATATTTTAAACACAACGTCAAGCTAAAATATATTAAATAAGTAGTAAAAACCAACTATTAAATTTTAAATCCAAAAACGAGCTAAAAAAACAATTAAACAGCAATTTAAATTCAACAGCCAATAAAATCCAATTAAAATCCGATAATTTAAAATAAAAGCACTATAATTTTAATTAAATTAAAATATTCTTTCAGTGAAAATACACGTAAAAGCGGGTCATCACACTAGCAACCTGTTGGGCCAGTCTACAAAGACAGCTAGACTACAGCAACCTGTTGGGCCAGTCTACAAAGATGGTTCATATGAGACCATTACAGTCCATTTTTCTTGTTCCATCAGTGCATTTACAGTTCTTACTGGGGCCACTGTAGTCTTTTTGGCTATGCAGTGCATTTACAGTTCTTACTGGGGTTACCATGGTCTTTTGGCTATACAGTGCATTTACAGTTCTTACTGGGGTCACTGCAATTCTTTCAGCCTATCATTCACACTGACAATTCTAACTAAAACTACTTAATGGGATTTTCTATTTTATCACTAAAAGAAATAAAGACTAATGTCTAAACATTCAAGTCTAACATTCATAGATGATAAAATAATCACATTTCCACATGTTCAATTCACACATACATGTTATCACATTAAATAAAAGATCACATGTAATATAACATTATGGAAAAAAAAAATAGCATGAATATAGCCAAATATTCACATGTTATCATATTTAATCTAAAACATTAAACAAAAGATCACATGTAATATATCAATATATCTAAGCATATATTAATTCATGCAATTTTATTTATTTATTTTTATTTTATTATAAAAAAAAAACCCCACCTAAACCAAAGATTATTCGCAGCCCAATGGTGCGCTCATCTCCTTAATTTAGCAGACAGTCTTGGGTTCAAAACCCTATTGTGCCATTTTATAGTTTTATTTCCTTTAAAAAAAAGGGTTTAGCTTTTTTTAAAAAAAAACTGGGCCAAAACACTGGGCCGAAAAAAGCCCAGCTAAATGCCCCTCCCCTTTTTTTTTTTAACAGGAAAACAAAATGGGCCGAAAGGCCCAGCCCATTTTATTTAGAGGAAAAACAATTGGGCCTTTCGGCCCAGGTCCATCATAAAATAAAATTAAAAAAAAAAAAAAAACAGATGAGTTGTAAGACATCATCTTCCTCCATATGGTACTGTTCATGTGAACAGTACCCCATGCGGCAGGAAAAAATTTTTCGAGATGGTACTGTGTACCGCATGTGGCAGAAAAATAAAATAAAATAAAAAACTGAGGGCTGCACCACTGCCCAGCAGTGGTCGCGCAGCACTTCTGTGGTGCGCGTTGCACCATCCGTGATTCTTCTTCTTCTTTTTTTTTTTTTTTTTTAACGGGATTAAAAAAAAACGATGGAGTTTATATAAAAAAAAAAACACAACGCAAGCTCATGAACAGTGTTACAAAAAACACATATTCAATTTATATGCATATATAAAACTGGAAGCAATTACAAAGGCTCTGATACCAATGTTAGAAACAATTACAGCGGAAAGTACCTCAGGCTCAGCTTAAAGAAATGCTCCACAAGTTTATCCAGCGCGACAAAAAATAAGCGTTTTTTCTTAGTGGTAAAGTGTACTACGTAGTTAAAAAACTAGAGTAACACTTAACAAATCCACAGCCTAAATACTATATTAAGAGAGAACAAAAGAGAGAGAGCTTTTTACTTTTTCAGATTATTACAGAGAATCAAAAGAGGGGGGCTTTATATAGCCCCTACACGGCTGGCCTTAGAGGCCAGCCTTAATCTTCCATTAATTTGGCAGAAACACATGGCTTTAAGCCATGCGTTATAAGCAAATAACGCATGGCTTAAAGCCATGCGTTAGGCAGAGTGAATGAGGGATCTGCCCCACGTGGGCGCCCCTCCAATTAACATATATATATATATATATATAACCTTTGATTTACATTCATTCCAATTATATATATATATATATATATATAAGCTTGTCCTCCTGTCAAACTCTTTGAAGAATATAATGTTTTTTTGCTATTCAAGCATTTGTTAACAGTTCTGAATAATTTGATAGGTTACATTGACTAAACAAGAGCAAAGTGCAAGTGAAACTGACAATCAAGTAAAGTCTTGGTCTTTCATCCCATCCAACTTGGTTCAAAGTTTGCAAAATCTAGAATATCTTCATGTGAGTCAACATGATTTATTGGAAGTGATATTTCAACTGGAGGGACTGGATGTTGAGGAAAGCCTTGTCTTTGACAATTTGAAAAAGTTGAGTTTAGCCTCTTTGCCGAAGCTGTGGCATATATGGAAAAAAGGTCCACAAGAAATGAGAGGCTTCCGTAACTCGGAATTTCTAAAAGTCGATGGATGTGATAAATTGAAATACTTATTCTCATCATCTGTTGCTAAACTTCTCATGAAACTGAAGGAAATAAAAGTTAGAAACTGCAATGAAATGAATGAAATATTGGCAAAAGAATTAGGAGATGAAGGAAAAGGAGAGGTGGTTGTATTTCCCCGAGTGAATTTCCTATTGCTCGAGAATTTACCAAAATTAGAGTGCTTTTGTAACGAAGCTAATGCTTTTGAGTGGCCGTCCCTGGAGACAATAAGAATAGTTAGATGCAACAGCTTGAAAATGTTTGTACCTACAGAGATGAAAACTCCTAACCTACAAGGAGTATTTACAGAGGCTTACTCGAGAACCTTACAACCCATGGTAGGAGACCACAATGCCACCATAAAACACATGATCATCAAAGGAAAGGTGCGTACGTTATATTCTATAGTAAACAATCTTTATAAAGGATAAACTTTTAATTCAATGATGTTGAATAAATCTTAGATATAGAAATTTGCATCGCATTAACTTTTATGTTTAAAAAATTGACAAACATCATTGACCTCTCATCAACAAACGCAATTAATGTTTCAATATCCAAAAAGTTGTATCATTGGGTTATCTAACCTGATCTCTGCTTATAGGCCGACTCCAATGATGAAGACTCCAATGAAATCTATTCTTCATCATCTTCTGAGTAAATTTAAGAGGTACCTTAAACTAATTAGAAATTATATTGTCTTTTTTCTTTTTTTCTATCCAACTCTTTCTTACAATCTAATTTCTTTAGTTTTTTATTTTTTTTTTCTCAAACTGTAATAAATTGTTTTGTTTGAGTTTTTTTTTTTTTTTAATTGCATTTTTCATTTTTCTCTCTTTAATTTTGTTTGATCTCAGCCCTCTTGTTTGTGTGTATTTTCTACCATCAGTTTGTCTGTGTAATCACCATCACTTCTCCCATTTCTTGTAGTCTCCTTTGAGCTGACTAATTATGATTTTGAGGAGTATTTGTATTTGTATTTTTTTTTTATTTCAAACGACTTTAAGATCCTATATATATAATTTTCAAACAGATATATAGATGCCTTGGAGTAATATTGCATATGTTGATCAGTGTAAGTGAAAACTGTGCCCAGCCCTTTCTATAATTTGTGGTTTATTTATTATTTGTTTTTCCATTACTGTTATTATTATTAAGTTAATTTCGGTAATATTGACTAATCCAATTGTTATTCCATTTTGTCTGACTTATTTATTTATTTTTTTGCTACCTTTGACTTGCAACTTAACATATTATTATAGACATGGTTATCCCTAATCTTTATTTTTATAATCGGATTAGCTTGACCATGATTCTCTTGTCATATTATCATTTTTATTTTTATTTTTTGGTTTGTCCTCATGATTCATTTTTCTTGATATTTAATGCATATTATCATGCTGGCCTCCATATGTTTTATTTAGTTAATTGAAGATGAGTGAATTGACAACTTGTGAATTTGAAGCATGCAGGTGTTATGAAAAGATCAACTCAGTACAGACTAATTGCAATACTGGTTCTACAGCTCGTACTAATCGAGTGTACGTGTTGAAGTCTAGGAATGCTTTATGCAGTTAGCCCTTACTATTTCCTCCGTTTTCTGATTATGTATCAAAGTAGGAAACTATGTCTTTGTAACAGAGTCCAAGTATACCATGTACTTGCATATCAAATTCTATATGTTGAGGCAAATAACTTGCAACAAAGAAAGATGACGGTCCAGTATTTCTAATGCACCTCCAATGCCTAAGTTAGCAAATACGTAGATGGGACTGTGATAAAGGCGCTCTAGGATTGAAGTTACCTGAAATAACATCTCTGGTAAATTATATAGACGTAGCACCTTGCTAATAAGAACAAATTGATAACTCAATCTCTTGATTTTACTTAACGGTTCCTGAAGTTTGGATGGGGGATGATGAAGTTATCCCCTGTAGGTGATCTAGGTGAGATTCTCGCCATCTCCTTAATAGCATGGCCACCCTATCATTCTGGCAGTTATAACATTGATTCATAACAAATCACGATACCTAGGCGACTAATTCGCCACTTGGCTTGTGACATATGAGCCTCACATATCACTGGACTCGTCCTATCAGGGTCTGAAAGGCTCCACTAGTTATCCCTCAAATTTTTATCACGTGGGCGTGGCGGGAATTTAATAATTACAGATGGTTCAAGTTTGTGAGCTGTGATTGGCAGTTCATGTCCTTGTACTTTGGGGGAATTGTAACGGCTACTCTATTCATGCTCACTCATGTCATCAAATCGTGGGATTTATTCGTAATGATGCCGCTATCAACCTGTTCGGCTCCCTTCTTGAATGCTTAACCGTCACCCCATTTCTTTTTTTACAATTACCTCTTCTCCTCTCATCCTTCTTTCTCTCCTCTAGTTGCCCTATTCTTCATTTTTTTTCCCCTTTTTCGCACGTTGGCATATATGGCTCAACAGAACACCTCACTACTTCCTTCTCATGGCGCTCCTTCGTTGGCTCTTGAACCTTCCTCTCAGTGTGATGTCCCTTACTATGAGGGCTTTGGTTAGTCTTCCATCACACCTCTGTCGACCTTAACAAATTGAGGGATTCCTATGGGATTAATTATTATGTTTAAAAAATTGACACGCATTATTAATGTTTCAATATGATATCTGCTTACAGGCAGGCTCCGATATTGATGATGGCTCCAATGAAATCTATTCTTCATCTTCTTCTGAGTAGATTATGAAGGTACCTAAAAATTAGGAATTATATTATTTTTTTCTCAAACAGTAATAAATTGTTTTGTTTGATTTTTTTATTTATTGCATTTCTCATTTTCCCCCTTTAATTTTGTCTGATCTCAGCCCTCTTATCTGTGTGTATTTTCTACTGTCAGTTTGTCTATGTAATCACCACCACTTCTCCCATTTCTTCTAGATGCCTTGGGTTAATATTGCATATGTTTAAAAATATTGCATATGTTGATCAGTAGTGTAAGTGAAAACTGTGCCAACCCTATGTACAATTTGTTGTTCCATTACTGTTATTTAGTTTATTTTGCTAATTATATTGACTAATCCAATTGTTATTCCATTTTTTCTGACTTATTTATTTATTATTTTTTTACCTCTGGCTTACAACTTAACATATATATTATTATAGACATGGTTATCCCTAATCTTTATTTTTATAATCGGATTAGCTTGACCATGATTCTCTTGTCATATTATCATTTTTAATTTTTTTTTGGTATGTCCTCATGATTGATTTTTATTGATATTTAATGCATATTATCATGCTGGCATTCATATGTTTTATTTAGTTAATTGAAGATGAGTGAATTGACAACTTGAGTTTGAAGCATGCAGGTGTTATGAAAAGATCAACTTAGTACAGATCAATTGAAACATGGTCTGCAAGAGTTCAGCTTGTCCAAGACTATTACTGGTTCTACAGCTTGTACTAATCGAGTGTTGAAGTCTAGGAATGCTCTATGCAGTTAGCCCTTATTATTTCCTCCGTTTTCTGATTATGTATCAAAGCAGGAAACTATCTCTTTGTAACAGAGTCCAAAGGTACCATGATGAGTATAACTCTTCTTACTGTACTTGTGTATCAAATTCTATATGTTGAGGACGTGTTTCACACCCTATTTATCGAGACAAACAACTTGCGACAAATAAAGATTCCAGTGTTTCTGATATACCTCCGATGCCTAAGTTAGTAAATACATATATGGGACTGTGATAAAGGTTCTAGGATTGAAGTTACCTGAAATCACCATCTCTGGTCAGTTATATAGACGTAGCACCTTGCTGATAAGAACAAATTGATCACTCAATCTCTTGATTTTACTTACTAGTTCCTGAAGTTTGGATGGGTGATGACGAAGTTATCCGCTTCAGGTGATCTAGGCGAGAATCTCTTAATAGTAGGGCCACCTTATCACTCTGGCGGTTATACCATTAATTCATAACGATCACGATACCTAGGAATTAAAGGGAACAAAGAAAGTGTAAAAAATCTGGAAATTTTACCAAAATGGATGTTTGACAGCTTTTAGTAACCTTGTTGGAGCAAAGGAGTGTGAAGAACTAAGGCACACTTGATGGCTGGTGTTGCCCTTGATTTTCAGTAGTTTATCACAAAAATAAGTAACTTTAATCGAGTGAAAGATGAAATGGAAGATAGAAATGAAAATGGGCTGATTTCAACTAAAATAGAATGCATAGCAGAAACTTTCTGCACTAACGTGTACAACCAGCAACTTGGTAGTATTCTTGCTTCAAAAATCCTTTCCCTTAACCATAAGCCCAAATACGCAAGCAAAGGATATTGGTGTTGAAGAGAAATTGGAAAGAAGCATCATTTTTGTGCAGACATGACATAAAAACAGCGAAGAGTTAACTGATGCATCTCTTGGTAAACCAGAAATTTAAAGAGGAAAACTTACCAGTTTGAGTAAAATCTTTGGTGGTTTACTTGGGTTATTAGCTTGGGAAGATAACTCACACGCCAAAATGAAGGGTTTAACTAAATTAAAAAGGAACTCAGAGAAAAAATGAGAGCTAAATTCACTGCAGAAACTGAGATAGCCTAGACCAAACAGAGCAGAAAATCATGTCAGTTGTCACCCCTTCAAGCAGTAGGTTGCTCGAATTTTACTTGTTTCTAACTTCCCACCACTTGATTATACACTTAACCAAGCAAGTATTAGATGAAAAACCTAAGAACAAATGAGGTTGGAAGACATCATGACAGAATGTGTTGCAGAAAATCTCAAGAGGTTGAAACTGTGTTGCTGCTGTCTTTTTTATGATGTATGAGAACTAAGAGAGGGAAAATGATGGAGTTTCATAATAAACTGAAATATATCTTCTTCCAAATTAAATTTAAACTAGAGTTTGATGCAAATAGGAGCACGGTTCCCAGGTGGAGACTACTCCTTAAATCGGCCCCGGGGAGGGGGGGGGGGGGGGGGGGTGGGGATGAGGACTTCTTCAGCTGCTAGAATCCTTATCAATCCTTATCAATTTATTTCAAACTTTTGTTGCTAAGTTGTTAATTCTTTCTTAAATTATTCCCGCAAGACTCTCTTGCCTTATTGGCAATCCCTTCCTAGTTTATTTCCTGATTTATAACACATGTAATCCTTTAAATATGGTATTCATAGAAAAGAAAGGCAGTTGCCGAATTTGATATTGAATTTTAGAATGAAGAGATTTCATTAAAAGAGAGACTCTGTTTGTATCTTATTCCCTTTTGAACGTCAACATGAGGTTGGCTCTTGAGGCTTGCACCATTTTTTGGCATCAGAGAAAGGTTTTCTTCCTCAAGGAACTTAGTATTTCATGCCTGCAACTCGCAGTGGTAATTCTTACAATATGGCGAATAACCAAAACCCAAACACTGATCTACCCCAACTACAAGCACAGATCACCCAACTTGCATTGTTCTGGAGCACATCAATCAAAGGCTGGAAACAATGGAAGAACATCGAACTCGAGATGAGTTTGGACCTCACAATAGGAGGGTGCGTAGGACTCCTCCGGAAGATGAAGTAGGTGGCAATGAAGGGAACGAAGAGGATGAGGAATACAAGGAGAGGAACAGGGGATTTGGTGATCATGAAGCTCGCTTTGGGCAAAAAGGTCGTGAATTTCCCAGGGGACGAGAAGGACATGGCTTTGACCGTTACCCTTTTGAAGAACTAGCCAAGGGAATAAATGTAGATGTCCCAGATTTTTTTGGGAAGCTGGACGCCAATGCTTTCAAAGATTGGTTGACGGCGATTGATGATTATTTTGATTGGTTCTCTGTGTCTAAGGATAGAAAAGTTCGTTATGTCTGTATGAAATTAAAAGGACATGCACGAGCTTGGTGGGGTAGTGTGGAAGAACAACTATGTCGTACTCAACGTGCGCTAGTGTCTAATTGGGAAGAAATGAAGGAGCGGCTGCAAGAGAAATATTTCTATTGACTACGAGCAAATTATGTTTGAAGAGATGCTGCAACTGAGGCAAGGGACATTGACTGTTGACCAATATACAGACCGTTTCCATGAATTGACCGTTCGCAGCAAGGTGGTGGAAAACAAGCAACAAACACTAGCTCGTTACCGTACGGGTTTATGTAATGAGCTACGAAAAGAGATGTTGATAGCACGGCTCCTAAGCGTTGATGAAGCTTATCAATTGGCCTTATGAGTCGAAAAGCAATTGGGATTCTTCAACGGGAGATGCATGTCATCTACAAATCCTAGGCAAGAATGCGCACCAATACAACCATACTAGAAACCACTTCTGCCCACTGACCATGGTAGGCACGCCGTGGTGGGTGACCAAAGAGGAAAGGCCAAACTTACCGATGACGGACCAAAATGCTACAAGTGCAAGGGGTTTGGACATTTTACTATAGTATGTCCCATGAGAGAAAAAAAAAATTGGCCTTTGTATGTGAAAAAGAACTTAGACTGCTTGATGCAGTTGAGGAAGAGGATTATGAAGAAAGCGATAGCGAAGATGTAGAACACTTGGGAGCAACCGATCTGCCCAGTTGCGTGATCCACCAAGTTTTGATGGGCACTAAGAAGAAGATCCAAGGTGGTGATTCTGATTAGAGACGCACCAACATTTTTCATACTCGTATGGAGCATGATGGTCGTGCGTTAAATGTTATCATTGACAATGGGAGTGGAATGAATGTAATCTCTAGTGATGCGGTGGAACGTTTGGGTTTGACAGTTGAAAAACACCCCTCTCTTATCGAGTGAGCTGGGTTAATGAAGATAACCCCTGTTGAGTATTGTGGAGTCTGGTCCACTTTGCCGCTCGAGCAAAGCCAGGCAGATTCGAACGCTCGAAAGCTGCTCGACAGTGACCTCGAGCGGTTGCGGGAAAGGGAGTTCACTCGGGCGGAGGCATTAGCCGCTCGAGCGAATCAGGCAGAGTTGAACGCTCGATGTCCGCTCGACAGTGAGCTCGAGCCGTTGCGGAAGGGAGTGAGCTCGACGTGTGCTCGACACGCCGCTCGAGCGAACATCGTATATTTTCAGATCTAGGGCTTTTTCCGCCGTTTGGCTATAAATATGTGTTTTCTACACTTATGGTCGTACTGTAAAACACTGTTGGTGAACAGTATTTCGCCCTTCCATTGTAGTGTGATTCCTCAAGAAATAAAATCCTCTGCAGCTCCCGTGGATGTAGGCAATTTCCCGAACCACGTATATCTGTGTGTCGTGTGTGATTTTCTCTTTCATATTCCATTTTTTTCACTTTATTGTCATCATTTTCACAACAATTGGTATCAGAGCCAAGTTTCAGGTCTGAGAGAAAACGATGGCTGGAGATGAAGTGAAGGTATTGGGGATCGAGAAGTTTGATGGCACGGATTTTGGTTACTGGAGGATGCAGATAGAGTACTACCTCTATGGGAAGAAACTTCATCTTCCATTATTGGGGAAGCGACCTGAAAAGATGGATGAGGCTGATTGGAATCTGTTGGATCGACAGGTTTTGGGGGTTATTCGACCCTGTCGAGATCCGTTGCACACAACGTCATCAAGGAGAAGACGACTACGGATCTCATGATGGCTTTGTCAAGTATGTATGAAAAGCCGTCCGCGAATAACAAGGTACACTTGATGAAAAAGTTATTCAATTTAAAGATGGCGGATGGTATGTCTATTGCACAACATCTGAATAATTTTAATACTATCACAAATCAATTGTCGTCTGTTGAAATTGAATTTGATGATGAGATACATGCACTAATATTGTTGGCTTCATTGCCAAATAGCTAGGAAGCCATGAGAATGGCTGTTAGTAATTCTGCCGGTAAATCTAAGCTAAAATATGATGATATTCGTGATTTGATTTTGGCTGAAGAGGTGCGCAAGAAAGATTCTGGCGAGACCTCGGGTTCGAGTTCAACATTGAATGTTGATTCTCGAGGGAGATCACAAAACAGGAACTCAAACAAAGGAAGATCAAAATCAAAGCACAGGGGCAAGAGCAAGTCAAGGCCTGGTCAGCAGGCAACTTGCTGGAATTGTGGCAAAGCTGGCTACATAAAGAAGAACTGCAAAAATCCTAAGAAGACCGAAAATGATAGTGCTAATGTTGTAACTGAAGAAGTATAGGATACACTATTGCTTGCAGTTCATAGTCCAGTTGATGACTGGATACTGGATTCAGGGGCTTCCTTCCATACATCTTCCTACCGAGAGTTAATGCGGAATTATGTTGCAGGTGACTTTGGGAAGGTGTATCTTGCTGATGGAGAGACTTTGAACATGGTGGGGATCGGAGACATTGACATTGCACTCCCTAACAAGAACAAATGGACCTTGCAAAAGGTCAGACACATTCCTGAGTTGAAGAAAAACCTCATTTCTGTTGGGCAGCTCGATAAGTGTGGTCATTCAGTACTGTTCTCAGATAGCACCTGGAAGGTCACAAAAGGGGCATTGGTACTGGATCGGGGTAAGAAAACTATTACACTATATATGACTACCGATTTAATTAACACTATTGCTACTACCGTTGCAGAGAGCACAACAGATTTGTGGCATTGTAGGCTTGGCCATATGAGTCAGAATGGTATGAAAGAACTTCTGTCTACAGGCAAGCTACCAGAACTGAAGTCAGTTGATCTCAGTATGTGTGAGAGTTGCATTATGGGGAAACAGAAGAATGTCAGTTTCTTGAAAAGTGGCAGAACGCCAAAGACAGGAAAACTGGATCTTGTACACACAGATGTGTGGGGACCTTCCCCAGTGGCATCTCTTGGAGGTTCTCGTTACTATGTCACGTTCATTGATGACCATAATAGGAAGGTATGAGTTTATTTCTTGAAGCATAAATCTGACGTATTTAATGTGTTCAAAACTTGGAAGGCCATGGTTGAGACAGGGACAGACTTAAAACTGAAATGTTTGAGGTCTGACAATGGTGGTGAGTACATTGATGGTGGGTTCAAGGAGTACTGTGCAGCTCAAGGTATCAGAATGGAGAAGACCATTCCTGGGACACCACAGCAAATGGAGTTGCGGAGCGTATGAACAGGACCATAAATGAGCATTCTAAAAGCATGCGATTGCATGCCGGACTACCACCAACTTTCTGGGCAGATGCGGTCAACACTGTCGTCTACTTGATCAACAGGGGGCCATCCGTCCCATTAGATTGTGAATTGCATGAGGAGGTTTGAAGCGGGAAAGAGGTCAAATTTTCTCACCTTAAAACTTTTGGTTGTCTTTCTTATGTTCTTATTAATCCTGATGCTCGTAGTAAACTTAAGGCTAAGTCAAAGAAATGTTATTTCATTGGCTATGGAGACGAGGCATTTGGCTATCGTTTTTGGGATGATCAGGGTCGGAAGATCATAAGAAGCAGGAATGTGATTTTTAATGAGAAGATTGTGTACAAGGACAAGTCTAGTACAGCTTCTGAAGTAGCTCCTCGGGAGTCCAAGTTTGTAAGATTGGATGACCTACCAGAGGTCAAGTGCAGTGTAGAGATGTGAGTGACGAGGAGAGTGGGTCCAGTGCACCCATTCCTATTATTCAGCAGTCAGTTTCAAAGCTGTCCACTTCTACAGCTGCAGTTCGCAGGTCAGTTAGGACTAGACGTCCTCCACAGCGTTTCTCACCAACCTTGAACTACATTCTGTTGACAGATGATGGAGAACTGCAGAGTTATGAAGAAACCTTGCAAGATGAAAATTCTAGCAAGTGGGAGCTGGCCATGAAAGAGGAGATGGATTCCCTGCTAGGGAATCAGACATGGGAGTTGACAAAACTTCCACCAGGGAAGAAGGCATTACACAGCAAGTGGGTGTACCGGATGAAAACTGAGCATGATGGCAGTAAGAGGTACAAGGCTAGACTTGTTGTAAAAGGTTTTCAGTAGAAGCAGGGTATTGATTACTCTGAGATCTTTTCTCCTGTGGTGAAGATCACAACCATCAGGATGGTACTGTCTATAGTTGCTACTGAAGATTTATTTCTTGAGTAGTTAGATATGAAGACAGCCTTTCTTCATGAAGACCTTGAAGAAGACATCTACATACACCAACCTGAGGGGTTTGTAGTACAGGGAAATGAAGGTTCAGTTTGCAGACTGAAGAAGAGCTTGTATGGCCTGAAGTAAGCTCCTAGACAGTGGTATAAGAAATTTGATAATTTCACGTACAGTGCAGGGTACATCATATGTCAGGCAGATCATTGTTGCTATGTCAGGCATTTTGACAATTTTTATATTATTCTACTGTTGTATGTGGATGACATGCTTATTGCAGGGGCTAGTATTGATGGGATCAATAATCTGAAGAAGAAGATGTCAGAACACTTTGCAATGAATGATTTGGGAGCTGCAAAGCAAATCCTTGGCATGAAGATTGTTAAAGATAGAGTCAGAGGGACGTTGAGACTCTCACACGCTGAGTATGTGAAAAAGGTACTCAGCAGGTTCAATATGGTCAAGGCCAAACCAGTTGGCACACCTTTGGGCAGTCACTTCAGACTCACCAAGAATCAGTCACCTGAGCCAGAAGAGGAACAAGACTACATGAGTAAGGTTCCTTACGCCTCAGCTATTGGTTCACTTATGTATGCTATGGTTTGCACAAGACCAGATATTGCCTATGCAGTGGGAGTTATTAGTAGATACATGAGTAACCAAGGAAAAGAACATTGGGAAGCAGTGAAGTGGATTTTGAGGTACCTAAAAGGCTCCTCAGAAACCTGCTTGTGTTTCTCAGAAGAGAGTTTAGAGGTGCAGGGCTATGTTGATGCTGATTTAGCTGGAGACATTGATAGTAGGAAGAGTACCATGGGCTTTGTTTATACTCTTGGTGGTACTGCAGTGTCATGGGGTTCTAATCTACAGAAAATAGTTTCTTGGTCTACTACAAAAGCTGAGTATATTGCAGTGTCAGAAGCTGCAAAGGAGATGATATGGCTACAAGTCTTCTTGGAGGAATTGGGTAAGAAGAATCAAAAAGGCACTCTCTGCAGTGATAGTTAGAGCGCCATATTCCTTGCCATGAATCCAGCATTTCATTCCAGGATCAAGCACATTCAGATCAAGTATCACTTTATACGATCATTGTTAGGTGACGGACAATTGTTACTTGAGAAAATTTGTGGAAGCAAGAACCCTATTGATATGTTGACTAAGGGTGTTACACTTGAGAAACTAAAGTTGTGTGCAACTTCAGTTGGTCTTCTAGCATGAAGACAGGGGCAGTGAGTTGCAGAGGTGAAGGATATCATGTTTGAGGAAGAGGACGATGCAACGAGTGTACCAGTCTCCAAGTGGAGAATTGTTGAGTATTGTGGAGTCTGGTCCACTTCGCTCGAGCGAAGCTAGGCAGATTCGAACGCTCGAAGGCTACTCGACGGTGAGCTCGAACGGTTGCGGGAAAGGGAGTTCGCTCGAGCGGAGGCATTAGCCGCTCGAGAGAAGTCAGGCAGAGTCGAACGCTCGATGTCCGCTCGACAGTGAGCTCGAACCGTTGTGGAAGGGAGTTCGCTCGACGCGCGCTCGAATGCCTCTGCTCGAGCGAAGTCAGGCAGAGTCGAACGCTCGATGTCCGCTCGACAGTGAGCTCGAACCGTTGCGGAAGGGAGTTCGCTCGACGCGCGCTCGACACGCCGCTTGAGCGAACATCGTATGTTTTCAGATCTAGGACTTTTTCCGCCGTTTGGCTATAAATATGTGTTTTCTACACTTATGGCCGTACTGTACAACACTATTGGTGAACAATATTTCGCCCCTCCATTGTAGTGTGATTCTTCAAGAAATAAAATCCTCTGCAGCTCCCATGGACGTAGGCAATTTGCCGAACCACATATATCTGTGTGTCGTGTGTGATTTTCTCTTTCATATTCCATTTTTTTCACTTTATTGTCATCGTTTTTACAACAACCCCATCTTGGTAAAGCATCCTTGTTTGGTGAAGTTTGCATTGGGAAGAAACTATATGAATGAAGCCTAGTGTGATGTGGTCCATATGACCGTTTGTCACTTATTATTGGGTTGGCCTTGGCTCTATGATAGAAAGGTGTTGTACGACGGGTATGCCAATTTACTTACTCTTTTAAATTTAATGGCAAGAAATTCGTTTTAGACCCTCTGCAGATTTTTGAGTTTGACACACAACCAAAACAAAAGACAAAAGAGGTTGTTCTAGTGCTAACCATTCGACAGTTTACTCAAGCTCTAAAAGGAGAACAACTAGTGCTATTGGTAGTGAACCGAGAGGCTAAATAAGATGATGGCATTATCCCCGACGAATTTACGAAGATGCTGGAGAAGTTCCAGGAAATCATGTCCGATGAGATGCCGAAACAGCTACCACTGTTGCGAGAAGTGCAACATGCCATTGATCTAATCCCAGGTTCTTCTCTACTAAACCTACCACAATACCATATGAGTCCCACGGAAAATGAAGAATTGAATCGACAAATTCAGTAGTTGCTTGAAAGTGGATTCATTCGAGAAAGTCTTAGCCCTTGCACCGTACCAGTTCTACTTACACCCAAGAAAGACAATACTTGGAGAATGTGCGTTAATAGCCGAGCGATTAACAAAATAACGTTGAAGTACCGATTTCCTATTCCCCAGCTTGACGACATGCTAGATCTATTGAGTGGAGCATCCATCTTTACAAAAATTGATCTTCGTAGCGGGTATCATCAAATTCGAATCAGTCTTGGAGATGAGTGGAAGACGACATTCAAGACAAAAGATGGCTTATTTGAGTGGTTGGTCATGCCTTTTGGCCTAACCAACGCACCAAGCACATTTATGCGTGTCATGATGCAAGCACTCAAACATTTCTTGGGCAAATTTGCAGTTGTCTATTTTGATGACATTTTGATTTTCAGCCATTGCTTGCAAGATCATTTAGACCATGTGCAGCAAGTCCTAGAGACACTAAAAAGAGAACAGCTCTATGTAAACTGTGGCAAGTGTTCTTTTATGAAAAAGCGGGTGTATTTTCTACGGTTCATTATTTCAGACCAAGGGGTTGAAGCCGATCCTACCAAGGTTCAAGCAATTAAAAGTTGGCCTGCTCCTCGCAATTTTTTTTGAAGTGCACAGCTTTCATGGGCTGGCGACATTTTATCGGTGTTTTATACAAAACTTCAGTACCATCATGGTCCCCATCACCGAGTGTTGGAAGTCAAAAAAATTTATATGGATTACATCTGCCAATAACGCATTCACTAAGATCAAGACAAAGATGGGAGAAGCTCCCGTTCTGAAGCTCCCAAATTTTTCCAAAATATTTGAAGTTGCATGTGACGCATCACATGTAGGTGTGGGAGGAGTACTAAGCCAAGAAGGACATCCTATCGCCTTCTATAGCAAGAAACATAATAAGGCCCGTCAGTGGTATCTAAAGTATGATATGGAATTTTATGCTCTGGTTCAGACTCTTAATTCATAGAGAATTTTTTCTTTATACGAACCACGATTCATTAAAACATTTGAATGCTCAAAGTAATCTAAACGCATGGCATGCTCGATGGATGGATTTTTTGCAACAATTTGACTTCGTCGTCAAGCATAAGTCCGAAATTGAAAATAAAGTAGCCGAAGCCGTAAGCAAGCAGCCACATTTGCTGGTGGTGTCATCAGATAATACTATGGAATTCGACAGTCTTAAGCAACAATATTCTACACATGCAAACTTTGGCGTTATTTGGCGTCAGCTCATGGAAAACACGGATGCAGTTAAAAATGAATTTTCAGTCAAAGATGGTTTTTTATTCCACGGCAATCGACTATGTATTTTGTTTGGTTCTTTCGGAGAATTTGTTATTTTAGAGCTTCATGAAGGAGGCTTAGCAGGGCATTTTGGTGTCGATAAAACATTTGCCATGGTCTCCGATAGATTCTTTTGGCCTCGACTACGTCGCGACGTGCATAAAGTTGTGGCTCCTTGTCAAATAAACAAAGGTACCAAACAACAAGCGGGTCTTTATACCCCTCTTCCAATTCCAGATACACACGAGGTGCAACAGTGTGCAACGGCCAATGAAAGTGATAAGAAAATAACGTATGCATGTTAAGAAAGAATGCATGTATGTATGAAAAGACGTATGCATGAATGTATGTAAGAAAAGAAAGAATGCATGAATGTATGTATGATAGATGTATGCATGTAAAGACTCTTTAAGAAATGAAGGCAGCGAGACGTGGGGAACTGTTTTAAGAAAAGAAAGCACGTTTTTAAAGAAAAACTCCACCTCACAACATTTTAAAAATGAACTGCATGTCCATGCATAATAAATACGATATGTTTGTATGGATTGATAAATGTATGACTGAAAACCTATATTATTATATTTTAATTGTATGAAGTAATGCTTACGAGTCATCGACTCATTTTAGTTTTTTTGTGTGTCCTCCTAGGGACAAGATGAGTATGACAGGTCAGGACGGGCATAGCCCAAGGGGAAGAGCACGAAGGCCTAGGCAAGATATTTTGTACGATAAACTTTAATTATAAAATTTAATGTTTTTCGCTGTAATATTTTAATTAAGAGAATGAATTTAATATATAATATAGAGTCTTTTGTATCCTGGCATAAAAGGAAAAGAAATTTTAAAAGGAACTGTAATTCCCTTCGATTTTTATTAAAATCATTTTGTAAAGGACCCATCATAAGGATGGGCGTTACTACAAAGAATGAGACTATATTTAAAATTCAACTTTGATGTATTGATCTCAAAAATAATATTTTTCATTATAAAATAAAATAATGAGTTTTCAGGAATATTTCTTCATGCAAAAAAAATCATTTAAATAAATAGAGAATGTAACTTAAATAAAATGATGAATGTTAAATAATATTTCTAAAGAAATAAAATTATTTAAATAAAATGATTTTCTAAAACTAAATTATTTTTGGGGCTCCAAATATTTAAAAGACTTATTTTAAAAATTAGTCTTGATTGATAACACTACAATACCCCATTAAATTAAGTTTTGGACTCATAAAAATATTTAGAATAATTTAAAACACTTTGCTCAATTTAAAAATCTTTTGCTAAATTTAAAAACAAAGATTCGAGGTTTATAACATATAGGCAAGACTCATGACTCTGACTTGGTAAAATAGGGTCTTTTGTTGACAAATTCCTTAATGTCCCTTTGTTGAATGGATGTTGAATTCATATCCATAGGAAGACTGTTAGATTTTCTGCTGCCTTCCTGGCCTCTTGAAGCTGCGAGCTGAGCCATACCCTCTTGTTTTCTCCGAGCAATAGATATTTCATTAGCACCCTCAGCATATGAAGAATTAACCAATACACCGAAAGACACTCTACATTGGGGGAGATTGTTTGCCAGCAAAATGAGCTGAGGAATTCTTGAGCTCTTTTCCTTCATCCATGAGGCTTCCATAGACCTTCTTAAAAATCTAGAGTTTGGGTAATCGGAGGGAGTAGAAGAGGTTTTAAGCTTCTTAGTAGTAGGCTCATCTCTGGAGTTTGATAAGCCATTTGCAAGGAATCAAAACCAATTTCTTCCCTTGCCACGAGTGAAAGTTTCATAAACCATGAGCTTTGTGCAACGGGGCGATAAAAATATAAGAATTCTTCAGGGGATTGGATTATTTAGCATGACCAAATGCCATCGTCCAAAGAACACAACATGAAACATGGATTCTCTAGTAGAAAAGCCCATGGAATATCTCTAATAGCATGAGAAAAAGGAAGTCTAGCCTGAAATGCTTGCGCACACACATATCCTCGTAGACAAAAATCTCATCTTTATTTGTAGTGAAAATCCCGTACTCATCAGACCTAGGAACATGCAAAGTGACTTTCTCTAGAATAGCGTATCTATTGCAAAGATCAAGTAACTCAAGCTCTGTTATCATGGACCTCCACTAGTTTGTGACATTACAAGGTTTGCTCTTCTTACCTACCAGAGTTGTACTAGCCCCAAGAGATGGGGTAGCCTCAGTTGTAGTCATTGTGAGAAGCAAGTATGAACGAAAAGCAGTAATTAGGAAGAAAACTTGAGAAAAAGGAAGTCTAGCCTTAAACACGTGCGCGTGCACACATATCCTTATAAACAAAAATGATTGAATACTATATATTAACAACAAATAAAGTCATCGAATAGCTACTTAGAAATAACGTTTTTCGACAGCTATTCAATTTCTTGAATGGGGTTCTATTCTCATTCTAGAACCTAAAATTGGGCATTTCTTCTAGATCCTTGAGATTGGTTTGAAAGGAAGGTACAAATGCTGATCAAGAGAAAGAACATTCTAATTGGCTACATATGGCCTATTAACAATCACATTCTTTTCTCCATTTTCCTTTTATTCCTCTTTAGTTACTTTGTCTTTCGTTTACTCTATTTTTATTTTTTTTAAACATAACTTACATATCCTAGAGAGCAAATATACATTTCTTAACATATCATTGGGATTGGTTTCCAAGAAAGAAAGTTAGGAGTGCCTATGAAGAAAAGAACATCATCGACAAAATGGCCAAGAAAGAATCAGATCATCTTGGCATCCACATTTTCTTGCCAAAGGAGTTTAGACTCATATAAGTACGTACATACTTGTGACTATCTCAACTACATTTTCTCAATATCGCTCTAGTGCTCTGCTAGTGTTTGTCAACATCACTTTGTTCCAATCCATTGCTAAATTTCTTTGTTATTATTCCTAATCTGCTTTCTAGAGAAGGAATTTGAGGTAAGTCACACAAACTTCATAAACTTTGTTTTTTCCTTCAAATGTTTCTTCATTATGATACTTTTTTGTCTCAATTTGCTATTCATTTTTTTTTCTATTGAATAATTCGTTGATTTGCAAATATATGTATGAGACGTATTGTCTCATAAACTTGTATTTATACTTGGCATATTGGTTTCATGAATCGATTATTCTCTTTTCCTAGACATTGGTTGCACAATTGTTTTTCTACATCTCCAATGGTTAAACATTAGGAGCTTCATCACTAATCGTTTAGAAACATGAAAAATACTATCTTATAGTAAAATTACCATTTTATCTCTCTACATGTAAGAAAATGAACATTTTTACATCCTAATTTCAAAACTTACTAAAATTTACATTTCTCATGTAAAATTTGTCGTCAATCTAAATATATAATTATAACAATTTAAAACTCATCACAACTATAACAAACTCATCAAGGCTGAAACACATATAGGCCATTTCTTTATTTTTTGTTGCAATGCTATCAAACCTCATTTCTCATGCTTAAACCAAAATATTGCAACATAGAAAATCATATCTTATGTCGAAATAGTATACTAAAACAACCAACAAAAATATACTTCACAAAATCACATATCTTTTTAAGAAAAAGTTTCAAGCTTTTCAACTAAAAACACAACCCTTGATTCTCCCCGTTTTGTACCTTCTTAAAATATTTCGAAGAACTCCAAAAGTCCAAAAACTTACTTCCAATATATTCATAACAATCTCCTAAGAAATACCATGCTTTGAGTTATCAAGCAAAGACCACAAAAATTACAAAAGTCCATTTTGAAGTACACAGCCTTAACACTTTCAGCAAAACCAATTTTCTCAAGGTTTGGTTTTGATCAAACCACTTGATCTAATATATTTCATGAAAATAATCATACACCTACAACATCATATTGTTAAAAATAATGTCCTAGAGTAGATCCAAGTATCAAACTCAAGATCATTTGGCCGAAATTAAACCAAAACATAGATCTATCTAGGAACTTCAAATTTGTGACTTAATCAAACCTTTTCATGTATAAAGAATCATATCTTCAAAACCAACTCCAAAGATCCTTAAATAACATCCTAACATGTAAAACAAAGTCTTAGGATCATCATATAAAATTATTAAAGCCATTTCGCATCAAAAGATTCAAGTTTACATAAAACATAAACTGTTTTACTTATTCCAGTTTACAACTTCTTGGATCTAAGTAAAACTTTTGACAAAAACTTATAACATGCAACAAATACTCATCACAATTTCATATAAGCACGTTAACTATACTCCATAACAAAATCAGACTAAGATCTAACCAATAACTTGGTCAAAATCATCAAAATATCATACACTGTCTAGTATATCTCCCAGACTTACTTTCCATGCTTAAACCAACTTTTGACCAACCACATGACCACTAAAATTAACATAAAATATATCCACGGAAACTATACCAAAAAAGAATAAATTTTGTGAAGGAGACTTTGTGATAAAATACTTAGAATTGCTTCAAAAAGGTCGCACAAAGTGAACCAGAAACTCAACTCGAGAGTCTCCCTGGTTTGCTCCCCAAAAAAAGAGCTAAAAAGTGATGAAATTAAGTGGGAAGGGACTTGGATGCCTTGTAAACTTATGAAGGGTGATGGGTGGCAATGAATGAAACTTGGAATGATGGTTTTTTCAGCCAAAATAAGGGGCAAAACCAGCCCATGGTTTCTAACTTGGACTGCCTTGTGAGATGGAAGAGTGAGGTGGCCTTTTGCCTTCACATCATGTACTATTTAGGGCTACTTTGGGAAGTTTTTGGTCAGCTATGGCAGGGGAGAAACTTCCACTATAAACCTTGCCAAGGTGACTCAATTTTGTGGGCCTTAACCGAATGGGCGTCCATTTAGGATTTCAATAGGGTTTAGTTAGTGTTTAAGTTGCTATCAAACCAAAATCTAATTTTTCTTGACCCGATAAAATTTCTAAGGTTTAAAAGAATAAATAATGATGTCATGAAATGAATTTGAGTGGTTACAAGCAAGTGAATAGTGATTTAATCAAGTGATTAAATACTAAGTTAAAATTAGATTCATTTAGGGTTTGGAGGCAAACTTTAGAGTTTGGGGAAACTGTTTATGGTTTCGGTTTCAACCAAGATTTTGGGATTTGAATTGGATTTCAAGTATTTGGGGTTTCACTAGGGTTGAAACTGTATTTAGTTTGGCATAAATTGGATGGTTGGATGGAATAGTATTTTGCTTAGGTGGCATGACCACAAAGCTTGATTTCCTTCACTTTTTCCATCTCATGGTTCCTCTTGGTGCCAAGTGTTCAAAACTATTCACCAAGTGAGGCTAAAATCTTTTCAAGTGTCTAAATTAAACTTCTCTAATCTAATTTGGACATTCCATATAATGATTTTGAAAACACTACTCCAGGTGCTACTATTCATTCCAAAAAAGTAAAAATAAACTTTGCATGGTAAACTCTGAAATATACTTACTATTTTTAGGGTGCAAATCATTTATCGAAATTCAACTCCAAACTGCCTCGAAATAATTAAAACCATTTTGAACAAGCGTTTCATTTGAAAATCGAAAGTGGTTTTATCGCTTAATAAAATTCTAAATATTCAAACGAATCTAATGGTGTAGACCGTATCTCATTCTGAAACTTCTAGATAATTCAAATGAATAAAATCACATTTCTAACACCATAGTGAGTAGCAATACTAACTATGTTGACAGACTAAAACTTATATAATTGAGTCGATTTGTGAAAACTTTCAGATTTTCCAGGTTCCTAAAGCCTAAAGAAATTCATCACTTGAATTTCTGACAGACTGTTACATTTCCATTAGGGAGTTACAAACGGTATTAGAGCCTAACTCAACCAAAAATGTGGAACTTGTGTTGTGCCACCTATAATGAACTAGCCTGATGCTCATCATCAGAAATATAAGGGAAGATTGTGATACCATATCCTGATAGGTGATAAAGGTAGGTGGTGTATGAGATCCTATATTATTTGGAAATGAGAAGTCTTGCTCCAATGAGGCGTTAATTCTATCGTTTACTAGTTATTTTGGAGTATAGACCAGGTGACTTTATCATTTCGTTCGGGTGTTGCCATGATGCACAAAACCACATAAAGCTTACAGGTCTATGGTCGCGGCCACGGGTCATAATCCTCTAGCGGATTAGGCAAGCGAGCCGTGTTCTAAGGGCCCATCTCCCTAATACTTAGACATATTGGAGTTGTAGCATTTCCTTTTATTATTTCATTTTGGGTTAAGTACTTAATCAATACTTCTTGGGTTTCATACTCCTATCTATTTTGCTACTTTGATTTCCAATTTTATCAATATGATCTTTGGATTCAAAAAGTTTCTCAATCCTTTCTGGCAAGAAATTGGACATAAATTTTTGTCCAAAAGAAAAACAATGATATTAAAGTTAATGCAACATAGATCACTTTAGTCTATTTTTGTTGAGTCTATACTTATATAATCACTGTAAAAGATTAGTTAAATGAACTATGACCAAGTTAAGTGATTTAGAGATTTGAGTTATATTAATACACTATTTTATTTAACACAATTTTTAGCGTCCAAAAAAGTTTGGAATTTCTAAATTTCTACCCTCCAGTACGGTAGTATGTACCTAACGCAGACATTTGAGATTACGCCCATTTTGCCTTATACATATGATCGATCATTTTTGTTCACATAGTCAGTCCCAAGGCATTTTTGTTCAATTCGCTACTGGTTTAAAGCAAGTTTTCACCAAAATTCTTTTCTTTGCATAGAAGGGATCCCTTGTATACATGCAAAGCAAAGAATTGTATTTCTTTCATTTACTACGTCTACTTAGTGGTTTATTTCCTTGATTATTTTGGTATTTCTTCATATCTTTTTGTCACAATATATATTTTAATATCAAGATTTTTTTATTTTTTTAATATTTCTTTCATCAGTAAATGGGCAGCATGAGGTAAATTGCGTCTAGTTGGTGTTTTTCATTGATATTGGTTTCGAAATATTTTTATTCTTACTTTTCAATTTAGTTGTGAAGTACTTATCGTTCTCCATCTCATTTCACATTTCATGTATTTACCAAAAAATCAAAAGCGAAAAAAGAAATCAAATATTTGCAAAAGTAGAGAACGAAACAAAAGAAATGGAGTATATAATGCCAATTGTCGGAAAATTTGAAGAATACTTGGTTCGTCTTTTCGGAGAACATGTTGGCTATCTGATTTACTACAAGAGGAACATCACGGAAGTAAAAGAGCATTATCAGAAGCTACTTTTAAATAAGGAGGCCGTGCAACAATCCGTTAAAGGAGCCGATTGGAATCAAGAAGTAATCGCACGTGAAGTTCAGGCATGGCAAACAAATGTGGACATAAGAATTGAAGTGCTTCAGAAATTCCTTGAAAAAGATGTTAAAGCTAATATGATCTGTTTGAATGGGTGGTGCCCAGACCTAAAATTTCGTTACTCCTTAGGTAAGAAAGCTCAAAAGAATACTCGAGCCATAATAGAGCTACTACAAGAAGGTGAAAAATATGATCGTGTGTTTATTCATGCTCCTCCGATGGAAGAAGGGTCAACATCCAATGGACACTTTAAGAATTTTGAGTCAAGAAAGACAATGATTAACCAAGTTTTGGAGGCTCTAAGAGATGACATGATGGACATGATTGCGATATGTGGTATGGGAGGCATCGGGAAGACTGAAATGGCCAAAGAGATAGCCAAAAGAGTAAAAGGTGATCATTTATTTGATAAAGTTGCAACTGCAGTAGTGTCTCGAAATCCAAACCTAAAGGAGATTCAAGGCGAAATTGCAGAGCACCTAGGCCCGAAACTTAATGAAGAGACTTTACCAGGAAGAGCAACTCAACTTCATTCAAGACTGGTGACGAGTAGGAAGGCCCTTATAATATTGGATGATGTTTGGGAACCATTTGATCTTGAGGTTATTGGAATTAGTCATGGAGATAAAGATAATAGTTGGAAAATCTTGCTTACCTCAAGAAATGAAGAAACTTGCATTCAAATGAAGACTCAGAAGATTTTTCCAATCGAACTCTTATCGAAAGAAGAAGCATGGAATTTTTTTAGAGAGATGGTAGGTGATTCATGTATAGGTACCCCCAGTCTACGACAAAAAGCCAAAATGGTTGAAGAGGAATGTGGACGTTTACCTCTTGCTATTGCAGTTGTTGGAAGTGCTATGAGAAACAATAGCAATGAAAATGAGTGGGATGCCGCGCTTGAGCAGCTTAAAAAGTCTATTCCACATAATATCCCTGGTCTGTATTCAAAGGTATATGCCAGCATAGAGTTCAGTTACATTTATTTAAAAAGTGAAGAAGCCAAGTCGTGCTTTCTTCTATGTTGTTTGTTTTCGGAACATTATGATATACCCATTGAAGATTTAGTACGATATGGAGTTGGACGAAGGTTGTTTGCAAACATTGATGCAATAGCAGAAGCAAGGGGAAGAGTCCATGCAATTGTTCATAATCTTAAAAGATCAAATCTATTGCTAGTTAGTGGGAAGAAAGCATTCATTAAAATGCATGATATTGTACGAGATGTTGCCATATCAATTGCATCCAGAGATGAACATGGTTTTATGGTCAGATGTGATGTTGGACTTGAAGAATGGCCTCAGAAAGATACATATGAAGGCTTTGCCGCAATTTCTCTTATGCTTGGAGAAACAACAAAACATCCTGAAGGGTTGAACTGTCCTAGACTTCAGCTTTTGCGACTGTCAACTTCTTATTTGAGACTGTCATCTTCCCCTTTCCAACTGTCATCTCGCTATCTTCGAGTACGATGTTTAGAGACATTCCCATCTAATATGTTTGATGGAATGAAGGAACTAAGAGTTTTGTCTTTGGAAAGTATGTCTTTGGAACCATTGTCACCATCAATTCAGGTCCTTAAGAACCTTCGAATGTTGAAGATGGAGTACTGTTATGACAAATTAAAAAGTGTGTCGGTTATTGGAGTGCTTGAGAAACTAGAAATACTGAGCTTTTGTGATTCTGGGATCGAAGAGGTTCCTAAGGAAATAGGAAATCTTAGACAACTGAAGTTGCTAGATTTGTCGAGATGCCCATCTCTTAAGCGAGTTGCAGCTGGTGTCCTATCCCGTTTATCTCGGCTGGAAGAATTGTACGTGGATGAATTTGATAATTGGAAATCTATAGAAGAAAATGGAGGAACAGATAATGCAAGCCTTGCCGAGATAATCCCGTATTCCCATAAAATGATGGCTTTAGTAATTTCTCTGCAAAGTATAAAGTTCATGCCACAAGACTTGCACTTTAAAAACCAAAAGATGAAATTTAGGATAAAAATTGCACCTAAGCTAGCAGAAGTCAGAGGATTTGAGTATCATACCCCAGAAAACGAATTGAAACTCTTTGGTGACGCAAGAGATATTGTGGAAAAGCGGGCGAATATTGCTCCATTATTTGATAAATCTCAAGTTTTGTTATTGAATATAAAAAACTCAAAAAATCTATTGCATGATTTAGACCGAAAAGGTTTTCCATGCTTGAAGGATCTTAAAGTTTATGAATGTGAAGATGTAGAATATTTGCTCGATGTCAGACCAGATGACACTCTACATGCTGCTGCCTTCCCTCTCTTGGAGTCACTAACGCTCATTGAGTTGGCTAATTTAAAAGAGATATATCATAGCAAAGTCTTGGAGAGGCCCTTAAGTACTAGAGGTGCCCTCAACAACCTAAGATCTCTTAAGTTATCTAAGTGCAAGAGTTTAAAACATGTCTTTTCAGTGCCTATAGCGAGCAGTTTGGTTCAACTCCAAATCTTAGACATATATGGTTGTGACAAGTTAGAACAAATTTTCTCTCTGGAAGGCAGAGAACATAAGAAAGCAGTTTTTGAAACGAATTTGCCGAAATTGACGAAAATGATATTGGAGCAACTACCAATGCTCATTGGTTTTTGTCAAGCAATGGATCCTGTCGAGCATCCCCAATCTACCACCCAAACATCCTTGTACCAAGAGGTATGATTTTTTTCCCTTTTCTATCTCTTCTTGTCTCCGTTTTGGTTATGTGCAATTTTATGAGTCATTTGATACTTATTTTTAGTTAAAAAATCATTGAATTATATTGGTTTTTTTTTTTTTTCTAAGCACATTGAATTATATTGGTTGTTACCTCTTTTCTAAGTTTCAGGAAACTAAAAAATACCAAAGGAAGAGGGAAAAATAAAATACATGCTAAATATTTGCACGGGCGAATGCACATACCCACACACATATAATTTAGACTGACATTTATTCATGATATTCGAACTTGTGAATTTGACAGATAAAAGGATCTGGCACTGAAGTAACATCCGTATCTCATAAATTATTTTCATCCAACACCATTTATTGGATACCCAATTTAGAAGAACTTCAGATTTGGAATTCTAATACCCTACAAGTGCTATTTAATCTGGAAGGTCAAAAAGTCAAAGAGGGCAGTACACTTTCTCAATTGACAGCTTTGTACTTGTACAGATTATCAGCATTGACACATGTGTGGAAGAATATTCCGCGAGGATTTCAAGGCTTCCACAATCTGATGAAAATTATAATCAACAATTGCCATAATCTAACATATTTGCTTCCAACTTCTGTTGCAAAACTGCTTGTACAACTTCAAGAAGTAATAATACATGGTAGTGAACTGATATAAAATACTATCCAAAGAGAGCAAGAAGCTGGAGAAGAAAGGGAACACTACAAGATTTTGGGGCTTATGCCACGGAGGAGAGTGGTCAAAAAAAGCTAGGATTAAGTAACTAAAAAATTTTTGCCACCAAAAATATTCGTGGGTCGTTGGTGGCATATAATAAGTGGGGAATACTATTTTTTCCACCAAAATTTTTTTTCATGGGAAAAGTTAATTTTTTGCCACGAATCTAATTTGTGATAAAAAATAATTTGGACAGTGGCAAAAACTGTTTGGATTTAAGACCTTGTGGTCCTCTAACTTTATTTACCCACTAATCCATTTGGTTGGAAATAATACAATTCTCACGACTTATTGTTAGAAAATATCGTGGCATAAAGTTTTTTGTGATGTATGTTGTTGTGCCAAAAACATGTATTGTTATAGACTTCGTGGTGACAAAATCAAGGGTAGTTGTCAAACTCCATCTTTTTCCCACCATCTTTTATGATTGCTAATGTTCATTTTTCATGAAAGTCTACAGATTGGTGGCAAATACGTAATAGCTACCGAGAATATAGTGGCAAAATGTATTTGCCACTACTTACATTCATGGCAAAAGCTAAGATATTTTAGAAAAAAAAAATGCAAAAAAATAAGAGATATTTAGCCCAAAAATAATGGCGGGGTCCCTCACTTGGTTAAAAATAATGAAATTGTTTCACACCTATTAATCAACATTCAACTAAATTACTAAATATTACATATAAAATAATTCAGAAAAAAAAATAACTAAAAGCAAAAAAAGTCCAGGCCTTTGGTACTGAAAAATCCACTATCCGTTTGGGGGGTGCGGGTAGTACCCCTACTCCTATATCAGTATGCATGATGTGGTACTCCTATCCTATCCTTTCACAACATATTATATAATTGTAATTGTATGATTACACATGACCAAATATAATTGACATGCTTGACCTCTATTTCCCTTCCTTAAAAGTTTGTGTAACATTTTTCTTTTTCCTCTTAATATTTGGTTGGCAATTTTTTTTTTTTTTTTTGGCTGCATTGCTCTCAATTTCATAGCCGTTTGTTTCAAAATAGATTATTTTATGTTGATCAAATGTGTCTTGCATGAAATACTTTTATAAGAAAATTAGTATTTGTTGGAAAAAAAATCTATACAAACCATCTATATAAGTATAATAAATGTTTTTTGTGCATTCTAAAAACATGCAAATGGCCTCATCTGCTCTCTTTTTCTTCTTTTTCTTTTGTAGGCATGCAATGGTCCATCTGCTTGGAAATGAGTAATTTTGCTCTAAATAAAAGCACACAATGGTCATAATATAAAAGTTCAAATCAAGAAAGAGCTGTAGCAAAAGCTAAAATCACTAACCGATTGCACAAATATAAAGCCTTTTAATTTTATAGATGAGGAGCTACACCTATAAATAAGGACACATCTCCAGTTCAGAAAAAATACCTCAAGTATCAATACATAATTTTCTCCTAGTATTACAAAGTAGTCTTGTGTACTACATGAATGATTACAGACAAAATATCTTTTCACAAAGAATAGTTCTAATTCCATATCTGTCTTCTCTCTCATTTCTTCATACATTTGCCGTGCAACCTACATTCTCATCACAATAATCTGTGGTAAAACATCACTTTAACTCGTCACAATAATTATTTTTCCATTAAAAATTTATATGTTGCCCATATTTATTATCCAGGAAACAAGTTGATGACAAAAATTACATACGTGGTCGCGAAAAATTTTTTGCCATCAAACATTATCCATTAAGACAATTTCATGGGAAAATGCGTATGTTTATTCTCTCCAATCATTTTAGTGGCAAAAGCCTACTTTTTCCCACGATATATATCCGTAGAAAAAGAATTTGTGGCAAAAGCCACAAAATCTTGTAGTGGAAACAGATTTAATTGTATTCCCTAAACTTAGTTCCTTCGCAAGTTTTAACATCGAAGCATGTCCTTTCAAATTGCCATCCATAAAAAACATCATATTGTGGCATTGTCCAAAATTGAAGACATTTGTGTCAGAAAATCAGAGCCGAAGAAAACCAAAGAAAATGGACACAAAACTGGATTCAAGAGCCCAAGGTTCCCCAGTAGTACAAGATTCCCCTGATTTTCTTGGCGGATGCTTTGAGTCTTGTGTACCACATTGCAAGAATTATAAACCGGTGGTTGTGTCAGATCAAAGCATCGGCAAGAGATCCAAAGGAAGCTCCCCTGTAGGGCAAAGTAAACACTACAATCATGGACAAATACCAAATGATCCTGCCAGCACAGAGGTCTGTAACTCTTTGTTCACATTTTGTTTCATTTTTGTTTTGCTAAAAAACGTCTGCCACTGATATGACCAACCTTTTGATTGTGTACGCATTCCAGTTTTTAATTCTCATGAGTTGGTTACTACTAGATGTGGTTTATGTGATCTTTTGTCTTTTGTTCTTTTAGGATAAATTCATGAAGAGTTTAGCCAGATAAAGACTTTTTGTGTCTAACCTTTGATGTACATGAAAGTGTACCATAAAGTAGTATTTATTAACAGTTTTTAATATTTTGATAGGTTACATTGACTAATCAAGAGCAAAGTGTGACTGAAGAGACTGACAATCAGTTTTTAATTCTCATGTTATTGCAAACCTTACTACTAGCTGTGGGTTATGTGATATTGTCTTTTGTTCTTTTAGGATAAATATTTTTTGATAAGTAATTCTTTTAGGATAAATTCGTGAAGAGTTTAGCCAGATAAAGACTTTTTGTGTCTAACTTTTGATATACATGCATTCCAATTCTTAATTCTTTTGTCTCATAATGGTCAAAAAAACTCTTTGAAGAATGTTCATATTTTTTTTGCTAATAGTTTTTATTATTTTGATAGGTTACATTGACTAATCAAGAGCAAAGTAACACTGAAGACACTAATAATCAAGTAAAGTCTTGGTCTCTCATCCCATCCAACTTGGTTCAAAGTTTGCAAAATCTAGAAGAACTTGATGTAAAGGCTTGTGATTTATTGGAAGTGATATTTCAACTGGAGGGACTGCATGTTGAGGAAAGCCCTGTCTTCGACATTTTGGAAAAGTTAAGTTTAGCCTCTTTGCCGAAGCTGTTGCATATATGGAAAAAAGGTCCACAAGAAATTAGAGGCTTCCGTAACTTGGAATTTCTAGAAGTCAATGGATGTGATAGTTTGAAATACTTATTCTCACCATCTGTAGCTAAACTTCCCATGAAACTGAAGGAAATACAAGTTATAAACTGCGATGAAATGAATGAAATCTTGGCAAAAGAATTAGGAGGAGATGAAGAAAAAAGAAAGGTGATTGTATTTCCCCAAGTGAATTCCATATTGCTCGAGAATTTACCAAAATTAGAGTGCTTTTGTAACGAAGCTAATGCTTTTGAGTGGCCGTCCCTGGAGACAATAAGAATAGTTAGATGCAACAGCTTGAAAATGTTTGTACCCACAGAGATGAAAACTCCTAACCTACAAGGAGTATATACAGAGGCTTACTTGAGAACCTTACAACCCATGGTAGGAGACCTCAATGCCACCATACAACACATGATCATCAAAGGAAAGGTACGTATGTTACATTCTATAGTAAACATTCTTTATAAAATTAAGGGTAAACTTTTAAATCTAAGATTTTGAATAAATCTTAGATATATAAGATGCGGCAATGAATTTACTCATAATCTTGGTAAGGGATCTCTAGAGTTGGAAATAGATGCTGTTGAGCTGGATATTAGTCCAGATTGTATGCAGGTTTCTGCTAATTCTTTAAGTTAATGAAGTTTTCATCTTTACCATTCAAAAAAAGAAAAAAGAAAATTGCATCGCATTAATTATTATGTTTAAAAAATTGACAAACATCATTGACATCTCATTAGCAGCAACGCATTTAATGTTTCAATATCCAAAAAGTTGATCATTGGGTTATCTAACCTGATATTTGCATAAAGAAAGCATGATATATATAATATAACCAGAATTTTAAAGTTTATATATATTTAAATCAAGTGAGAAATCCAAGTCATGAATTGAAGATTGTATTTTATACAATAAGAGAAATACTATATTTTATTTTATTTTAAGACTTTGTTTGGAAATAAAACTGTTTTCAGCTGTGGCCGCACGGAACAAAAATCCTAAAGGTAGACCTGTCTGACACTTTGCCTTTTCAACCATGCTCCAATGATGATCGAGGGCTCCAATGAAATCTATGCTTCATCATTTTCTGAGTAGATTTCGAAGGTACCTAAAACTAATTAGGGATTATATTATCTTTTTTCGTTTTTCCTATCAGAGTCTTCCGTAGAATGTAATTTCTTTAATTTTTTCGGATCTCAGCTCTCTTGTCTATGAGTATTTTCTACTGTCAGTTTGTCTGTGTAATCACCATCACTTCTCTCATTTCTTGTAGTCTCCTTTTCTTTTCTTTTTCTTTTCTTTTTCTTTTTTTTTTTTCTTGTGAAAGGAAGCTTTTATTCAACTAAGCCCTTAAAGTAGGAAACTTACATGAAGGGCAATCATCCTTATTCATTGTTACATCAATAACAAGTAATGCTGATTTAGTTAAAGAGTGAGCTACACAATAAGCCAACCTATTCACATAATGTGTAGACCAACTAGTGAAGCTCAACAGTTTGACTTTATGTAACTTGACACCATACCATAGCTAGAAAGTTTATAACTATCCTTTGAGATTTCTTTTATAACCTGTAGTGAATCTCCTTCCAAGATAATATCCTACACTAGACACAACTCCAGATTGAAGAGAATAGCCTGTAAGGCTCCAGTTGCTTTTGCCAATAAAGGATCATGCACAAAAATTACGTTCATTCGCGATGTTGCTAACATTGATCCTTCACTATTTCTTATAATAACTCCAATGCCAATAATGCCTTTAACCTTGTCTATTGCAATATCTCAATTGACTTTGAAAATGTTTAAAGGGGGAGGCTCTCATGTTTGAACCAGATTGCTAGATGATGCAGTAGTAGTGACTTTCTTTGACTGATCTTCTTTTAATTCCTTTAAAACTTCTTGAGATTGCAGAGCCACCAATTTGGGATGCTAAAAATCAGTTTTAAAAATAAACTGGTTCCTTCCCTGCCAAATCCTCCTTGCCACCACTACAATTTCCTCCACAATGCCAATCTCGAAACCTAAGCAAAGGCCTCAATCAACTCTAAAAATGTCTTCTTCCAATAGGCACACTTTTGAATTTGTTTAGAACATAGACTCAATACATTCTGTGTTGCTGGACATGACCATAAAGCATGGACTACAGACTCTTCTACAAAATAGATAGGGCACTTAGGATTGTCAACAACTCTTTTTCTGAAAGGGTTCCACTTGGTGGGAAGACCCTCTAAGCATGCTCTCCACAAAAAAATTCTATCTGCACGAAGGATATTCAGCTTCCATAGAACTAACCACACTGCTCTTCTATCATGGGATATTGAAGGTTAACCTTTTGATAGGCACTTCTCATTGTGAACTGGCCATTGGATGTCCCCTTCTAAATCAGTTTATCTGGTTTATTGGTATAGCTTATTGGAATCTTCATTATGTTCTCAACATCCTCTCTTGAAAGCATCCCTGCAATTAGAGAAGCTCTCCAATGATTAGTATATGAATCAATTAGCTCATGGACTTTTGCCTTTTCATCTAGAACATTGACAGCACCTTGCACTCTAAAATTAGTGGATTTTGGAACCCACTTGTCCTTCCAAATTTGAATCTCCCTACCATTACCAACTCTCCAATGAGTGCCCTTCTCAAGCAGGACTCGAGCAACAAGGATGCTCCTCCAAATATAGGAAGGTTTTCCACCCAGTTTGGCTTGAAAAAAATGATCATTTGGGAAGTGCTTCTGTTTTAGCACTTGGGATGCTAGTGAATGAGGATCTTGGAGAAGCCTCCACCCTTGTTTAGTAAGCATGGCCAGATTGAAATCTTCCAAATCTATGAAACCCTTCACTCCCATTGCCTTGGATTTCCCATTTTGTTGCATGAAATCTAGTGGATTTTCCTCTCATGTTCTTACTGCCCCCACTAGAAGTTCTGCATCACCTTATTAATCTCTCTCAAAAGAGTATAAGGGGGGTTGAGTTTCTTTTGATTAACTAGCTTTTAGGGTCCCCTCTCTCTCTAGAAAGGTAGGGTGCTTTCTCTCTAGGTTTCTTGAAATTTAGAGGTTTTTCTCTTGGACTTAGTCTGAAGAGTACAGGGTTTGTGCTATCATAGTTATCATCATTTCTTTGTATCCGCATGTTTGTGCTCTTGTTAAAGATAGTTGTTAGTTCCATGGTAGAAAAGCTTTCCAACTTATGTGAGGGTCTCTGTCTTACAGAGGTTGAAAAACAAGAAATACTTGTTCCTCAAGAGGAAATAATGTTATCCAAAGAAAAAAGCATGAAATGCTTAGCAGTCTTGGTGGTAGCTGAGAAGGAAGTTAACAAAGGTGCATTTCGAGCCATCATGAGCAAGGTTTAGAAAGTAGAGGGACAAATCTCATTCAAGGATCTTGGATTTAATAAGTTCCTAGTAGAGTTTCAAACTATCTCAGAGAAAACCAGGGTCCTATTGGGACAACCATGGTGTTTTGATAGGTTCCTCATTTGTCTTCATGATTGTGATTGATGCCTAGTGCCCAAAGATTTCTCGTTCTCTCGAGAACCCTTCTGGGTACAGCTCCACGATCTTCCCTTAACTGGTATGAAAAAAACTATGGGGGAGAGACTAGGTGTAGCAATGGGAGACGTGCTGGCAATGGATGTTGATGCTGGTAGGATGGCATGGGGAAGCTTTCTCAAGATGAAAGTTCTAGTTTACATTACGAAACCTCTATTAAGAGGGTGAGTTATTAATATGGGGCAGCAGCGCTTCTGAATCCCGTTCAAATATGAATGACTATCATTGTTCTTTTTCCACTGTGGAGTTATCAAACATCCTAGGCCAACATGTCCAAATTTTCCTCAGAAAGGAAGACGACGGGAAGGGGTAGAATCCCAATACAGTTCATGGCTAAGAGCTAGTCCTCAGCTGGGAAGCTCCCAGTCCTTCAATAAGAAGAGAGATGACTCTAAATTTTCAGGGGATTGGTGCCAAAACAAACGGGAGTCTAGTAAGTATGAAGATTTTGGGATGGGGAGTGGTGCAAAAGGGAATAATGTTGCTACTTCTAATCAAGTTGATCGTGGAAGTTCTGACACTTATCAACCCCAGGGACCTTTTCAGAGAAGGCGCAACACGCATGGTGCAAAAGGATAGTATGGGCTCTCTACTCAAATAGACACAGCTATTCTCAAGACCTCCCATCCTCCTACTAACATGCATATAGAAGAACCTGTTGGATCTAGGGTGGATACATCAAACATCCCCCCTTATCTGGCTTTCATATCTCTTAGGTTTGCTAGTCCTGTCAGAGAAGACACACAAGTCAGTTCTACCTCTCAAACCTCTGAAAGTTGGTCCTACAAAAGGAAGGCCCACTTGGAAGAGGAGGGCTAGGGGTCATGGGCCTACAACCTAACATAGCCAAAAGGCTTTCCCTATGAGTGACAGTAGTAAACCCAAGTAGAAGAAGAGGCCTGGCGAGGCATCTTCAGGACCTATCATGACAAGAAGGGGAACTAAGCAAGCACATATGGCAGAGGCTACTCAGCAGCCCTGCCAATCGCCATGAAACACTTAGCTTGGAACTATCGAGGGCTTGGGAACCCTCGGTCAGTTCATGTGGGAACCCTCGGTCAGTTCATGAGCTTCATCTAATGGTGAAGGATAAGAGCCCAGAGTTAGTATTCTTGTGTGAGACGAAATGTAAAAGAGAAAGACTTGAAAGTATTAGAAGTAAATTTAATTTTGATCACAACTTTGTAGTAGACTTTGTAAGAAGAAGTGAAGGTCTTGGCTTTTTCTGGAAAGAAAGAGTGGAGGCAGCTTTGGAATCCTACTCAAACCACCACATAACCTTGTCCATATGCTCCTCAACAATGGACAAAAGGTGGAATATTACTGGTTTTTATGGGCAACAATTGCTACAAAGAGGAAAGAGGGATGAAATTTACTTAGACTTATTCATTCCCACATTCATAGCCCTTGGTTATGCATAGGGGACTTCAATGAAATTCTCCTTCAAGATGAACAATTTGGGTCCCATGCACGACCATTTCAACAAATGGAAGCTTTCAAAGTTGTTCTTGAGGAATGTGCTCTGATGGATGTTGGCTTCATAGGCTCTAAGTACACCTAGTACAACAAAAGGGAGGGAGCAAACTTCACAAAAGCACGCTTGGATGAAGCTCTTATCAATGAGGAATGGTTGGACCTGTATAAGCTCAATTCGATTCATGTCTTACTTGTCCAATGTTCTGACCACAACCCCATTCTAATATCATGCTCGAATCTTGGCTCAGAAAAGATTCACAGACCAAAACTTTTTAGATATGAAGCTGCATGGGGGAAGAGAAAGGACTGTGGCCAAATCATCCAAAAAGTCTGGTTAAATGGTTTATCATATGGTCCCAAGGTTGTTGTTACTCGAGAAAGTCTAAAAAACTGTAGAGATAAGCTGAAAATCTAGAGCAGGGAAGCTTTCAAAGAACAAAAAAGGAATCTTACTCAAAAAAGAGAGTTTAAGGGTGCTGCAGGAAGTCAACAATGGCCAACTCAGTGAACAGATAAAAATACTATAAAAAGAGGTGGATGAGTTGTTAGAGGATGAAGAATTGAAGTGGTGTCAACAGGCCAAGTAAAGGTGGCTCAAGGAGGGAGATAGAAACACCAAGTACTTCCTCTAGTGTGCTTAAAATAGAAAACAAGTGAATTCAATCAAGAGTATTTTAAGTGAGGAGGGTTTGCAAGCCAACACCCCGAAGAAAATAGCTAGGGCCTTTCAAGCTTACTATATGGATCTTTTCTCTACTTCTGCCCCTACAGGTACTCCTAACCTCCTTATGTCTTTTCAACCTCGAGTGACTAATGAAATGAATTGGTCCCTAACCAGACCTTACTCTAAGGAGGAGATTGAAAGAGCAATCCTTGACATGAACCCACTTGGATCCCTTGGGCCCTATGGGTTCCCAACAATCTTTTACCATCAACAATGGTCAATTATTGGCAAGGGAGTTACTGAGGCAGTCACTGAGTACCTAAATACAAAGGTACGTTTTAAAAAGATAAACCACACCTTTATATGCCTCATTCCAAAGAAAAAGCCCCTAAGTCTGTAACTAATTATAGACCAATTAGTCTATGCAATGTCTTCTATAAGATCATTGCTAAGGTGATTGCAAATAGGCTTAAACTCATACTGCCTAATCTAATATCCCCTAGATAGAGTGCTTGTATCCCAGGGAGATTAATCTCAAATAATGTAATTGTGGCTTATGAACTTATGCACTCTATGCAACACAGACTAAAAGGTAAGCATAATGGGTATATGGCACTCAAGCTCGACATGAGCAAAGCATATGATCGGGTATAATGGAGCTTCTTACATTATGTTATGCTTAGGATGGGTTTTGATAGCAACTAGGTCGAGATGGTTATGAATTGTGTCAACACTGTTAGCTATTCAATTGTAGTGAATGGAATCCCACAAGACGCTTTCCAACCTACAAGGGGCATTTGACAGGGAGATCCTCTGCCCCCTTACTTCTTCATTATTTTCTCAAAATTATTAACATTCTGTTTGAATCAAGCTGAGCAACAATGCCTAATATCAGGCATACCAGCAGCCCGAGGTGCCGTGCATGTTAATCACTTATTTTTTGTAGACAACAGCTTAGCATTTTGAAAATCCAACCCAGAGGAATGAAGTAGGTTGCACCACATCTTGAGCACATATGAATTGGCCTCTAGACAGTGCCTTAACCTTGAGAAGACCTCCATATTTTTTAGCAGTAATACCAAGCAAGAAACCCAACTAGCTATCCTAGAGCTTGTAGGAATCAAAGCTTCTGGTAGCTTTATCAAGTACCTTGGCTTACCCTCCTATGTGAAAAGGAATAAGCAAAAGGTCTTTATCTCAATATTGGACAGAATCAAAGGCAAAATATCTAACTGGAAAACAAATATGTTGTCTCCAGCTGGTAAAGTGGTCTTGCTAAAGACTGTGTTACAGCCCATTCCCACATATAGCATGGGTATTTTCCAACCCTCAAAAGTCATATTGAGGAGACTAAACCAACTTCGACAGTCTTTCTGGTGGGGCCAGAAGGAAAATAGATCCAAAATTCATTGGATCAGCTAGAAATCTCTTGGGAAATCAAAACATGAAGGGGGGACTGGGGTTCAGTGAATTTGAACACTTTAATCTTGCTTTACTTGCCTAGCAAGATTGGGGACTCATTCAGAATCAGACTTCACTTGTTGCCCAGGTGCTTCGAGCCAAGTATTATCCCAACTCAAATTTCTTCTTAGCAAAAAAGAGAGCCACATACTCCTATGTATGGAAAGCTTCCTAGCAGCTAGACCTCTCTTACAGGAAGGGCTTCTATGGAAATTAGGCAATGGTAGAAAGATTAGAATCTGGCTAGACAAATGGCTTCCAAGGCCTTCTTCCTATCGAGTTCAATTTCCAATAAGCATCCAACTCCATGAGGCAACAGTCTCTAAAGTTATCAACTCAGACACCATGCAATGGGACTTTCCTCTAATTCACACCATCTTCTCAGACCAGGAGGCCAAGCTGATATGCAACATGCCCATAAGTCCTTGTAGAAACCAAGATGTTTTCTAGTGAAGGTGCTTAGGCAATGGCAAATTCTTTGTTAGAAGTGTCTACCATTTGTAAGGTTCTATGAGGGAGGCAAGGTTAGGCCAATCTTCTAGGCAGGAGTCTGACTCGAAGTTCTGGACAAAGTTGTGGAGGTTAAAGGTCCCGAATGGGATAAAATCATTCCTATGGAGAGCAGCCAATGAGTCCCTCCTAACGAATTTCAACCTGCACAAAAGGAAAGTGGTGGACTCTCCCATGTGCCCAATCTATCTCAACAGTCCTGAATCTGTATCCCATGCACTATGGTCGTGCAAAGCAGCCCAGGAGGTGTGGTCTTTAGGCTTAAGGAGACTGCAGAAATCTAGTGTTACAGAGGGCCCTTTCAAAGGAATTTTTGAACATATGTTGACTCAATTCTCCCCAAAAGAAATATGCGAAATACCTATCATCACTAAGTTTCTCTGGTTTAGGAGAAGCTCTTTGGTGTTCAAGAATTCCTTCACTTCCCCTATTCACATCTCTAACAAGATAAAGGTAGAATTATAGTTCCTAAGCTCATGGCAAGATTCTAGACTGCAAAAACAACAGGTCATAGAGCCAGTTGTGAACCAGTGGACCCCCCTCCCCCAGGGGTATTCAAAGCTAACTGAGACGTGGCTATAGATAAAGAGAACTCGAAAGTGATTGGAGTGGTTGTCAGAGCTTCAAATGGGTGCATTGCTGCTACTCTTTTTTCATGCAAACCAATGACCCCAGACCCCCTACTAGGGGAAGCAGCTGCTGCACTTCGAGCTACTTCTCTTTGTGCTGAGCTGGGCTTAAGGAAAATCATTCTTAAAGGTGACTCACTCTCTGTAGTCAAGGCGGTCAAGCATACAGATGACATTTGGAGCTCAGTTGGCCTTATAATCAGGGACATTAAGTTTCTCCTTTCCAAACCAGCAGCTGGTCTATCGTGCACATTTCTAGGGACGTCAATGTCATTGCACATTGTTTGGCCAAGCATGCTCTATGATGCTTGGAAGAATGTATCTCGATTGAGGATTATCCTCCCCATATTCAACATTTGATCTAATGAATGAATTTAGTCTTTATTTTGGGAAAAAAAAAAGTATAAGGGGGGTTAAAAACTGCCATACTGTAGGTAGGTAAGGCCTAAACAACAACTTTTAGAAGGATTTTCTTGGCTGCATGTGAGAGAGACTTAACTTTGAAGTTGTTGATTCTATGTTTGAATTTTTCCAATATGCTTCCAAAGGACTTAGATCGAGCTCTTCCCAACAGGGCTGGGAGTCCCAAGTATTTTTCATATGACATGCTCAAAACAATGTCTTGAGTTTCTTTTGGAGTGTTCCTGCTGAATTGTATAGATGTCTTGTCCTTGTTGAGTCTTTTTGCAGATACATGTTCATAGGTATTCAGCAGGTCTTTTTGCAGATACATGTTCATAGGTATTCAGCAGGTAGATTAATCTACTCCATTCTAATGAGTTAGTTCTGCATAAAAGCAAACTATCATCTACAAAAAATAAATGATAATATGAAGTTTTCCTCTCTTCAATGGGACTCCATTGATAGCACCTGTATGTTCTGCATTATTTAGTACGGAATGCAAAGCTTTAGCACACATGATAAACAAGTAAGGTGATAATAGATCACCTTGCCTAATCCTTTGAGATGGTTGAGGAATGCCATTAATCAAGATAGAGTAAAAAACTGATTCCACTCCCTTACCACTAACTCAATCCACCATTGTGCAAAACCCATCTTCCTCATTACAACTCTCAAGAAGGCTCATTCTACATGATCATAGACCTTACTCATGTCAAGTTTCAGTGCCATATAACTTGATTTTCTTGATAAGTTACTGTTCACGGTATGCATGGCTTCATAAGCTACAATGATATTATCATATATTAGTCTCCCTGGAACGAAAGCAAACTGAATTTGTGAGATGATATCAAGGAGAATTCTTTTCAATCTATTAGCAATTGTTTTGGAAGTGATCTTATAAGGGACATTACAATGACTAATGGGCCTGAAATCAGACACTTTAGTATGGGATTTTATCTTTGGAATAAGTACAATGAAAGTATCATTGTTTTTAGAAACCATACCACCAGAGTTGAGAACATAGAGAACAGCTTCATTGACTTCTCTTCCAACAGACTCCCAATGAGTTTGGTAGAAAGCAGGGGGGAAACCATCTAGGTCAAGTGAACTTAGGTAGTTCATCTAGAACATAGCCTCCCTCACTTCTACAACAATGAACTTCCTTGTCAATAATCGATTCATGTAATTAGTCACCACAGATTGTATATGTCTCAAACAACTCTCAGTCCCTTATGGATACACTACAAGAAAAAGGACTAGTTGCGGCTATTTTTATTTCCGGCGATAGAATTATAGTCGCAAAAAGCCTATTTTTAAACTTCCGTAAAATGTTTGTGTCAATTGAAAAAAATAGCCGGAAAAATAGGTTATTTTCGGTGAATTTTTGCCGCCGGAAATAATATGGCTGCAAATAGTCTGTTTTGTAACTTATTTTTGTCATAACAGTGTTTCCGCTGTTATTAGTTTTTTATTATGACGAGGTTTGGTATTATTAAGGCGACTTTAAGGTCGCCTTAATATATTTTATAACCCTTATACCCCGCGTCTTATTTTCCCACACAGACCCATTTTCCCTCTCTTTCTCACTCTTTCGCTCTCTCTGTGTCTCCGGTTCCATGACGGGGGTTTCTGTTCAGGGAAAAGTGCCGCCATCCTCTCGCCGCCGTCTGCTCGCCGGTGAGTTTGTTTTATGCTCTCTCTCTCTCTCTCTCTCTCTCTCTCTCTCTCTCTCTCTCTCTCTCTCGCTGTAACTCATTGGTTTGTCTGTGCTGCTTCCTCTCAATCGTATCACTTCTAACTTAGGGGTTGATAGATGTAAAGAGTTAGGTTTACGTTTTTGTCTTTGATTTTAAAATGCAACTCTCGAGATTATATGCCTATTAGTATTGTCTTGTTTGCTTATAAAAGGGGAAAAATGGAAAATGCTATTCATGGATTACATTTCTACCTAAGCACGATTGTGGGTGTGATTGGCTCCTTCATTCTTACAAATACACATGTAAATGCAGAAATAATGCCTAAATATACTATTTTCTGGCGAAGTAAGGTTTGTATAGTTTTCTGTGGCATTACTGCGTACGTTATGCTGGTTTTTGGTCCTGTTTGCTTGGTTTCTAGTGGATGGGCAGTTTAGGAGATTTAAAATATAGTTGTGCACATGAATTTGAGTGATGAGGAAAAAAATCGTGACTTGCTGTGTTCTATGCCAAGATCTTAACATATAACAAAAAATCTATCTTTTTTGAATGGTTCTTTAAATCAAAGCAACAATAACTCTTTCAGTAGTGTTGGTGAGCTAGGAATTTTCAATGAAACAAAAAAATCACTAGCTAGGCCCTGAAATTTTTTAGAAAAGTTTTGATTTTGTCATTAGCCTCTCCTTATTCACACATAGAAACCATTCCATTAAACTCCCCCAAAACAGAGTGAGGAAATAGCAAAGAACTTTTATTTTAGATGTATGTACTGCCTCTTGTTGTTTAGGTTTTTTCTCTAAGTTGCCTCCACCCGAATACCCTTCAAAGAAATGAGATATTAATATAATTTCTTATATAGTTCAGATATTAATATATTTTCTTGAGTAGCTTAATAGAAGAAAAAAAATAAAAATAAAAATTCTTAACTGGTTGAATGATGAGTGATCTCGGCAAATGGGCACTAGTCTAAAGTTTGCTCTTGTACTTGTATAAGGCCATCTTCTAAGGTAGTACTAGGAAGGAATGAAAGAATACATCATATTAGAGAGACAAAAATAGGCAATTAACTATCTCGTGGAAGTTATGTCCTCCTTGCTTGGAGAGATCTTCTGCAGCAACAAGCTGCTGTAAATCTAACACTTTGGGTACTTGTAATTTCAGCAAAGCACTTTTATTGGAGATGTATGTACTGCCTATTGTGGCAGAGGATTGTGGTATGTACTACCTGTCAGTATAAATGTTTGGTGTCAAGGGGAAAAACAAAATTTTTACTTAAAATGTATGAACCAGAATTCTGTTTTAAGTTTCTTAGTCTATTTAAAATGTAAAGATCTTTAGTCTATTTAAAATGTAAAGATCTTTAGTCTATTTAAAAATAAGGATATCATTCATTTTAAACCATTGTCTTATTATGTGTCGTAATTTTCTTATTTTTTTTATTTCCCATATCCTTAAATTTATATATCATGATTCATGTTGTGACGCCCCCAACTCCCAGGTACGGCCACGTGGAAATCGAGACGTCGGGACGATGACAACACGGTCACCCATCCCATCGCCAAGTGTCCAAAGTGTGTGTACAAGCGGAATGTGTACAAATAAAAACACGCAGCGGGTAGATAAGTCATAAACTAAGTACCAGAATTTTCTCAGTTAAATACAAACCAGTTCAAAACATACATACTAAAATATTACAAGTTCAACATCGTTTCAAATCCAAATACACATAAATAAAAACACCGCCAAATATAATATAATTAAAGACTGTCCAGCTACTCCTCCGGTGGAGCTGCCTCCTCGGGCTCAGCCTCCTCCTCATCCAGATCTGCATCAAAATCTACGGTACCAAAAATGGTACCGCAAGTAAGTAAAATCCAAACAACGCAAGATATAAACATATTAAAACCCAAACAATATGCATGAATTATGCCCAATGCACATGTCCCCAAAACCATATTTTTCCACACACGCCAAAAGTCTCATTTGGCCTAAAACCTTTCCTTTAAATTATAACTCGCCATTATCTCACATAATGGCCAAAAATCAATCTCAAACCATTTTTCCTTAATCGAATGCACCATGACCTCCCCTAGGGATCATCCGCAAGCCCTGGCTTCATATCAAGCGATGCCCGGTTCCGCGCCCTGCGCGTACGTAGCCAAGCATCCTTTAAACGAGCGATGTCCAGTTTCGCGCCTCTCGCGCGTACGTAGCCAAACATCCTCTAACCCCCGCCAGCAGAGGGGCCACGGAGTCAGTGAGTAGGGCGATGCCTAGTTCCGCGCCTCTCGCGCGTACGTAGCCAAGCACCCCCTAGTCCCGCTCCCGTCGTCCAACGACAACTCAGGGGACGTCACTCAGTATATTACGCTCCCGATTGACCAAAGGAGCTCCACCGAGATAATAACCCATCCCGGCTTGGGCTCGTGATACACACGCACCCAAAATTCCATTTACACATGCAACACCATTTTTCAATAAAATGCGCATGATCATGTATGCTCAATGCCATGCAATTAAAATCACATTAAATAACCAACACAACCCGAACATCACAAACAACCAACAAACAGCTCCGTCCTCAATTCCAACCGACCCCCGAACTCCTCGAACTCAGTCCGGAATCAACAAACCAACCAGATGACAAAATAAATTATTGTAAAGGCAATAATATATGAAATCTAAAACGAAGCTTGGGAAAATACTTACAGCGCTAAATAGGATTTTTAGAAGGGTCGGCGCGAAGCAAACGGCGAGCGGAAAGCAACGTAACAGTGCAAATGCACTGTAGCCGTGGGTCGCAAAATACTCACTTTTGAACGGGGACAACCCAAGACACCAAATTGATAGGGAATAGTCTAGGGATGTTTATGAAGCTAGTGGAAGTGAGTTTTGGCCGTGGGTGGCGGTGGAAACGGCGGTGGAGGGCAAAAACGGCCAAATCGGAGTTGAGCTCGTGGGAGCTGCTCCGGCGACGGATCTAGGCCGGAAATGGGTGGGTTAGGTCGGCAAGAGGTAGGGGAAGAAGTGGTGAAGAGATGGTGGCCGGAGGTGGTGCGACGGTGCCGGAAACGGTGAAAAACCGTACGGCTTAGATGTGCTTTTCTGGCCAAACGGCGGCACGGTTGGGGGAATCTTTGGTGGGGTGGTGCGCCGGAGGGAGGGGAAGATTTCTGGGTGGGTGGTGTAGGCCACGCCGCCGGCAAGCGGCGGTTCTGGGCGGAGGAAGAATTCAACAACAGGGGTGAAAACAGGGCAGGGGCAGCAACTTCGAGCCGTTCGTGGCGGCTAACGGTGGGTCCGATGGCTCTGAAAATTGGTGGGGATGTAGTCTGATGGGAGGGAAAGAGAATGGCAGGAGTGGTGTACGACACCTCCACCGGACGGTGGAGAAACGGCCTGTCAAAGTGGGCTAGGCGGAAGAGGAAAAAGAGAAGGGAGAGAGAGAGAAACGCGTGCACGGGAGGAAAGGGAAGAAGAAGAAAGAAAGAAAAAAGAAAAAAGGGAAAGAAAAAGAAAAGAAAAAAGAAAAAAAGGAAAAGAAAAGATAAAGGAAAGAAATGAGGTCCAGTCCTTACTTCCGGAAGTCCAACGACTGAACCCACGAAGATAATTTTAAAAGCGATAAAACCAAGAAAATATTTTAAACACATCATAAAGCTAAAATACATTAAATAACTAGTGAAAACCAACTATTAAATTTTAATTCCAAAAACAATTTAAAATAACTTAAACAGCAATTTTAAACTCAACAGCAAATAAAATCCAATTGAAATCCGATTATTTAAAATACAAGCACTATAATATTAATTAAATTAAAATATTCCTTCAGTGAAAATACACGTAAAAACGGGGTGTCACACATGTATAGGGAAACTGTATTATTTTTCTTTTTCTAGTTGTTCCATTCATCCCTCTAGATTATATATATATATATATATATATATATATATATCTTGGTGATTTGAAGCCACAGGACAGTTGAATTTTGTTTGCTTGGGGAATGGGTGTGTTGAAACATTTAAAACTGACAATCTTCTTCCCAAACAATGCATCCTTTCATATAATTATGATATAAGGTAGCCCTGGAGAAAAAGAAAAAGAATGATCTTTATTCAGAAGCAATACAACGAAGTCAAGCATCTAATTCTGTACATTTTTTTTTTTTTTTTATCTTTTGGAGCATGTTGCAGACTTTAAACTCTCAAATTAACAGTAGTATATATATATAGTCCCCCAAAGTTTCATTGGCATGTTGGGTTTGCTGAGGTGTGTGTCTGCATTATGCATGCCTGACCTAGTACTGGATTTAGCATATATTTAAAGCAGAATTTTGGTTTTGCATAAAAGTCTTGGTTAGCCATGCTCAGTCTTCTCTTTGTCCTTGTCTATTCACTCCATGTGCTTGATCTAGACTTGACATAAGTTACAGTCATGTAAATTTGTTAGTGCTTAATGAGCTTTGTAGGTTTATGCCACTTTCCCACATTTAACTTGTAGGTATTATGCCTGTGTACCATTTACCCTCAAATTTGATCCATTCAAGTTCTAGTTTTTGAATGTCATAAAGGTGGAGCTGCCAAAATGGACTTTAAACCATCAAAAAACTTTGTTACAGTAATGAAGTGATTCCTAAGCATTACACTGCATTACATTGTTGTTGAATCTCGGAAGAAACATACCATTTTTGTTTTTGGATAATGATTAGGTAATGAAAAAATTGAAGATTTGAAATTGAAAAATGTTGTGTTTGAGTCATGTTTGGAAAAAAAAATATTTGTGAATACCTGAGAATACAAACAAGGCCTAAGTGCACTTTTTCAAGTGATCTTAAAGTGCAAAAAGTCTGCTCTTGTAATTTTTTGGGAAAAAAAATGAAAATAGAAACAGATTTTAAATTGTGAATATTATATACTTGGACTGAAGACTAAGGTTAATATTTTAAGTTTCTGTTCATGAGTTGTATCAATATACGTTCTGAAAGTTCTCTAAATTGTTGAGGCTTTTTGTTTACAAAATCTTGTATTCTTTAAGCTACACTATGAATGATGTGTAGCATCATACTAATAGCGAGAAGGGGGTATTACACTTCTGAATTTTTCTTTTTGTATTTTTCCTATGTATACTGTACTTGTGCTGTGGATTTCAAGATGCTACAATTGAGCAACTGCTTCCTATTTTTCTTTCCCTTTTAAAGGATGAGTTTCCTGATGTCCGGTTGAATGTTATCAGCAAGCTTGATCAAGTTAACCAGGCATTATCAAAATTTCATGTTCAAATAGTTAAGAGTTCATTTCTCCAATTTTGACTTTTTATTTTCTTCTTCTCGCTTTTCTTTATTGTATTGTAGTAATTATGCCGTTGGAAGCCATGTGTAAATGCAGGCACCAAAAAGACATATATCATGATGTAAACACAGGCACCAAAAACACATTTATGCATAATGTGTAACATATATGTATCCATATACATGTATGTTATCCAATCACTAGATTTAGCAACACGTTACAAAAAATCATCTATTTTTTTCTTGAAATAGACTAAGTGCTAGCAGAAGCTGAGTTTCTAATGCTCTTGAAACTGAATTTTTTTCATTTTTATATGGGGTTGAGCAGAATTTCTTCATCTTACACTCCACTTGTACCCACACATTATTCTGTTAGCATCTCAAAATATAAAAAAGGCTTTTATATGGGAAGTGTGATAAAGTTGATTTAGTTTTTTGTGCTGTGTATGCTTGAAAATCAAAATGACCCTTGGTAAGTTATGAGAAAATTTATCTGTGCTAACAGTTATGATCATTGACACTTGTTTACAATATCATGAATTGGATTATGGTCTAGTGATGTTGTGTTGTATGTCCATTAAATAATCAATTCCACTTTATTAACGAAATACACAACACTCACTTCCCTCACACAAGGAGACAGTAATACAACATGCATAAAGCAACTTTGCTGTAGGACTTAATTAAATGACATTGCTGTGGGTTGTATGGCCTTCTTCAATTGTATATAAACAAGAAGTTTGCTAGCAACCTAAACTTGGATCGGTACTACTATTTTCTTAGGTCTAGAGATTGCTCGTGATGAATCTATGCTAGATTTCACCAATTAAACATGATGATCTGTACTACTTCCATTAACTCAAGTCTGATTATATTAATCTTATACGTTAATGATATTGATGCCTCATCTAATGGCTTTTAATAAATGACAGATTTCCCTTTCCTTTTGCAAACGCATGGTTTCATTTTCTCTATTTCAACCACAGTAGTTAAAATCAGTTTCTTTCCTAAAGGTTAGGTTATGTATAGTGTATTTTGTAGCTTATGTCATTGTACATTTCTCTTGCCACCAACTGGTCACTTGGAAGTTATTGGTCATTGGATGGAAGACCAAATCCCGTTGCATGATGCCAGGAGGTTTTCCAGACCGAGTCCCACGTATGTTTAAATTTATTTGTTTCTAAATGTAGGTCATTGAATGAAGTATATTGATTTGACTATTAAAGCATGATTTCAAATGACTTGGGGAAATTATAACTTGAGTAAATAGATAAACGAAGGGAATGAATTGTCATCTTACATGCACCTTCTAGTGGCCATGATCTGCATGCATGTTTAATTATTAGCATTATTTAGTTAGGGAAAGAGCAGCACTGAAATTTGCCAGTTTTATATGTTTAGACACTAATATTTTATGCCTTGGCTTTTGTACAAAAAAATATCGGCAGAAATACATGATGACTTTAGCAGGCATGAAAATGAGAGATCATCTTAAGCTCAAGTACTATGTTTTTAATTCATTGATAATTTCTTTTTTAAATATCACTATTTTATCATATCATCTCTTGATGTTTAAGGATCAAATGATTGAAACACTATATATTAATTATTTTTATTTATTTATCAATTATTTTATGTCAAATTATCAAGAGTACTCTTGGTGTATCGTTATAGGTATTAAGGTTTTGGTCAAGTGTGATAAAGTGAAAAAGTTAGCCATGGCAACCACAGAAGATGATGGCTCTTTTGAAGTGGAGCTTCCTTCACACAGTACCAATATTTCAAAATCTTTTGATCTTCTTCTGAATTGCCATGTAAAGCTGCTAGGTGGTCCAACTCAGCTCTATTCCTCAAGGAAATCAATGGTGTCCGGCCAGAATTACTGAGACCCACGAGAAGCCAAACTTCTACACCATCTCCACTCCTCTCAGCTTTTACACAGCTTGCCCTACAATGTAGGCGAAAAAATTTCACTTGTAAATTTAGCTTTCCATTGTGATATGTTGGATGGTTTTATGTAAAACTTAAAACAATGGCATAGCAATGTTGAATTTCAAATATGTACTTTGAGTTTATATGAAATAATGATGTTTAATGCATAAACTGAATTTCTCTAAATATAGTATTTTTCTGTTTATTAACAAGCAAGTACATGTTATAAAGGGAATAAATATCAGGGAAAATACAACATCTGAATGCAAAAAAACTGTTGTTGGAGTCAAACATTTCCGGCGAAAATAATCCGCCGGTAAAAAATGTGCCCATTTCATTGCAACAATTTTCGGCTGAGAAAAGTAGCCGCTAAAATTTATTTCCGGCGAAAAAATATAGCCGGAAACAAACGTTGCACTGGCAACTACCCTAGATATATTTCTGGCTCTAAAAATGTAGCCGAGAATATTTGTTTCTGGCTATATTTTTTAGCCGGAAATATATTGATGAAATGCCGACAACTTGAATTCAATTAGTGGCTGAGGAGAAATAGCTGCAAATACTTTTTTGCGGCTAAAAATATATAGCCGGAAATAATTTTGGCCCGGAGGATTTATGTTGGCCAAAATAATTGCGACAAAATTTTTGAACATTTGCGGCTATTATTATTGTCGCAAAGTTGATCGACTTCTGGCAACTCTCAAAATAGCCGGAAATGCTTTTACTTGGCTCTGTAATAGCGGCTATTTGGGGGCACTTAAAAATAGCTGGAAATATTTATTTGCGGCTATTTATGCTATTATTTCCGGCTACTTCGCTCGCCGGAAATGGTCAAATTTTTTGTAGTGATAATTTGTTGAGAAAAGCTCCTGAAAGAACTTTTGAAATTAGCACTAATGTCTTTTGAATTGGTCAATATTGAGGCTGAATCATTAAGGATTTTGTGTATGGAATTCATCTTCCTTCTTTGGTTTGCACACTGATGGAAAAACTTTGTGTTCTTGTCCTCTTCTTTAAGCCATCTTTCATTAGCTCTCTGCTTCCATTTAACGTCCTCTTCTTCAAGAAGCAAGTCAACCTCTTTTTTTAACAGTTTGATTCTTTCACCCAACTCACCTTTGTTGGACTCTTGAAGCCTCGAGAGTTAAGACAGTTTGAGTTAATAAGTCTCTTAGAGTTCCCAAAAGTCACCTCACTCTAGGTCTGCAGTCTCTGTCTTTACATCTTTGTAGTCTTTCAATTGCAATTGCCAGCTTGTGTGAAGCCAGCATAGGTTTTTTCCATTTCTCTTTCACTAAATGCAAACATTCCTCTCTTAATGCCTAATTTGCTTCATATCTGAAAGGCAATTCACCTCTGCTCATGATATTCATCTAAAAGGCCATAGTGACAATAATAGGCCTATGAGTTGAACTTTGTGCCATCTCATGAGTCACAAAATAAAAAGGGAATAAGTTTTGCCATCTAGAGTTTCCAAATGCACGATCCAATCTTTCCTTAGTAAACTGCCCTTTCTCTATTGTTGCTCCAAGTGAACATGGCTCTTACATAACCTAAATCACTTAAACCACTGTCCTCCATAGCTAGTCTGAAGTCTTCCATTTGATTGTAAGGTCTCATAGCAACCCCAAACTTCTCCTCCTGGTGTAAAATCTCATTGAAGTCTCCCACACACAGCCATGCCATACCATGAGGAGGTTTTACAGCTCTAAGCAACTTCCAGCTGTCAATTCTCCTTGAAGTTAGAGAATTTCCATAGAAACCAATTAAAATTCATTCCTCTCCTGCTAAAGAATGTGTTATCCTTAAACAAATATGACTCTTAGTGTATGATTCAAGCTCTACAACATAATCCCCTCTCCACAGAAAAGCAATGCCTCCACTGAGGCCTTTACTATCAATCACAAAACTATGATCAAATTCTAATCTTGTTCTAACTATTTCAACTTTTTCTCTATTGCACTTAGTTTCAATCAAGAAGATGAAACTTAGGCTCTTATTTTTCACCAAAAGGTGAAACTCTTGAACTTTCTGAGGGTTCCCAAGCCCCTAGTAGTTCCAGTTAAGGCAACTCATTGCCGTTGGTGAGGCTGTTGTCTATCTGGTTTAAGCTCTCTCCAGATTAGAGTATTGTTTTTGACTTCTTGGGAACTCCTTTGGACTCATCCTCTGTTCCAGTTAGAATACTACCCCTCTTGGTTTGACCAGAACTAACAAGCCACATATTATGGTCAATGGAGGAATCACAAGAGTAAAAAATTTGTCGCGAGCTCTTATCTTCCAACTTGCCTTTTTTATTTTTTATTTTTTATGTTTTAGCTAGCATCTGAATTTGAGTTTTAATAAAGTGATCCAAAGAACTCACTCGCTCAAAGATAGACCAGTCCTTTTTGTGCATAACAAAAGTATCAACTAAATCTTGTTGATCCTTTACTATAATATCTTCCATAAGTTCCTCCTCCCTTAAGTCATCTTTTTCCTTTTTGGTCAAATTTTCCTCTCCTAAAATACTTTCATTTAAGGAAAATTCTTCAGTATCTGAGATTAATTTGCCTTCAACATTTCCCTCATGTTTTTTAATTGGGACATTTTATGAGATAAGAAACTTTTCAAAATGATAGTGATCCTCCTACTGATTGACATAGCCCTTGATTAGAGCTTGAGATGGGCTCCTGCAGATCAATGATCACCATAATACTTTCCTTAGTAGTCTTCTTGCCTAAACTCCACTGCTGCCGATTGTGGTGGGGTTGCTGACCCCCATCTCCACCATACTTCCTTTGTGAATCTCCAACTGACTTTGAAGGGGTGGCACACAGCCATGAACCATACTGAGATTTCTTCTCTGCTAAAGAACTCTAACGTAGTGAAGCCATAGAGTAGCCTTTCTTTGCATGTTTAATAACTCCACAATGAAAGCAAAACATTGGAAGTCTTTCATATTTGAAAGACAGCCACAATTATTTCTCATCAATAGACAGAAATCTACCTCAAACTAGAGGTAAAGTAATGTCTATTTCCACCTTTAAATGCAGGAACTGACCCCATCCCAAACCACTACAGTCAACTTCAACTTCCAACACCTTCCCAAGACCTTTCCCAATTTGTTTCCCACATCTTTTGTCACACTAGCAAGTGGCGAATTATGAACCTAGACCCAGAATACTTCTGTTGAGAAAGGAATTTTCTTTGGAGGAGCATTCCCATCAAACTCCTGAATACACACTAGCATCCTATCGAAAGTCCAAAGCCTCCCCAATAACACTTCTGCCTTGTCTTGGTCATATTGAAACTTTAGTAGCATTTTGTTATCCCCCACTTCCTTAAATCGAATCCACCCCTCTGGTTTCCAAACTGTGGACATGGTTGTTCTGAAAGCCTCTCTATTTACATTCTTATCTCCAATCACCTGTGCTAGAAGACAAGACTTGCCTTTTGACATAAACTCATGCAAAGTTGAAGGAGATAAGACAACTTCTTGTTTTTCCTTATCAGTGAGACTACAGGAGGCACACATTTTCTCTAACTCACCCTCCATAACAACCTCTTCAGACCAAAAGTCTAAGATACAAAGTCTTTGCCTAAGCAAAGAGAGAAACCTCCCCCCTATAGAAGGAGAGGACCTCAAGCCCAAGTCTTGGCTTCTCTTGTAGTCTTCTTTGAGCTGACTAATTATGATGTTGAGGAGTATTTGTATTTTTTTTTTATTATTTCAAGCGACTTTAAGATGACGTTTGCCTATATAATTTTCAAACAGATATATAGATAGCTTGGATTAATATTGCATATGTTTAATAATATTGCATACATTGATTAGTGTAAGTGAAAATTGTGCCAGCCCTATGTACAATTTGGGGGTTATTTATTATTTTTGTTTCATTCTGTTATTTAGTTGACTTTGCTAATATTGACTAATCAAATTGTCATTCCATTTTGTCTGACTTATTTATTTATTATTTTGCTACCTTAGACTTACAACTTAATATATTATTATAGACGTGGTTATCTCTTATCTTTATTTTTATAATTGGATTAGCTTGACCATGATTCTCTTGTCATATTATCATTTTTTTTCCTTATTTTGGCATTGCCTCATGATTGATTTTTACTGATATTTAATGCATATTATCATGATGGCATTCATATGTTTTATTTAGTTAATTGAAGATGAGTGAATTGACAACTTGTGAGTTTGAAGCATGCAGGTGTTATGAAAAGATCAACTTAGTACAGATCCATTGCAATATGGTCCCTAAGAGTTCTCGTCCAAGACTATTACTAGTTCTATAGCTAGTACTAATCGAGTGTTGAAGCCTAAGAATGCTTTATGCAATTAGCCCTTATTATTTCCTCTATTTTATGATTATGTATCTAAGTAGGAAATTATCTCTTTGTAGTAGAGTCCATGTATACCATGATGAATATAACTCTTTTTACAATACTTGTGTATCAAATTCTATATGTTGAAGACATGTTTCACACCCTATTCATCAAGGCAAACAACTTGCGATAGAGAAAGATGACAGTCCAGTGCTTCTGATGCACCTCTAATGCCTAAGTTAGCAACTACGTATATGAGACTATGATAAACGCTCTAGTATTGAAGTTACCTGAAATCACCATCTCTGGTCAATTATATAGACATAGCACCTTGCTGATAAAAACAAATTGATAGCTTAATCTCTTGATTTTACTTATCGATTTCTAAAGTTTGGATGGGAGATGACAAAGTTATCTCCTTCAGGTGATCTAGGCAAGATTCTCGCCATCTCCTTAATAGTAAAGTCACCTTATCATTTTGGCGGTTATAGCATTGATTCATAATGAATCACGGTATCTAGGTGACTAACTCGCCACTAGGCTAGTGACATATGGGCCTCACATATCATTGGACCTGTCTTATCAGGGTCCGAAAGGCTCCTCCAATTACTCCCAAATTTTCTTCACGTAGACGTAGCATGAATTTAATAATTATAAATTGTTCAAGTTTGTAAACTCTGGTTTGTGGTTCATGTCCCCGTACTTTGGGGGAATTGTAACGGCTCCTCTATTCATGCTCAGTGATGTCATCAGATCGTGGGATTTACTATAATGATGCGGCTGTCAGCCTGTACAATTCCCTTCTTGAATGCTTAACTATTACTCCGTTTCTTTTTACAAATACCCTTTCTCCCCTCATCCTTCTTTCTCTCTCTTCTTGTACTTTGGTTTTCCAACTTTCTTGTTTCCTTGTTATCCCATAGTTTCTTGTTCAACCCAATTCTTCGTTTTTCACCTTTTTTGCACGTCTGCACAGATAGCTCAGTGAAACACCACACAACCTCCTTCTCATGGAGCTCCTTCGTTGGCTCCTAAGTCTTCCACTCAACATGATTTCCCTTATTATGAGGGCTTTGGTTAGTCTTCCATCACACCTATGATGACCTTAACAAATTAGGGATTCCTACGAGATTTTTGACTCCATGATTCATGAAGTTCCTCGTTGCAGTGGTGTTGATGCAGAGGGCTTTGATGAGAAGGTTGTCCTTCCCACCTGCACATGGACTAAGGCTTCCATTTTGTCACCTCGTGCGCAATGTTCTTGATTTGTTGAAGTTGGCGTCTGCTCAACTTCACTCTCATGCTTGGAGAATTCTCATGTGGCATTGTATTGCGTGGAGGATGGTTTTGGAGTCTACCTGAGAGGAATATCCTGATTTAACTACCCAAGGGTTTTTGCCACCCATTCAATTAGGGCATCAGCTAGCAATATCTGTAGCTTCCGCTCGCATTCCCATGATCACCTGGTGCAATTTGAGGGTCATTATTTCAATGCCAAATAGTGGTAGAATAAATTCTTTTTTGTCTATGGTCAGGGCGGGAATTTCCTGGCCATGAAATGCAAAGGGTTGAGTTCCCATTCCGTGCCAATTGGGGTCAGGTTCTTGATGACAAAGTGATTGTTGTTACCTTGTCTAAACTTCTAAACTAGAGCAATCCCATGTCAAGATGATGTATGCTTGGGTGAGGCCAAATGAGGATGTTGTATGGACTGAACCTCTTTTGAACAGGGCGAACATTGATAGATTCCTGGTAATGCCCGACCACTCATGGGTAAGCGGCCATTCATTTTTAATGAAGTCGGCTACCTCCCAGGACAAAAAGAGGCTCGCTACCACCCCGCTAGTAAAGGAGGAGAAATGGTCTCGCTAAGAGCGTATCGTTACCTGTGGTGTCCCCAACCTCTACTTGGGATGTAGCGAGAACTTGGAGCATTGGGACATGCAACATATGGTTAGATAACCTCATTTATGATAATTAATATACAATGCATCCTAGTATGCAACTAGCAGTATGCAATAATCATAAAGGAATAAAAGTGACTTCTAAAAATTTCTTGCCATAATGAACTAAACATCCCAATAGATCAAATTAACCATAGATAGATATTGTTTTACTTTAAGAGGTCCCCATAGTAAGGCATTAGTTCAGACATAAAGTCAGAGCTAGATTCTCCTTATTACAAACACTACATCATAGTTCCAAGTGATGGTATTTCTTTTTAATTAAGTAATTATCATATCATTAACTTTGTACACAATATGATTTTCATTATACGAAATAAATGATAAGACATATTGTAACTTATAACTATTACTTATTATTCATAATTGCATGTTATTTTATTTTATAGTGTAATATATGTACAAGAGCTTATATATTATAATTATATACTTATATCATATGCTTGTAATACACTAATAAATATAATATTTAATAATATACTCTATAACAGTGAACCGATGCAGAAGCCGGTGCCGTGCGTTGGTGATCCCGTTGCGGAAAGGGAGGCGGTGGCAGCATAAAGCTTATGCTGGAACCCTAGTTCCTGTTTGTTTTCTATTTTGGTCCATGGGCTTTGTTGTTTAATGGGCCCATTTGTTTTGTTTTGGCTGGGCCCTTTTGTTTTGTTTTGGACTGGTTCTTGTTTTCTGTTATTTAGGTTATCTGTTTCCTTTTATTAATAAATAGAAATAGGCTATTGGACTTGAGGTCCATAGCAGTAGTCCCACTCCTCTTTTGGAGGAAGGTGGGTGGCTGTCTCACTCCTCCGTAGGAGGAAGGTGAGTGTTTGTTCTCCTCCTCCTTGGGATGGTGGAGCGTGGTAGGGCCTCTCTTTTTAGGAAGAGTGGACGTTTTAGTTCTGTTTTTTAACAGAGCGCTTTCTCTCTGACTGTTGTCAAGAGAGAGTTTATAGAAGTTAAGACAATGTCCGCCATAAAGAAATTTATGGGCGGGGGAGCCCCTCACAGTTTAGTAGTTTGGCTAGTAATCTGGGTTTTTTCCTGTATTGATTAGTCACAGTTGTAACTTCGGTTTCTTGAATGGAATGAAGTCTATTTAAAAAAATATATATATATATATATACCACTAGAAGTTTTTATTTATTATGTTATCTATACATTAAATGGTTTAGTTTATTATTTCCTTTACTTTATAACTATAAATTAATTTATTTTATAAAAAAATTATCCCATAAGAATTTTTTAATCAAAGCTATTTGGTTGAATAGTTAAATGGTTAGATTTATTTTTTATAAAATTTAAAACTTTTTTGTATTAATCAAAAGATGATAATTAGAATTTAAAAAAAAAAAGGAGTTGGAATTCGAGTCATTAAGAGTTATTTTTAGTCTAGAGTGTAAGTTAAATACAACTAATATTAATAGTTAACAAGCTAAGTTCAAATAAGAAAATTTGAGTTTGAGCCAAGTTCGACCAAGTAAACATGCTAATCGAGCTTGAGTACCTTTGTTCGAATTCGACTTAACTCAGTTCATTTGCAAACTTAATGGTGAGAATTTTTTTCTTTTTCTTTTTTTTCTTTTTTTCTGGATGGGGAGTGGGAAGCCAAATAACCTTATTTAATTATTTTTCAATTCCCTGCAAAGTCCTAAGCTAGTAATTATTTCCCTATTGAGCATGAAGGAGGTCTAAATCCAAGAAGAATGACAAACACACAAATAGGTAGCAACATATTTGTCATTGTCAAGGATTATATTCTAAAGCTACACAACATATTCAACATTAAATTCCCATCAAGTTTGAGCAAAAAACTTAGAGTAAACCAAAGTTATAGTAAAATTTTTTGCGATCATCTCGGGTGAGCTCAGTTCCAATGCTACAAAAAGATATCGAGGTCAAGGATAAAAGAATTACACGTAATTTAAGATTGGAATGATCAACCATGAGAAACCATAAAAACCCAAAAGAAGTTTAAACAAGTTCTTCAACAATAAAGAGAAGGGACATCTTAGTTAGGAATCAACACTCACCCGACAAAACCCGTAAAAATCCTCTAGGTATGCCTTGTAAAGAGTTCTTCAACAATAATGATCAATGTTGATGTCATCCAAACCCTACATAATACTGATGCTACTGCTCTTGCCCATTAGAACTAAATTATTCAGTAATATTATTATGAAAAAGACATTACAAGGGTTTTTCTAATAATCTCCACATTACAGTAATATTAAGATGTAGTGTGGCCTTATTGTCCACATTACAATTGTTGATTGTAAATAATCTCCAACTCAGTGCTCTAATATCACACCTTTATTTAACAACCATAATACAAAAATGACATGTTTGAAGAAAACAGGACCATTTGAAGAAAAGATGAGCAAGTATTTGGTCATTCAAACCTCTCTCACCAAAACCCATCACTTTCACAGTTTCACTCCCTGTTCAAACCTAACCCATGGAATCTAAAATTAATCCCAAGATTCGACTTCCACCCAAACTCTAAAACCCATCACAACTGAATACTCCTCGAACATTCAAATATTCTCTTCAAAAACAAACTCAAAATCACCAAAGAGAGAACAAAAAAATAGAGAGAATAAAACATACCCACGGATGAAGATGACGGCACGAGGATCTAACCCATAAAAATACTTTTCAAACATTCAAACATTCTCATTAAAACAAACTCAAAATCACCAAAGAGAGAACAAAACAAATAGAGAGAAGAACAAAAAATTAACACGAACTCTTACCCTAATCTGGAAATAGGAAAAAATATACATGAACTTTTTTGCGACCCTCTTGCAGATCTGAAAACAAAACAAAGTATACACGAATATAAGATATACTCTAATACCCAAACTCAATATAAGATATATTATAATACCCAAATCGACATTGAGAGAGAGAGAGAGGCTTAACGAAATGCTAGTGGTGAGAGCATTGAGAGAGACGGCCGCAGAAACTTAGGGCTTCACCGTTGGCATGCGCACGAGAGAGAGAGACAGAGAAAGATCAGAAAGCAAAGTGAGAGATAAAGCAGACGAGAGAAAGTGAGAGAGAGCATAATAGAGAAATGAGAGAGAGAGAGAGAGAGAGAGAAGAAGAAGAAGAAGAAGAAGATGAGACTGAATTCGAAGGGGGGTGGCTAGGGCAACAGATTGTTTAGGAAAGGTTTTTACTAGACCCAGGTAGCGGGTTTAAATCGGTACCTGGATGTTATAAAATCGCATCCAGGCTGGATGGGCCCGAATTTAAAGGTACAAGTATTGGCCTAGATCAAATCCAGGCCGGAACCTATAACCGGAATCCGGTTTAGGCGAATTCTGATTCGAGCCTGGTAAACTCGGCCCGTATGAACAGTCTTACTTATTTTGTGCTTACCTTAAACTCCTCATCTCATTACCTAAATATCCCTTAATAATAGATTAAGTCCTATTATTCCATGGCAAAAAGGAAGCCAAATTCTACATATAATGGATCGTCTCTTTGCATCAACTTATATTTTGCTTAAAGATTGAACACCAACAATTATTTCACCAAGAGTGTAAGTAATAAAGACTTGTAATCCTCAAAAGTTATTGTCCAAAGTTTAAAGCTTAGAGTATGACATAGAGAAGAATAAATTATATACTACAAGTATTATATGAATTGTATAATTATCTATTAAAATATTAATTTCTATTATTTTGTAATTTTATGTAATTTTGTTAAATTTAACTTAAAGAGAAGTGTTACAGTCACAAAAATATCCTATAAAAATATAGTCACAAACTGATTTGGCTTGATATATTATATTAGATATACTTTATAGATTTAATGTATCAAAAATAGATTTAACGTATCGTATCAAATTACGTCTATTTGTAAATTTACTTTTGTTAAATCTTTTAATAATTTTTTTTATAAATAGTTGATCTAAATTGAGTATTTAATTTTATCATAAATATCTAGGTTTAAATTTACTTTATGTATTCATCAAAAATTTTAAATTTATTTATTTTTACGACCAAAATGCCTATCCAACATTCACAAAAAATGGGTTTTTTTTTTATAATCAACTTCAACCTTTATTAAATCAAAGAGAAAATTACAGACATAAATCAAACCATAAGGTTTGAGATAAAAAGTCCGGAATACAATTCCACCACGTGGCGATATTATCAATATGTCTACCAAATTGAGCTAGAGAATGAGCAACTATATTGGCTTTTCTATAAACATGTGTAAACGAACAAATCCCAAAAAGAGAAGACAACTTTTTAATCTCAGCATAAATCCCACCATATAAAGAGTTGGACATACTATCTTGATTTAAAGCCTCAATGACCATAAGGCAATCACTTTCCACTTGGATATTGAGAATGCCCATTCCTACACAGAACTGCAAGCCTTGGAAAATAGCTAGTAACTCAATATGCTCAACCTCATCCACTACCACTTCTGGTGTAGCTGCTGCCATCCAAACTCTTCCCAAACTATCACGCATAATAGCTCCAGTGCTAGCTCGTCCCGCTTCAATACACAATGAGCCATCCACATTCAACTTAAAGAAATCTGCTTGGGGCATCTTCCATTTGTATAAATCCTGCCCGTGTCCTCTATGCTTCTTATACACAGCTTTAAAAAATTTCAGCAAAGACAAAGCATGTTCAGCTGCATTTTGAGGAGAAATAACATCTTCTTCATGAAAAAATTTATTCCGCCTGTACCAAAAACCCCAAGCCACTGTAAAGAAAAGAGGTAGACAATCCCGGTGTTTAAATTTGCATAACTTAAAAACCATATCAAGTATATTTGAGAAGCAATCTGTTAACAGACTTGGTAAAACTTTTGACCAAGTTTCCTCTAGTAACTTGCATCCCACCAAAGCGTGAAAAATGTCTTCTTCCTTTTCATTACAAAAACTACAAAATCCATTAAGAGGAACATGCTTCAATAACAGATTTGTCTTAGTAGGCAGACCATCCTTGCACACACGCCAGTCAAAAATTTTAATTTTGTTAGGAACCGGCATCTTCCAAATATTTTTCCAGATCAATCTATGGTTACTAGCATTTGATGCTTCAGCTTCATGAGGGCCTTGTTTATCCTTGATTAAATGGTAGCAGCTTCTAACAGAAAACATGCCACTCCTTTCATGATCCCATACCCTTTTATCTCCATTGTTTGCAGCCCCAAAAGGCAATTTCAGGATATTCCAAACTATGCTTGGATTAAAGAGAGCTCTAAGCTTATCCATATCCCAAGATCTAGAGTTTTCAAAAAATAGAGAATTCACACAATCCAGTTCAGTCCCCTCTCTTATCTCTACCCCTTCCTTCACTAGAGCATTATGGCCTGGAATCCATTTATCGAGCCAAATGTTCAAAGAATTACCATCTCCAATCCTCCATCTACTTCCTTTCACACCCATTTTTTAGCCGCCCAAATCCCTCTCCAAGAAAAGGAAGGTGCCTTGCCCAAACCAGCTGCAAGAAAATTTGAAGATGGGAAATACTTGGCCTTTAACAATTTATGAAGAAGAGAGCTCTCATCATGAAGCAACCTCCAACCTTGTTTCGCTAACATAGCCAAATTGTGAATCCTCAACTTCTTGAAGCCCAGATCACCCCAAGATTTTGAAACACACATTTTATTCCAACTCAACCAATGTATCTTCCTTTCATTATCTTTTTGACCCCACCAAAACCGAGCCATCATGGCCTCCAGCTCTTCACATAAACTAGATCGAAGAAGGAAACAACTCATAGAATAAGATGGAATAGAGAGTGCCATAGCCTTTATCAAAATTTCCTTACCCCCTTGAGAAAGCAGCTTTTCTTTCCAAGATTGTAATTTCTGCCAAACACTATGTTTAATGGATTGAAAAGCTCGATTTCTGGATCTTCCCACTATGGGTGGTAATCCAAGATACTTCTCATACTGCTGTATTTCAGAATTACCCCCATAAACTTTTAATCTCTTCTCGGGTTCTATTTGGCACATTTCCACTAAACACCATCGCTGTTTTCTCTCGATTTATCCGCTGACCAGGTACTGTCTCATATCATTCCAATATTGCTTGAACCCTTCTATTCTCTTCTATATCAGCCTTGCAAAAAACCAAACTATCATCCACAAACAGTAAATGGGTGATATTTGGAGCCCCCCTACAGATTTTAACACCAGAAAGTTGCTTCCTAATACCAGCTTCTTGTAATAAAATGGTTAACCCCTCAGAACACAAAAGAAAAAGATAGGGGGACAATGGATCCCCCTGTTTAAGTCCTCTAGATGGGATAATAGGCCCCTTAGGTTCACCATTAATAAGCACCGAAAAAGAAACCGAGCTGATACACTGCATGATCAGCTTCACAAACCCTTCATCAAAACCCATCACCTCCATAAGAGATTTTAAAAAACCTCACTCCACCTGATCATACGCTTTACTCATATCTAATTTCAAAGACATAAAACCCTTCTTTCCTGTTTTCTTGAGCCTCAAATAATGTATTAATTCATAGGCTATAAGAACATTGTCGGTTATTAATTGTCCCGGCACAAAAGCACTTTGACATTCCCCAATAATACTTGTTAACACCAATTTCAGTCTATTGGCAATGACTTTTGCAATCAATTTATAGACCACATTACATAAGCTTATCGGTCTATAATCCGACATTCTAGAAGGGGATTTTTTCTTTGGAATCAAAGAAATAAAAGTATGATTTAGAGAAGAGGGAAAAGAACCTGAGTTGAGAGCATTCAACATTGCCACAGTCACTGTGCTGCCCACCACATGCCAATATTTTTGAAAAAAAATTGGCAACATTCCATCCGGGCCGGGAGCCTTAGAAGGATTCATCTGTTGCAACGCTTCCTTGACCTCCTCTTCAGTATATAATCTGATGAGAGCTTCATTCATATTTGGTGTGACTCTGTCCCTTAAACCATTCAGAAAATGTAGAGGCTCATTTGAACGTGAAGTAGTAAATAGATCTTGAAAATAATCCAGAATTACTTTATCCATATTGTTTCTCTCATGCCACTGCCATTGATCATCCTGAATTTTCCTCAAGCTATTCTTCTTCCTTCTTTGAGATGCTTTCATATGAAAATATCTTGAATTTTGATCCCCTTCTCTTAGCCATAAAACCTTAGATCGCTGCCTCCACATTACTTCATCTCGCTCCAGCCAGATCTGCACCTCCTTTCTAGCCCCATTTATAGCTGAAGTATCCATCCCTCGACCATCCTCATAAACCTGTTTCAGTTGTAGTTTAGCTTCTTGAAGCTTCTTTTGGACATTCCCAAATTTGTTTCTATTCCATAGCTGTAAATTCACTCCACTACCCCGAATCATCCCCTCAACATCCTCCATTCTTGATTGAGCATTTCCCATTCACCATTGCTCTTGAATGATATCCTCACAATCAGAATTTCCCACCCACATTTCTTCAAAACGAAAGAGTTTTTTCTTCTTATTAGGAATCTCGGCCTCTCCCTGTACATCTATCCAGATTGGTAGGTGATCAGAATATGCCACAAGCCCATGGCACACCTTTGCATTCGGAAAAAAATTACACCAAGTTGAGTTAACAAGGAACCTGTCTAATCTTTCATTGACACATAAGTCGCCTTCCCTTCTATTCGACCATGTAAATTTATATCCATTATAGCCCAAGTCTCTTAACTCACAATCCTCTACAACATCCTGAAATGCTACCATTTGATTCTCTGGTTTGGGATTCCCCCCTTGTTTTTCATGTTGAAACATGATTTCATTTAAATCTCCCATAACTAACCAAGCCTCCCCATTCCCATGTCTTAAGCTCCTTAGAAGAGCCCAAGTCCTATAACGCAGATTAGGTTCAGGAAAACCATAAATCGCCGTTAAAAACCACTTTCCCCCAACTACGGAATCATCACTAACAACAGCATCAACATGGAAAAATGAGTAATTAACAATAGAAAGAACAACATCCCTTCCCCAATATAGGGCAATACCCCCTTTTCTACCATTTGTACTCACAGCTAAACAATTCAGAAAACCAAGTTTAAACTTACAAAATTCGGCTTCACGTACAGAAAGTCTGGTTTCTTGAAGAAACAGAACATCGGGCGCTTCGCTCTTCATCAAATCGCAGAGGGTACGAATGCTTCGTGGGTTCCCAAGCCCACGGGCATTCCAGGCTAAAATTTTCATTGTGTGCTGCTTAACAACCACCGCCGATAGTGTTGAAGTTGCCTCCTGCTTCGCCGCATCAGTACTGAAAGCCTTCCTTCCTCTTTCTGGTTCATGCTTAGTCCGTACCTTCCGAATTGTTCAGTTTTACCACTCCTCTGCTTTCTCTTCTTATTTCCTTCCAGAACTATAACATCACCAAAGTAATTAGGGCTGGTCGTTTATGTGTTAAACGGCATCATGCAACGCCATTTTCGGCTACTAAAAGATTCAGGCTTAAGCCCTAAATTTCTCTCCAGATGTATAAGCCCAGGTGCCACCGGAACCTCAAAAAGCCCACCCTCAAAAAGCCCATCCTCTACAGCCCCTCCAGCAAGCCCATTCACTTCCTTAAGCACCCCCTAACGAGCCTCCTCTATCCCTATTGATATCATAGCCATTGTGCTTCCATTAAATGGTAACGGTCCTTCCTGAATCTCAGCCCTCATAACCGACTCACCTTCAGCTGCCTTTATCACCCCATTAACAGCCTCCTCTTCCACCGGTAAAAACGTATCCATTGTGTTTCCATTAATGGAAAACTTTCCTTCCGGATATTCAGCCCTCGTTACCGCAGCACTCACCTTCAGTAAATCTGTAACCGTATCATCCTCCCTATCGCCAAAACCACCATCCGCTGCATTACCAGTTGCCGTATCTGGAACCTCCGCTGCCATTGGGCCGCTCTCTTGCAACGAACTAGACGGAGTAGAAGACCTTATAGTAACATTTCCTTTCATAGACCCAGGATAACTATCCCGTACTGGAAACTTTCTGTCACTAAAGCCACCCGCCCGTAGCCACGGCCCGTATGGTTGTATATCTTCTTGAGATTTCGTTGCAGCGCTGCCCTCCCTATTTTTACAATCTTTATCAAGATGGCCCATCCTTCCGCACCAGTAGCAAAAGTTTGGCAATCGATCATAAGAGAACCGAATCCAAACCGAGGCACCACCGCCTACAGATAGCTTAGAGCCTCGTAATAGGGGATCATACACATTAAGCTTCACTCTCACTCGCAAATAATCGCCCCATTCCACTTCACCATTCTCCAAGTCCACCTCTTCAACAAACCCGATTTTTTCCCCAAGTTTCTGACCAACATGAACATTGCGAGTCATAATAGGAAGGTCATGAAATCTGACCCAGAATGAAGCAGTCTCCAATTTAATCTGTTGAACTTGAAGCCGTCCATCCGCCTCTGACACCAAAACCAGATGCTTATCGAAGGATCATGGGCCCTTCCTCAATACCTTCTCTGTCTCGTATGTCTTCAAATTCGGCTAAAAACAATGTTGCAGAAAGATCCCGGAACCGAACCCCCAATACCGTCCGCCATACTTTCCACATCGTGCCCTTGAACGCTTCTCGGTTGAAATATTTATCCGTAAAAAGCTTCATAAACAAACATCTTCCCCCCCGAGGCAATATATCCTCCAAGATTTAAGATTTGATAACCACATCCTCAATTTCCTTCTCAGTTAACGATAGCTTCGTGTAAAGAACTGGAAGATCATCTTCCAGAATCATTGTGCCAGCCAAAAGAGGCGACCCAACTGCACCAGCGCAGTAAAGAAAAACCCCTACAAAAGAAACCCTAGGAGAGAAATTTAACAAAATTACATAAAATTTAACAAAACAATAGAAATTTAAATAGGCATTAAACTCCTCGCCATCAAAGGTCACTAAAGACATTTCATCTCTTAAACTTGGGGAGCAAAACCCTAGCTTCTTTATAATTCTCATGATTTCACAACTTGCGTTCTCTTCTCCGAAACCCTAGCCCCCCTCATACGAAAGTAACAATGCCGCCGAAGTTTGATCCTTCACAGGTCGTGGATGTCTACGTTCGAGTCACTGGAGGCGAGGTTGGCGCGGCGAGTTCACTCGCTCCCAAAATTGGCCCCCTCGGACTCTCCCCCAAGAAGATCGGAGAGGACATAGCTAAGGAGACCGCCAAGGACTGGAAGGGCCTCCGCGTCACGGTCAAGCTCACAGTCCAGAACCGTCAGGCCAAGGTCTCCGTTGTCCCCTCCGCTGCCGCCCTCGTTATCAAGGCCCTTAAGGAGCCCGAGCGCGACCGTAAGAAGACGAAGAATATCAAGCATAACGGGAACATCTCCCTCGACGACGTCATCGAGATCGCGAAGGTCATGCGGCACAGGTCCATGGCCAAGGACCTCTCTGGGACTGTCAAGGAGATCCTCGGTACGTGCGTGTCCGTCGGTTGTACGGTCGACGGGAAAGACCCCAAGGACTTGCAACAGGAGATCACCGATGGTGACGTCGAAATCCCTCTGGACTGAGCTCCCCATTGAGGATTTTTTTTCAAACATAGTTTTAATTTGTTTTGTTTTGGATAATTTGGGGATTGTATGGTTTACTATGTTTAAGAAATTAGAATATTTGCAGGGATTTGTATGCTAATTTAATAATATTGATGGAGTTATGGTGTTAGTGTGATTTCTTTCGCTGGGGAATTGATCATTGTTAACTCAATGCACGCATGGTATTTTACGTATTTGTTTATTGCTATTATATAGTTTAGTGGCAATCTGATCGTTGTCTAGCGCAACGTTTGATGAGGAGAAAAGTAGGGAAAGGTAATTACCTTTGTTTCTGTTGAATTCTTTTAACTTTTTGCTTGTGAAACTTTCAACTGTATTTGGTAATTTCATCCGTTTGATTCTTTTGCTTTCTAAGATTCTTGCTTCTATAATGTGTTGAATTGTGTTGCTTTTCCTTCGTGTGTCTCCTGTTTTCTTCCCGTCTGTTCTAGGCCTTTTGCTAATGAAACGGCTTTCATTTAGTTGGCATATAGGAAGTATTAACCTAGGAAAAGGGATTGAAACATCCAAAACTTCTGCAACCAATCTCATTTCATATTTTATCATGCAACCTGTCCATTTAAACATCTTTGTTCCAATTTCAATGGGTGATTGACCATTTTGCCATTTAGCTCCAGCTCAAGTGGCGCTTCTTCTACTTTTAAGAAATTTGTGGGTTCAAAGCTCTCTGTATGCTTCTGTAATTTGCTCAGAGCAAATGGGGTCAGTGACATTTCTCTTTGCTGCTTTTTATTTAGACCTTGTTTTGTAACATTTCATCCTTGATCAACCTAAATTCAATTCCCTAAATCTTTAATTCCCCTTTTTAATTGAAATTAGGGTGACACATTCGTATTGTGATTTCATTAAGATACATATACTATTGTTGTTGGTCATTAATCAATTAACTCTCGCTCTCTAGTGACACTCAATTGCTATTATATTTTGTTTTTCATGGGATCATTAATGAACAGAGTCCAGGCTTACAGTTGTTAAACTTTTGCCCCTTCTACGTGAGTCAGACCAAAATGCATTTTGTATATATGCAGCTTCAGAAACAACGGCATCTTGCATTTAGTGCTCTATAGATAAGGATTGTGAGATGATGGATATACATATTGAATGATATGAGTCCTAAATATATAGTTATTATTTAAGTTATAAGTTATATTTTTCACCACAATCCCAAATATGCACTTATACCAGATGCATTGGCACCTGCTTTAAAGGTGTTTGTTCTCTAGATGATATCCTCCCCAATTGCATAACAAAACTTCCCCTTCTATGTTTCACGTATATTCTTTTTATTTTTCTCAGTAAGTTAGATATTTATAGATAAACTAACGGATACAACATACAAGTTCGATGGGGTGAGAGTCCCCTTATATCCAAGTTCGATAGGGTGAGAGTCTCCTATAGCCTTTCCAAAGTCAACACATTACAACACAAAAAAGAAAAAACAAAGTGGGTGAACGGAACCAAAATCTTGGCTCCCACTCAATTTTCACAATGGGAGACCGTTTGGTGATGGTTTGATGATTGGCGCTTATAATAGTTCATTTATACATTTCTTATTTCTCATCATTCTGCACGTTTGATGGATCGAATGACGGGTTAATCATTTTTTATAAGTCGGGTAACAGTTTAATCTTGATGATTGAGTTGAAGATATTGTCTAGATTGTCAATCTTTTATACTATCCATGAGCTCAGCACGGACATGATGTGAAATAATGCGCTGAGTCTGAGTTTAATTGTGTTTTGTTCATGTCAATTTGATATGAACAACGCTTTGCCATTTGATACGAATACGAATTATTTGAATCTGACTAAAACATTTAAGTTACTAGAGTGGAGTTAAGATTGACTCATTTCTAACAGGAACCCGATTGAACTGGTAATGGGTAAATTATTATTATTATTTAATGTAATAACGTTAGTTTATAATATGCAAAGCACGTGACAGTTGACAGTTTCTACTACCTAGACTTTGCGAGATGAATTAAGCTGGCCCATAATGTGCCCGACACAAACGAGCCGATAAACACTTGGGCCCTTGGTGTAGCATGGGTAGCACATCACTAGTCTCAGAGGCCATTAATACATTAGAACTTTGATCTTGTTCAAATAAAAGGATTAATTGCAAAATTAGTATTTTGGATTTGAGTTCTCAGTTTTTAAATAAATAAATAAATAACTCACAATTTAGAAACCTCCATGATCAATGTATCGTTATAAAACTAAGGAATATCACGCGTCAATTTTTTATTTGCTGACATGCTTTATTAATATCTACATGATCTACAAGGCTGGCAAACAGCATTCTAATGTCACATGGCAACGGCAGTCCTCCATTTAATTTTCTAACTGGGAGATTGATGGGGTATCTAATCTCAATTCTTGAAATTCATGTATCAATTTTGTGAAAATTGAAAATTGAGACCTCGGATTTCTAAAAATGTGAAACTTCGGATACTTATTTTGCAATTTATCCTATTAAAAGAACATATATATATATATATAGATATATTTATATATACAATAAGGTTATGTTTGTATACAAAAGAGTTTTCAAGTATTTTTTCTTCACATAAAAACAATCTCAACTCAAAACACATCTTGTATTCATGATTTCCATAAGCGATTTTTCAGTGTTGGTTCAAATGTATGCGAGGTGATATGTTGAAACTGTCAAATAGGAAATTTTATGTTTCACATTTGATTAAATGAAAAAGGATGAAATATATGTCAAATAATACATTTTATGTTTCACATATTTTACATCATACATATATGAATCTTAAACTCCAAAAAGTGAAAAATGTGCACATGAAACGTGCACAAGTTCTAATCATGTGTATGGTAGTTAAGATTTGACCATTAGAATAATGTGAAATCCCAAGCATTGGCTCAAGTGGTAAGGACCTTTATTTTAAGGATACCCACCCCCAAGATTAAAGTTCTATAACCTTGGGCGTAAACAGTTACTACGGGTCACGTCCTATCGGTTAGAGGTCGACGATTTCTTTGATTCGCATGATGCATGTAAGAGTATTACATGTGTCGGGGTTTAACTTGGTAAAAGACATGTTGCATCTAAGCAATTTTCAAGATTTCTCGTCATAAAAAAGATGATTGTGACCTTATAATAAGATATATCACTTGTTTTCAGAAAATGAAAACGACCATCTTTTTTTAGTTCTTTAAGGTTTACCTATATTAATAAGCTGGCTATATTATTCATGAATTTCAAACGTGTATCGACCCTCCAAATCTATTCCAATTTGCAAGGGAACAGATAACAAAACAACCAAATTTAGATTGGCCATGTTTTGGATGTAAAACCTCTTCAGAGCATTCGATCTGGGCAGTTTGGTTAACAAGATTTCTGTTTCACTCCACACGGTCAAAGGTTTCACTAAACGAGAATTTGGTTACTTTTCTGTGGTTCTTAGCAGCAGATGTTAATCTGTTGTGAGGCACACAAAATAAGCCAAAGATCATCAATTCATGTTTGCCAAACATGCATATTCAATCTCCTTCGCTCATTTTCTAGGGAAATTTTGGTGATCCATGCTTTCTAACATCCTAATTGACTTGGTAATCTTCTTCCAGAAAGAAAATAGAGCAAGCAATGCCAAATATATCAGTTGGTTTTGATCTTCATTGCTAAAGTCAGACTCCTACCCCCATATAAACGCCTGCTATTCATCTCCTTTAGCTCAACCCAATTCTCTTTTTCTATTCTTTTTTTTTTTCCTTTTTCCACCTTGAATTTCCTCCTGTTCCTGATATATTTTGCATTGTTCTCTTTTTCTCTGATTCTCTCTTTCTCAACCAAACTCCAAGGAGAAAGAGAGGCATCAAGCTGAAATAATATTGCCCTGATCAGCATCCAGTAATTGCAATGGCAAAGGAGCTGAGGCATGTGATGAGCATCACTTGGATTGAGGTTGCACCATCACTTATTGATTTCCCATTGAAGCCTTCCAGTACCCCTACCCTAGAGACCATTTTGGAAGACAGAGCTGAGGAAAATGAAGACCACAACAATAACAACAACAACAATAGCAATGAAGATTATTGATTGATTTTAGGTTTTGGTAAGGGTGGGAATGTTGGTTTCCTAATTTTAAGGTTTTCTCTGTACGTGAGTGTGTGCATATATGCACGCATGCAGACTAGATAGCTAGTACTTGGTACCGATGACTTATCAAAGATGTTTTGACAGATGAGTGTTTTTTTTCGTCTTTGATAAAAGGTCGTGTATGATCATTTGAAATCTAGTTTGTATTTTTTGGCATTATAGTACTAATTATATAATTATTAATATATTATCTACTCTGGCCTCTATATGTTTCTTTTTTCTTTTGAAAGCCATTAATTAAAACATGATCAGGTGAAAATGAAATCTGAGTTTAACGATTTATATTGCATGATTGAACGTTCAAGTTATCCTTCAAAAGTATGTATATTTTGTACAATACTACTAATTGTATAGAAAAAATATCATGTAATTTAAAAGTCTTGATTTGATGACATACAATGCAGAGGAAACCTGATCCACATGAACACTGCTTGGCATAAGTTGATTTGTAAGAAAATTAAATTAAATTCTATCACGTCATTGATGTAGTACTGGTGTTATCGGTATGAAAGTTGTGACAACGTCCATATTGATTTGCAAATATAATTTTTTATAATTAGAAGGATATATTAAAATGATCAAATTGATGTTTAAAGGGGATGTTTAGAAAGAGTTTTGATCTTATCTCATCTCATTTTCTTTTCAAATATCGTTTAAATGTAAATATTTTGAAATTAATCATTACAACAATCCCAAACTTTTAAATAAAAAATAATTTAAACTTTTTTAAATTCTAAAATAAAAATTATATTCTAATAATATTTTAACTTTATAATATTTTTTTTTCAACTTTTTCTCTCTCATTTCCCTAAACCTCATAAAATATTAAACTCAAATTATCTCACTACTATTCATAAAATTTTCATTTCATCTTATTCTCCAAGCAATCATCCCCTAAGTCTAGATTTTATTTTATTTTTTTAAAAAAAAAAGATGAAATTTTATTGCTCAGCAAGTCTTACAACATCTAAAGAGAAATAATTAACTGAATACATGTTGGAATTTCTTCCAAAACTATAGAATCATCTTGAAGAGATAATGCTTCCCGAGCAAGAATATAAGCAGCTTGATTAGCTTCTCTTCTTATATGGAGGACTGACCAATAGCAAAGGAATTGAACATAAATATGGCATCTTCAACTAACCAACTTGTGACCAATCATTGTTTTTCATTAAAAGATTATTCACAACTTGTAAAGCATCTCCCTCCAATATTAATGATTGAATGCCCAAATCCTTACAAAAATTTGTAGCAATCATCACAGCATCAGACTCAGCCACCCTAGGACTTGCATATAAACTTCTATTGGCACTCAAAGATCCTATCACATGGCCTTGCTCATCACGAATGATCACTCCTATACCAATCTTTCCATTCATCTCATCAGCTGCAACATTCCAGTTGGCTTTAAAAAACTAACTGGAGGCTTAGTCCATTTGGGAGGAATCTATCTAGTTTTCTATTGAGGAAGCTTTTTGAGTATTTGTGCACTCTTGAAAGTTAGCCAATTTGCATTTACTTTGCTTAGAATAGAATTAGGATGTTTGAACTATTTTCCTTTAATCACATCATTTCTTCTAAACCAAATCAACCTTACTGCTATTGAAAATTCCTCAAGTTCATCCTAGTTAAGAATACTACAAAGTTTTCTATTGAGGAAGCTTTTTGAGAATTTGTGCACTCTTGAAAGTTAGCCAATCTGCATTTACTTTGCTTAGAATAGAATTAGGATGTTTGAACTATTTTCCATTAATCACATCATTTCTTCTAAACCAAATCAACCTTACTGCTATTGAAAATTCCTCAAGTTCATCCTAGTTAAGAATACTACAAAGCTTGCTCCAAATGTCTAGAAAACAATCACTTTGAAAGACAAACTTTTGAATTCTCTTGCTACTTTGACACCAGATATCTCAAACTCTTTCATAGCCCCAAATAGCAAACCCCACTAATTCTCTATAGACTTGGCATATAGGATAGGAATCATCATCAACAAGTTTCCTTCTGCACAGGTTGGATCCTGTTGGTTGTGCATCTTGACAAGCCCTCCATATGAACATCTTGATTACATTTGCCACCTTCAACTTCTATATTGATTTCCAAGCATATTATGCTATCTTCTTCTCATAACAGAACCCTTGACTTCTAAGTTTAATGTCTTTTGTGAAGATGATATGCACTTTTTACAAAAAACAAAAAAACAAATGCAATCCTTTGTATAATACCACATTAGACTATCCTCCCTTCTCCCAACACAGAGAGGTATACTTTGAATTAGATTAGCATCATGAGAAGAAAAACGGTTGTTCAGCTTCCTTACATTCCATTTGTTCATATCAGATTCAATCAATTCAGCAACCTTGGTATCTTCATTATCATTTAGACAAGGTGAGTGGATCATCAAGGAATGGGGCTTGGGAATCCACTTATCTTGCCAAATTCTAACTTGCCTACCATTTCCTATCCTCCGTATCAGTCCCTCTTTAAGAAGTTTTTGCCCTGCAATTATACTCCTCTAAGCATAAAATGGTCTATTGCCCAAAGTTGCCTTTAGTAGATCTTTATTAGAAAAGTACTTCTGTTTTAATACTCTAGCAGGTAAAGAGTCTGGATTCTTAAACATTCTCCAACTTTGTTTAGCCAACATGGTTAAGTTAAAGCTTTCAAAATCTTTAAAACCCAAACCTCCAGCCTCCTTAGCTAGCCCCATTTGCTTCCATCTAATCCATTGGACTTTAGTACTCTCACCACTTTGTCCCCACTAAAACTTTCTTAACATTTTGTTCAATTTCTTGGTTATGGATGCAGATAGTAACAATATGCCCATAGTGTAAGTTGGAATAGCTTGAAGAACTTTCTTCAACAAAATTTCCTTCCCTGTAGTAGACAAAAACTTGGTTTTCCAATTAGAAATTTAAGCCCATGTCTTGTCTAGAAAATAATTAAAAGCTACAAGTTTTGATCTCCCTACTACAACTGGAAATTCCAAATGCATCTCATATGCTCCAGTGTATCTCACCCTTGCTATTTGAACAATTGTATTCTTGACCTCTTATGGAGTGTTTATACTGAAAAAATAAAAGTCTTCTCTTTGTTAAGCATCTACCTAGAAGCCTTCTCAAATTGTTCCAAAATTTATAGAACTTGACTTCATTCCAAAGAATTGGTTTTGTAAAATAAGAGATTATCATCAACAAAAAAGAGGTGGTTAATGGTGATTGTAGATCTTCCAATAGGCACAGTGAAAATACTTCCAATACATTCATCTTGGATCGGCAAAGATGAAAGAGCCTCAGCACACATGACAATAAAAACATATGGGGAAAGGGGATCCCCTACCTTAAACCCCTTGAAGGTGAGAAAGAATCTTGAGATTTTCCATTGATCAATAAGGAGTAAGAAACTAAAGAAATGCATTCCATAATCAAGGAGATCCATCTATAACAAAATCTCATTTTAGCCATAACAGCTTCAAGAAAGGTCCACTCTACATGATCATATGGTTTGCTCATATCCAGTTTTAAGTGCATGTAATACTCTTTTCCACCCTTGGAAGTGTTTAAAGAATTAAGAGTTTCATAGTTCACTAATATATTATCAGTGATGGGCCTCCCTAGTGAACCTAAGGAATAAAAGTGATAAAGGAATCATTAATGCTTCTTAGTGAACCTCCACCCTTTAGAAAATTCAACACAAATCTGCAGACTTCTTTACCAACATCCTCCCAGTGTGTGATAAAATTGAGCTAGAAATCCAATATGGCCAAGAGAACTTAGTGGAGGCATTTGAAAATTTGCTTTTTCAACTTATAGCTCAGAAAAATTAGATAAAAGCATGTTATTCATTTCAATTGTTACTCTAGCATCCATATAGGCCAGGCAGCTATCAATTTCCACAGGATTTGAGGAATTAAAAACTGCTATAAAATAATCAGCAAAAATATCACCTATTTTGAATTGGTCATGGTGAAGCTCTCTATGCTGATCAAGAATATACTTGATTGTGTTTGCCTTCCTCCTCTGACTTGCATGCATATGATAAAAAGTTGTAATTCTGTCTCCATGAGCTAACCATTGCTGCTTTGCCCTTTGCTTCCACTTGAGCTCCTCTTCCTCTAATAAAATCTCCACTTCATTATGTAGATGGTGTATAAAGGCCACTTGATCATCATCAATTGAGCCTTGCAATCTTGAAATTCTCTCCAATCTATCTCTGATTGCACCATGATTCTTTTTATGGTTGGACTGGTTCCACCTTTGTAGAGCTTCTTTATAGTGTTGCAATCTGCCACATATATCAGGTCTTCCTCCATAAACACCATATGCTCTTTTCCAAGAATCCTGTACAATCTTCGAGCACTAGTCCTCCTTCAAGATCCATGAAGCTTCATATCGAAACAAGAAAGTCTTGTTCCTCATATTTCTTTCTTTTCTTGCAGCAATTATTAAGAGAGGATTATGATCATATCTAAGTACCATAGCTGTGCATAAAAAATTAGAGAAACTTTGATACCATTCCATGTTTGCTACTGCTTTATCTAGTTTCTCCTTAGTGAAGCCACTATCCCTTCTGTTGTTGGTCCATATAAACTTAGGCCTCTTGATATAAATGCCACTGAGATCATAAAACTCTAAAGTTTCACAAAACATTTTTATTTGTTTGTAGGGTCTCAAAGCTGCTCCCACTTTTTCAGATTGGCAGGTAATTTCATTAAAGTCTCCAACACAAAGTCATGGAATATTGGTGATTGGCCTAATATGCTTGAGTAGATCCCAACTAGATTCCCTTTTTGAAGTTTCAGGATGCTCATAGAATCCAGTGAACATCCATGAGGAGCTGACTTCAGGTTCCTTAATACTCACACTGATATGCCAGGTTAAATAATTAATAAGGTTCACTTCCAGGTCCTTATTCCATAACAGACACAACCCACCACCATTGCCCTTACTTTCTATTACAAAACAGCAATCATAACTCAATTTGGCTTTAACGTCCTCTATTCGACTTTTATTGCATTTGGTTTCCATGAGAAAATTCAAAGTTGGGGACTTTTCCTTAATTAACAGCCTAAGGAATCAAACTGTTCAAGGGTTCCAACTTAAAAGGTTCATTCATACTAGCACCAACCTCTGCCATTAAACTTTCTAGTTGCTCTCCAATAGCTACGACCTAAGTCTAGATGTTAAAATGATCGATTTGATTCTTGTTTAATAAATACGAATTATTAATATCATGAATAAGCCTAAAAATGATGTCCGAAACTAAAATAATAATTGCACAAGGAGAAAAAGTCAAACTGGTTTATGCCTTTACAAAAGAAAAACAAATCTTAAGAAAAAGTGACTTTATAAAACCTAAAATTTAAAAATACCCAAAATTTTAAGAAAATTAATGCATAGAAAAACAAAAAATATATTTATCTTGATCTAAATTAAGGATATCATTTTTCCCTTTTTATTATTTTCTTAATTTACAATTTATATAAACATAAATATAAAAAAATGAACATAAAACTAAAATTCTTCTTCCTATTTTTTTTCAATTTAAAAAAGTTAAATTATATATAGAAAAAAAATGTTTAAAAAATTTTGTGAAAAAAATGACAAAATCCTTGGGGGCACCTTGAAATTCGTCCTTAATTTGTTTTATAATTGTTGCTCCTTTTGCACTCTCTTTTCGGTACGTAACCCTTTCATTTCATCCTCCTTTGAGAAACTCAAATCGTCCTTGAGCTAGCCAACGTTCGAAGTCTTACAAAATTGAAGAATAAGAACGTCAATGCCATGCAAAATTGTAAAAGCGTGGTAATTAATTAATTATTTTTTAATGGATTTAAAAAAAAAAAAAAACTAAAGCTCTTCAGTACTACTGTACTCCAATTACGCATAGAATAAATGCATGTGAATAAGTTGGCATGCTTGAGAAAAAATAATAAGTTACTATATATATGTGCACTTTCAAAAAAATCATAAATTTGAGAAAATTCTTGTACGTTGATCTTTTTCATACATTTTTCAGCAATCAAAGATTGAAATCGATCGCTAATTGATACTACTCAAGCTCTTCAACGCACTACTCCAAAGTTGCTTATAGTGATCAATATGATCAGTCTCAATATTATCTGTATATATACATGTGTCATGTACTATGTATGTATATATACACTACAACACATATTTGTTTTTGCGGCTAAATTATTTCCGGCATTGTATGCTTTCGACACAAAAATCAAACGAAGTCCATTATCTTATGGTGACCAACACAATGACGCTACAGATGATTTGTTGGGACCAAAATTACAATTGCCACTTTAAATTTGACCATGGATTGCCTTTGCAGCGGATTGTGATTTATCACAATAATTTTTATTCGACACAATAAATCCACGCATAAGCAAATTCTGTTGCAGCATATTTTCTCGCCGTAACAAATAGGGAAATAAATATAAGGCCCCTGTTTTCCTTCTCGCACACCCCGATACCCTACATGGTCTGTGTAAACATTGAAGGAAGTACCCCACGCCGCCCCTTCCCACACCCCTGTGTCACCACCAAAAGCGCAGCAAGTAGTCTCTCTCTCTCTCTCTCTCTCTCTCTCTCTCTCTCTCTGTGTGCAGCAGAAATCAAACAAATTGCTATAGATTGAAAACCAACTCTCGCCCTCTGTCTGACATTTTCTCCTGCCCATAATCGTGCCGCCCCAATAATGAGGTACATACTTGTAATCTTTTCTTTTACACTCAATGATTTTCCTTTCCCATTACACATTCATGACTCGGTCTATTTCACCCCCCTCTTTCAATATTTCTTGCCTACCCCTATCTTTGACGTGGTTCTTGTGTAATATTGTTGATGATTGGTTGACTACAATTCACTTAATGAAACCCTCAAATTCATGAATTATATGATTGTAAATTTAGTGTACAATCACATTTACTTCTGTAGTGAGTTGGGCTCTTTGTTTTTGCGTGGGGGTTTGAAATTATTGACCATTTCTACTGCTTAATACAAGCTGCAAAATTTTTTACCATGAATTTCAAATTTTTATTTTTGCTATATTCACATGTTGCTTATTGCCATTGGCTCCTTATGTTAATTTAAATATCTTATATCTGGAGGAAATAAGCCACCAGCACTAGTCTAGCTTAAATGTGATAACTGGACATGAGTAAGACCTTAGGATTTAAATGCATTGACGCCCCCAAATTCCGCTTGGGATTGAACGGACATTTGAAGCGTCGAGACATGCAACACAAGGTTACCTGCCCCCGTTCATGATATATAAGATGCAATGTTCCTAACATGCATCTAGCATTATGCAATATTCGCAGCGGATAATTTTTTTCTTTAGCAATACTATGCACCAAACTAAAATATCCCAAATACTTGAAACATATTTCATACATAAAGGCATACTAAAAAGCCGTGATCACCACACTAGTCTAAAATGGTTGTGATCAAAAGAATACTTGAGATACAAATCCAAAAGTACAAGTATTAACCTAAGTTAAATACTATACCATCATCAACATCGCATCGTAGCCTAGATGACCGTATTCAGTTGGTCAGATTCCAATTCTCCTTTGGGTCCTGTAACAAGATCTACCATTCGGGGGGAATGGTAGTTGGGACTACCACAGTGAGATTTGATTACAAATCTCAGTAAGTTAACATAAAACTTATACACAGGTTAAAAATGCATGCATGGCAGTAAAAGCATAAATGCATAATTATAGTCATACATAAACATAGTATAACTTGACATATAGCATGACTTAACCAGAACTTAAGCGTGAACTGAACTTGACTTAACATGGCATGAACTTAAGCTTAAAACATAACATGAACAATCAACATAACATGAACGTGAAACATAACATGGACATGAACATAACATAACATGAACGTGAGCTTGAACTATCATAAACGTGAACATAACATGATGTGAACATGAACTTGGAACATAACATGAACATGAACATAACATGTACGTGAGCATAACATAACATGAACTTGATCTGAAACTTGACTTATCATATATTTGATCTGAAACTGGACTTAACATAAACTTGGAATCTTATTCAATTGTCTTGATTAATAACATGCGTTAATACGTACTCCACAGTTGTTGTGGCCCCACGTATTCAAGTAACATAAAACATAATACGTACTCCACAGTTGTTGTGGCCCCACGTATTCTACATGTCACAATTGCTGTGTCTCATGTAGTGTATGCTCCACAGTTGTTGTGGCCCCATACTTCATGCTCCACAGTTGTTGTGGCCCCATGAATTCACATAACATAAAATATAATACGTACTCCACAGTTGTTGTGGCCCCACGTATTCTACATGTCACAATTGCTGTGTCTCATGTAGTGTATGCTCCACAGTTGTTGTGGCCCCATACTTCATGTAACATAAAATATAATACGTACTCCACAGTTGTTGTGGCCCCACGCATTATAAGTAACATAAATATAATACGTACTCCACAGTTGTTGTGGCCCCACGCATTATAAGTAACATAAAATATAATACGTACTCCACAGTTGTTGTGGCCCCACGCATTATAAGTAACATAAAATATAATACGTACTCCACAGTTGTTGTGGCCCCACGCATTATAAGTAACATAAATATAATACGTACTCCACAGTTGTTGTGGCCCCACGCATTATAAGTAACATAAATATAATACGTACTCCACAGTTGTTGTGGCCCCACGATTATAGTAACATAAAAATATAATACGTACTCCACAGTTGTTGTGGCCCCACGATTATAAGTAACATAACATAAATATAATACGTACTCCACAGTTGTTGTGGCCCCACGTATTATAGTAACATAACATAAATATAATACGTACTCCACAGTTGTTGTGGCCCCACGTATTATACGTAACATAACATGTCTTATCTTTCTTAATGCATGAGATATTATTTAATATCATATACTTTTCTAACATGGCTATGCTTGTAAATGGCACAATATGATTTAATCGTAAACATTTAATGGCATACATGTATCATATGGCATACTTAACATGGCATACTTATAACATACATCATTGTATGACAGAAAAGATTATGTAACAGATAATTATTCATGAGAGATTAAATCATACATAGCAGATAAACATGTAATGACATAGCATGACATGGCATATACGAGAACATACATACATAAATTGTAGTTCTCTTACCCATCACACATACACAATAAACTGATAGTAAGTTAGAGGCTAACTTACCTCGATCGTCGCGTTCTATGAGAATAGAGCGCGAAACACGAGGAACTGCACAACAGCTGGAAGAGGAACACTCAAGTCCTTAAGATTTTTACTTCTGAACTCAATTGTCATATAATACGAGTTGCTCAATTACTTCAATTCTTCGCCTCTGTCGTGCCAAGATTTGAGACTTGTTAATATATATTATAATCTAATCTAAAAGCTTTAGATACAATGCATAGAACACCAACTTTGACTACCTGATGTGGACGTTTCACCAATTCCTTTCTTTCTTTTATTTTTTTTATTTTTATTTATTTTATTTTGGTGGTTCCCACACCCACCTACCTTTCACAGCCATTTCGTTTCTCCTCCATTCTCTTAAGTAAATAAATCTAAATTTTTAACATGTTTGAGCTACTTAATTATACGAAAGTAAAAAGTAAAGGTGTTGGAGGGCCTATATGCTGCAATAAGGAAGAGATATTACTAAAGATAAATTCACATCAAATCCCCAATAGAGATACGGTGACTCAGTAGCCACTTTCTCATTTATTTAATTATTTATTTATTTATTTTTCTTGTTTGCATGTGAATTTGTCAAAAGTAAAATCTGAAAGCTTATCTTTTATTCCACCCAGTCCAAGCCGCAGCACCATCCTCGGTCCCCAAGGTCCCACCTCCTGACCTGCATGGGCAAACCTGCATTGTCCACAAGCTTAACGGCAAGATCTCTTCGAGCCCACTTGGCCCATGCGTTGAAGAAATTAGCTGCAGACCAACCATCAACCAGTCTGTGTGCTTTTATTATTATTATTATTATTATTATTATTTTGTTGCTCTGAAACTCGATCCAAATCCACAACGTTGGCAAGCTCTTGTTGGACCTTCTTGAGATCATCTGGACTTTCATCAGCTCTCTGTCTTTGTGGTTTCGATCGGGTGGCAGAGGATGCCGATTTGGAGGTTTTGGAGGCGGTCTTGGAAGGAAGGTTGAGCTTCTACTACGTCTTGAAGAACCAAGGAATTTCTTCTCCTCCAGGTACTGACTCAGAAGGCTACACGTATGAGAGAAGCTCGGCCTCTGTCTGAAGTCTGCACGCCTTTTCTGCTGATGCGAAGAGGGACAGATCTAGGCTGCCAAGGCTCCAGATCTCCGTGACACGGACGCCCCTGCATCGCCCATCAGCTACACGAGCCTCCACGTGGTGGGCTGAAGCATGTTGGGGCTGAACCGGACGCAAGAGATCCAATCTAAGCAGAAGAATATCTGCAACAAGAAGAACACCCCCATGGTGGCCATATGGTCCCCGGACTGAACATGCTGAAACCCCATAAACCGAAACTGCATAGCAAGCCGCATTCCCAACACATACATAGAATTGTAGGCTACGTACAACCTCAAATTGATTACTACGGAGTTCTCTTCTGTTAAACTGTGAAAAATTTCTCTATCTTCCACGTATATTTTCCATATAACTCAGAAGGTTTTTGGCCCTCCATCATCATCGTCATCAGTGTCCCAGTAAGGAGGTGAAGTCAATGGGGTTCCATTTTCTACCTGCTCGGAAGACCGCCATCCCACTACGTCAACTCCCCTCTTACCATTCACGGCAGCGAACTACTGCACAGCCTCAGCGCATCATCGCCTCTTTGACGCTCAAAGCTGCTCCACCTCTAGAATCCCCATCAGCGGTGCACCAGGAAACGCTCCATACGTGCCGAAATAGCCTGGCCCGCCGTACTGCGACCCTGGAAACGGACCCTGCGCCATTCCCAGTACCCGAAAGTTGGCCCGGAACACCATCTGGTCCGACTTGGCCGGGCGGCCCTCCTTGCTTTCCTTTCTTCCCATCTGCGTTCGCCAATATACAATACAACTGCCTCCCTTCGATCGTCTTCACCGGATTAGCCAACGCCATCTGTGCTCCCTCGGCGGTCTTATACACGAAGAGTGCGAAGCCCGTCGACTTCCCAGTGAACCTGTTGAACCCCAAAGGCCCCTCTTCGATCTCCCCGTACGACGAGAAGTGGGACAACAGCTTATCCGGAGACATGTCGTGCGGAACCTCCCAGACGTAAAACTTCCGCATCGACACGTCTGCTGAGTTCGTGTTTGCGTTGTTACCAGAGTTCCCTGCGGCGGCGAGCTGGGTAAAGGTCACGCGACCATCGATCCGCTTGCTGGGCTCCTTCAGAGCGAGGAACGCGCCGTCTACATGCTTGAAGGTGACGAAGCCGTAGCTCTTAAACTTACAGGTCTGCTTGTCGAGGATGACAACGGCCTCCTCCAGCTCGTCGTAGGAGGAGAAGAGGCTACGGAGGCCATCCGTGGTAGTGTCCCAGCCGAGGCCGCAGATGAAGAGCTTGCGCTGGAAGGCATCCGAAGACAAAATCTTCCCTTGGAGGTACTCAAGCAGAGGTTTGCTGTCCAGTAAAGTGACGGCTGGAATCCCCTGCGTGCGAGCCTTCTGGAGGTACTCGATGAGCTTCACGTGGTGGTTCCTGACAAAAAAATACAGAAGGGTCTCCAGGGTGTAAAGGCTGCCTTGTTTAGCCTCCATAGACTCTATCCTTATCTCTAACTTCTCCTTTCTCTTTTGCTTGGACAGGAAACAAAGGAAAGTGGGCAAAGTTAATCTTACCCGTTGGATTTGATTTGTTGTCGTGACCGAAACGATTGGCCGCAGGCTTTGATTGATTCTTTGGAAATGGTTAGGTTGGGTTAGGAAAAATAGGAAGTACCGAAAATATATAAATTCTAGTTATTTTATTTTATAAATTAGAATTTATTCGATGAAATATTATTCGATGAAAATATAGAATATTATTTTATAAACTAAAATTTATAAAATAATATTTCCTCATCATTATATAAAATGATAAAATACCGTTAATTAAACGAAGATGATAAAATCATTTAAATTAATAAAACACTTAATTACTACACTAAGAAGAATTAAGATAGAATATTATTTTATAAACTAAGGTTTATAAAATAATATTTTCTTCATCATTATATAAAATGATAAAGTATCATTAATTAATCTAAGTGTATAAAACACTTAAATTTAAATAAGAATTTTCAACGTAAAATTAAACCTCTTAATATCTTAAAACAATTAAAATATTTAATCTAAATAAATATCCACAATTATAATATTTTCAGAGCTCATTAAATTATTATAATTGTGCTACTTTAAAAACAAGCTTATCTAATACTTTGAAATTCGATGGATAAGATCCGGAAAAACGCCATCGAGGTACAACGCTTAGGATAAAACTGTTCATGATTTTACAGCTGTCGGTGAAGAACAAATTACGTGATTTACGGAAAAGATAATCTATACGCGTGATTCTAGATGAGGGTAAAGACAAGAGAGATAGTGACTGCTGTCGGGAAAGAAACCAAAACGGATTATTTTAGCGGGCTGTTACACAATGAGGGTGGGTTGGATCATGTTGTATGCTCACACCTTTGTGAGCTAATTCGTAGCATGAATTTTCCAACCATCTACCCATCAAAACTATTGTGAGTTAGCGTAGCCCATTAATTCAGTCCAGCGTGAATGCTGAATCCTTGAGTTTCATATCTAATGGAGTGTGTATATATATATTGGTATTGAAACATCTACTTATATATATGCATTATAAGTAGCTTGGAGCTTATCTAAAAGCTTGCCTATACCTAGAATAGGCTAATATTAGTTTCATCAAGTTAAATCCTATAAAAGTAATTGGGGAAACTTTTCTATAAGGATTGATGATTTGCCATTAAAACAGTGCATTTCTTCTTTTTGTTTTTGTAATAGAACTAAACAGAGACATATTAGATCAATTTTATATTGCATATTAATGTTACAACTTTTTTTAACCACAACGAGTTTGTAAATTTTTTTTCTTGTGAGGTCTTTTTTTGTGAACCAAATATTTTTCTTATGAAATACTTATCTTATTTGCAGGGTCGCTTAGTGACACACAAAAGTTACTATTGCAAAACTTCTAAATCAGTCTAACAATAGCCTTTTGGGGGTTATTGACCTCTAAGTAGCAATACTTGAACATAAAAAACTACGACCCTCTTAATCTATATTCCTTAATTTTATGATAGCTGGAAATTGAGTAAAATTGATCGACGACCCTGCCCTCATCATCTCTTTTACGCATTCATGACTTCCCTATAGGAATTAGTTGGCCTACATATGCCCATGAGTTTGGACATGTTGCATCTCTAGGCTCCCATTTTCTTTTTTTTAGGATTTTTTAGGATATGTTACATCTGTCAACCTTGATGTATAATAGTCAAATAATATACTACGTCTTTCCCATGTGAATGAACTGATTAGATGTTGCTGATAATCATGATAATTAGTAAGTAGTGTTTCCATGCATACTTGTTATAATCAATCATATTTACTTTTGTCATTTGTTTTGCTCTTTGTTGAATTGGTCGGTTTGAAATTATGTTGTTTTCAAGTGCTTAATACATGCTGAAATAAAATAGATGACCATGACAGTTGGATTTTTTGCCAACTAGATTAATTGTTGCTTACTGAATTAGTTCCGTTTGTTAATTTGAATTTCTCTATTCGAATAATATGTCCCTTCAAAACTAGTTTGGCAGCCGATAATGGTAGACCATTATGTTCGCTTTAGAACAAGTTAGTACTATTAGTAACCCTTAAACAACTCTTTCATTGATTTAGGTTAACTAAACAACCAAAAAATTCTAGCTTCATATGTGATTGCTTCTTACCTAAACCAACGTTGATATTAAAATCTATTTAACAAACATTTTAGATGCTGCATCTAGAAATTCTCCTAAATCATTGTAACTTAGCAAATTTTTTTTATGCAAACCTTGGTCCCTCTAAGCAAAATCACCCATTGCCACACAAGGCCTTTGATACTTACACATTTCTGTCTTCGTGAATACCAACTGATGTGGGAGTTAGGATTATTCAGACATGTCCATTTTTTGACCAATGGCTATTGCCTTTTTCAACAAATATGAACCCTTCATAAATACCTTTTCAAACTTCATCCCCATATTGAACTTCTATACTCAATCTCCTATAGATATAAAAGTTCATAAAACATCTATACACTTCATATGTTTCTATACCACCACTAGAGTGCTTTCTAATCAATCAAAAACACCAAATATTCCTCTTATGAAATATTTATCTTATTTTCCCTGCATCATTAGATGTTTGTGAGATCCGATGTCTATAAAAGTAAAACCAAGTGTTGACCGATTCCTTTTTCAGATGGACAAAAGTTGGATGCACCTCACCGATACGTTTAGGTCAAGGGAATATGGCATTGGGGTTAAGCAATTCCTCACAATGGCTCGAGCTCATGCCCAAGGAAGTACAATAGTGAAGTGTCCATGCCGTAGATGTCATAATAATTCCTTCTTGCCAATCAGCGAGGTAAAAAGATATTTGTTCAATACGGGTACTGATCCAAATTATACTAATTGGATTTTTCATGGGGAGCAAGAACCCTTTAATTTCATGGCCGAGGATGAAGATGATATACGTGATGGTGGTGACAATAGTTATATTGATGACATTGATGATTTGTTGGGTGACATTCTTGCGGCAAACAATATAGGGCAAGAAGAAGACATGGCTCTGCACCCTAGGGAGCCCAGCACTGTTGAACCCGTACCAACCACCTTTGAGAAGCTGCTGGAAGATGCTCGCCGTCCACTTTATGATGGTTGCAAAGCATTTTCCAAATTATCATTCATTGTTAAGTTGCTCCACATCAAAACTATTGGCAGTGTAAAGTCCTTTGACATGCTGATAAAACTATTGAAAATAGCTTTTCCTAATTCACTCTTGCCAGAATCTTTTCTTGAGGCACGCGCATTGGAGCTAGGGTTGGGATTTAGATACATTAAAATTCATGTCTGCCCAAACGATTGCATACTCTATTGGAAGGAATAGCAACATGCAAGAGTGCCCAAGCCTCTAGGTGGTTGTCCACCACACCTTCTAAACGACCAGTGCCCCAAAAGGTAGTGAGGTATTTTCCACTGAAGCCAAGGTTGCAGAGACTATTTATGTCCAAGAAAACAGATGTATCCATGAGGTGGCATCATTAAGAAAGGGTACAAGATGAAAGCACTTTGCGCCATCCGGCTAACTCTGAGGTGTGGACCACATTTGATGCCAAGCATCATTGGTTTTGCTCAAGATCCTCGAAATGTGAGGCTCGGGCTTGCTACTGATGGGTTCAACCCATTCAATAATATGAGCAAACCATATATCATATGGCCAGTGATTCTAGTTCCATATAATTTGCATCCATGGCTATGTATGAAAGATCCATTTTTTATGTTGTCTACACTAATTCTTGGGCCAAAATCACCGGGGAATGAGATTGATGTTTACTTACGCCGTTTAGTTGATTAACTACTAGATTTGTGGGAAAATGGGATTGATACGTATGATGCCATGGTTGGCCAACGATTTCGATTACATGCGGCTTTATTGTGGACTATCAATGATTTTCCTGCATATGGTAACATTTCTGGTTGGAGCACTAAAGGGAAGTTGGCATGCCCTTATTGGAATCTGCATACAGAATCTTTGTGGTTGACACATGGGTAAAAGCATTGTTACATGGGTTATCGCCGTTTCCTTCCAACAAGTCACATCTTCAGAACCAAGAAGAATACTTTCAATGGAAAAGAAGATCTATGCATACCACCTATGCAGCTTTCAGGGGAAGATATAATGCACCAATTAAATTGCATTGGTGATGTAGATTCTGGCAAGGGTACTAAGAGGATAAAGTGCACCCCTGAGGAGTTAAATTGGACAAAAATGAGTCTCTTCTTTGATCTACCCTATTGGCCAGCTCTGAAACTTAGACAATCTCGATGTTATGCATATCGAGAAGAACATATTTGACAATATCTTAGGTACATTGATGAATATTCCAGGTAAAACAAAGGATGGTATCAAGGCTCGCCGAGACTTGGCCGAACTCTGTATATGAAAAGAATTACATTTAAAAGAAGCTGGTGATCGAGTTATTATCCCTCATTCCCAGTTCATGTTGCATGGAGATGAGAGGAAAGAGTTTTGTGCATGGCTGAAAGGTGTAAAATTCCCTGATGGTTTTGCATCTAACATTTCGATGTGTGTTAATGCTAGCGAGTGTAAAATATCTTGTATGAAAAGTCATGATGCCCACATATTCATGCAAAGGCTATTGCCAGCAACAATTGCAGGGTACTTACCTCGTGATATATGTATGACATTGATTAAACTTAGCACATTTTTCAAGATTTTGTGTGCACGAACATGTAAGAAAGAAGCAGTCTTACAACTTGAGACTAACATTGTCCTAATTCTTTGCAAGGTAGAAACAATATTTTCACCAAACGTTTTTGACGTAATGGTCCACCTGGCTATCCATTTGCTCCGAGAGTTGTTGCTAGCAGGATCAGTTCAATACTGGTGGATGTATCCATTCGAGAGGTATTTGGACAAGTTTAAGCGGTACGTGAAAAACAAAGCCCGTCCAGAAGGATCCATTGTTGAGGCTTATATTCATGCTGAATGCTTGAAATTCGCATCAATGTATCTGCAAGATGTCTCAACCCGCTTCACTCGAGAGGATCGAAACATTGATGTTGGTGTCCAAACATCTGAGATATCAGCCTTTGGGATTTTTGATCAAAAAGTCCACCCACTCGGTATCTCAACACCTATCCAGTTGGAGAAGAAACTATTTAAAATTGTCCGATGGTATGCCCTTAACAACTGCACTGAGATTGAACAATTCTTGGAGTAAGAGCCTTGAACTAATTAATGTACAAAAAAAAAGTTGCCTTTACCATATTGGTTAGCCATTATGTAGTGATGCTTGCTAATATTACTGATATGTCTTTCGTGTAGGAAGCACTACAACATCTTGAAGGAACAGAGCTTATCTAACATTAAAAGGAAGCATGAAGCTGAATTTCCATCGTGGTTTAGGAAACGTGTAAGTTCAATTGACTTACATAATATCTACCCCACTTTATTTCCATTGATCAATACTACTTATTCATGTTCATTGTCTTTCTTGTCTTCATGTCATCATTTTAGATTCAAGCGCTACGTGGTAGGGATCCCCACATAGTATCTGACGATCTTTATGCAGTAGCTTGTGGGCCTGACCCTTGGGTGGTTCATATTTAGGGTGTATAATGAACGGTATACGATTTCATACACAGCTCCGGGAAATTAGACGTAGGACACAAAATAATGGTGTTCTAGTTACAAGTGAGCACCAATCGAGTATGGTTGATTTCTATGGTGTTCTGAATGACATATTGGAGGTGAGGTACATGGGTTGGCAACGTGTGTGGTTATTTAGTTGTGATTGGTTTGATGTTGGCGAGCCAATTTGAGGGATCAGGGTTGGTGAGCATTTCACAAGTGTCAATCATAGTAGAACTTGGTATAAGGATGAGCCATTCATATTGGCATGTCAAGCTTCACAAGTATTTTACCTCAAAGACACGGGATTATCTGGTTCTTGGCACATTGTGCAAAAGATCACGTATAAGAATGTCTATGACGTTCCACAATTGTCTCGCCATGATGATGTAGATGAACCTAGCGAGTCCAATGTCTTCCAAGAAGAACAAACTCCAAAAGAAGCAGTAGATGTGGACATCAAGCATAATCTATACAACCCCCAATGGGTAAGGCCAGATGTTCAGTCGGCCACGATAGCCAATACTGCATTGGTTGGGGGAAGTACTCACAATGTCAACAACCAGGGTAATATCGATGACATTTCAGAGGAAGAAGAATATTATTCCAGTGATACCATGTCTAATGGATCCTGTGAGGAGGAACATCTTGATGACACCGATGCAGAGACCGATGTTGACTCCTCTCCGAGTGATGACACTGATCGAGGATGGGATTCAAGCTAAGGTCTGACCTCCACAGACCATATTCTTAATCATATAGCTTCCAAGTACATAATGCATCATATTATACCTTTAGTAACGTACAAGATGAAATATGGTGTTATCAGCAATTAATTCCATTTATTAGAATTGCATACTTTATAATATATACTCTTGTATATATTGATGTTGAAACTGTATGTGCCCATGAATATTGGGGTGTTGAGTTAAATAAAATGTTAGGAAAAAAGACTAATAGAGGAATTTTATGGCTCATATAAAGAAGGCCTTCATGTAATACTGCACCTCATAAATTATACAAGATCCATGGGATAGGTAAGTTCAATTGTTTGGAGGTGAAAACAGTTCCCTTCTACTAGGACATTCAGATCTTTCATGCATTGGGGAATTATTGTCAAATCCAACAAAAGGAAGGGATATCTTTTATTTACAATGTGATGCATGCATAATGAAGTGTTATTCACACATGTTTATTTCCAACGGATTCAAGTAATTGGCATACATGAATTATGGTTTGAGGCATGGGTAGTTGATTAAAATATGGTTAAGTATGTGTGTATCAATGTCCATATTCTCTGGCCCCTATTGCTTCAAGATTTATTAACACCTTGCCTGATTTGGTATTTGGTTTGTAATGCTTTAAACAGATTCACAAGTTTGTTGGTGGTGTGATGAAGATTATGAATTAAGGATGGTGGCAGTAGATGGATAAAGAAGAGGAGTTGGAGAACAAAGTCATGTTATTATTCTTGGGGAGTACCATGAATGAGCTAGAGAGCAAGTTGTTTTAATTAGTACAACATTGCACCCTTCTTCAGTACATGCTGCCGAGCCCCTTATCTTATTGTTCTCAATTAAAATATATATATATATATATATATATATATATAAACATATCAAAATATGGCTATTGGTTTGTGATAACTAGTACAACGACTCATTGTTGAGTATTTTGTAATTATTCATGTGAATATGTGGTGTAATGCTTCGAAAATGTTTGCATCGAAGTAGGGCCATGAAATCTCAACGGAGAACTTACATATTGCTAGTTTATTTTGACTGGAGTACGTGGTGATCAGTTATTCGATGTTAGATAATCGAAGAAGTTTTTTGGATATGAACAAAGGTTAGAAGATGGTAGATGGTTGAGGTTATTAACAATGCATCATATTACAGGAATTTTGATTGGAGTAACTTCATTTGGGAAGAATGTTATTAAGCATACATATTAATTTATTATAATAAATTAATATTAATGCAATGAGACTTATGTAAATAGAATAGCTAAAATATAAATTTGTCTTATATTTATTAAAATTATTTACATATGCATAATCCATTAATAATGGTCTTAAAATTGAGAAATGCAGTTTGTTATTGAGCCATTCATAATATACCAATTTCAGGAGGTGTCAAAAGATTTCAGAAGGCGGGGATCCCTCATTGGCGGGTTTCCAAAAATTTGCAAGGGTAAATTTGTAATCACTACAGGTGCAAAAGCTGAATAAGTATTACACTTTACCATTTCACACTAATTTCATAAACCCAAGCGTACAAGGGATAGAGGAAGTCTCTAGAAAGCTATGGAGATTTTCAGGAGAAGTAAGATCATCCTGTTGAACTGAAGAAGAGAAGGAGTCATCAAGTGTGGTGCAGCCTAGGCTCAAGGGTCATTGTGGGTGCTAGGTACATTTTTTTTGTAAATTTTATATTTTCATGTCTGAAGGACCGAAATGTGGTATCTTGGATATTGTGTCCATTTTTTCTTCCCCACTCCCATTTCCGTACTACATTGCTGAAAAATACATGGGTTTCCTCCATGGCTATGTCAATGATAGTTCTATTTAAGCCATTTTATAGAAAGTTCAAACTTAGATCCTTACTTTACCTTGAGTCCTCATCCCCATGTAGTTGATAATGATTTTAGTGAACGATAAACTTAGTTGAAACTAATGGGTTGCATTGAGTATAGCAATACCATGAGGGGATTTACTAGCTTTGGTTTACACAAACATGATGTAATTAGGTCAACCATATTATTTCAGAGGGCATTACAACAAGAAATGCATGCTTGGCAAAATAAGCCTTACAACTTCAATTGCATGTATCTTTCAGCATAAAGAATTGCTCTGTTGTGCTGTATCGTTCATATGGTACAAAGCATGACATTTCTTTCTGTTGTTTAAAATTTTAAATAACAAAACACATTCAAGGCTTCCACATTAATTATCAGCCACCAATATAACAACGGAAAATAATGTTCTAATGATCAGACAGCTTACTTGTAGATGCCATAAAAGTACAATACAATACAAAAGTAAATAGATTTTTTTGCCATCTCGATTTTCTCTTACGCAATCAAGAGAAGAGGAAGGTTACTGACCCTCTTTCTAGGATTGGGGTTCTCAAGTTAAAGGTTAATGGCAAGTGGCATTAATGATTAGGTTTTTGCTTTCTCAAGCTCAAAGGTCAACGGCCAATGTCTTACATTGTTCTCTTAACATTCTCTCATAAAAGAGTGGTGTTCTAGTTATAATTTATCTAAACAAGCATGTGGGGGGAAATATGTTCGTAAGCAAGCAAGTCCATGTTATCAAATAGAACTCAATGATAAACTTCCAAGATAACTATAAGTAGCATCCCCAGTAGTCAATACAATACCATCAAACAATATTTCCATTCTTTGTTACCACAATTCATCCCCATTCAAGAGTACACTTTCCATATTAAAAAATTTTAAACTTGGGGGGTAGAGTAAATCTGTCGACTGAGGCATACCATGTTGTGCAACTAGGCAACACCAAGCTCAATTCACAATATTTATGGCCAGTTAGTACAAGTTGCATGGTAATCATTTCCTCCATTAAGCAAATGCTCTTTCCACCCTCTAATCTGGTGGTATCTAAATGTCTAATATTATAACTCAGTGGGCTTCACATATATGCATTAGCACACAACTTGGCAAATAATTAAGGTGGGTCAAGCTCAAAAAAGGGTCAAAATTTAATGGACAAAAGACACCTGCCTTTTACTAGCTTAAGTTCCTAGGCTTAGTCATGATTCCACAACAGCTGAACAAGGTTAATTTGGAGTAACCCAACAGAGTTTAATAACTATGGGTCCCCCAGTTTAAACGGCATGTCAATTTCATGGAGTATGGTATCTTGTTAACATAAACACAATAGGATCAAGTTGATGTATATGCATGTTGTAACCGCTACTGATTTTATAATTGCAGTAAAACCCAGTGTATCAGAACAAGGGGTATATATGCAGCTAATAACAAGGATGATGCGAAGTTTATGCAATAGAGGAGTCTGTGGATGCGAAGGAGGATTTCAGGGCATATTAGTGCACATGCCAATTATACAAGAAGCTCAGTCACCACCCAAAAGTAATGAACCGAACTTAAGAGACAAGGTAAACTCCTCATCATCAGACGACTCAACCCAATCACCCGATGTCATCTTTGAGACTAAGTTCCCAAAACAAATGGATGGTACAGGTATCTCTGGTATATTTTGTAATTATTTCCAGCCTTAATTTACTTACTACAAGAGTAAATACTTACCCCATGTTGTGCACTTCAATGATATGTTGGATTTTACACCACTATAGTAATTATAATTGTGGATATAATTTGATTACATGAGTAGCTATGAGTAACAAACGAGGTCGTGGACAAGCCAAGAATACAAAATTTGACATGCTTCGGAAAATGGGCCCGATTCCGTTGCTTATCAAGAATGGAGACACTAAGGTGTCATGCCAGAATGCAAACATTTTTAGTGGACAGGTACATGAATCATAAAGCATTATGCTAACATGGGTTACAACCATTAGAATGAAGTGCCAAAAGCTGAACAGGTGGAGTTGTGTGGTCGTGTCCGAGTAAGCAATACTACTTATCACAATATATCGGGATTAATGTCTTTTATTTTGTATACTTACCACATAGTGAATTTTGAACTTCTGTGTATTTGATTAGGCTGACTTTATCATACAATGGGAAAAAGAAAACCATCGGAAGACTGTTATTAAGCAACTACATAGACGTTTCAATTCTTTCCACTATGATTTACACAAGATCTACCTCAAGTATGAGAGTCATAAAGTTGCTATAGCAAGAGGGACCGATTTGGTGGATTGAGAGGGGTGGAGGAAATTATGCATGCGTTGGGATAGCAAGGACTTCAAGGTATAAACATTAATTACTCTGCAAGGCTCACTGAAATTAATCCTCTGAGCGTTTATAATTATTCCATTAACTTTCATTGTAACTTATCAAACATTCCTATATAAAAACAAAAAGGCTCATTGCTGATAATTTACTTCCTGGAGTAGGCCTTGTTGCTGCAAAACAAGGCTAACAGAGGCAAACAGCTCACCAACCATACTGCTGGCAGGAAATCCTTTGTTTGAATACTCGAAGAGTAGATAATAATTATGTTACAAACATGTGATTATTATTAATATGAATTGTAATCAGAAGTTATACTTACAATATGGTTATGGGAACTTTAGGTTAGACATTTGATGAAATTTAAAGTGTATGTTTCAGCATGAGGATGTTAATAATTTGGTGGAATTTTTTAAAGAGACACGAAGGTCAAAGAAGAACAGGTTTGTAACCAACATGAGTGAAGAGTTGTATGTGAGTATCCAGTAAAATTATTTAAAACTTCATATTTCTGTTGTAATTGACATATTGCATCTACATTTGTGTTGTAAAACTTCATATATAAAACTGTTGTAAATTATTTATACCTACAATATGGTTATATGGCATTACTTGTTACATGTAGTAACTAAAATATTTAAAACTGAAACATTTTCATGTTGAAAGGAAAAAATGGTGGAAAAGCTGAATGAAATGTAGTCAGAAGAGCACACTAAAGAGGCAACGGCTCCAGTGTTTTGGGAGGTCCTAGGGAGGAGATCAGGATATGAGAGGGGTTTGGGGGAGAAGGTAATGCTCGTAATACATAGAATAGCCCAAACTAGTGACAATGGAGGTGTATTGAGCGAGGATGCATGGTATGGAAGGCGCAATTTGACGGATTAAAGGCAAATGTTCAGGAGATTTTGGTAAAGCAAGCGGAGTTTGATAAATTTATGACATACACTCAATCATAGTAGCTGTCACAAGCGAAGTCTCCTCGGAGACTCCGGGGGCTATATAAGTTAGTTTTGAGGCAGAGTTTTTGGGACTTTTGGACTTTTTTGAGAGGCAACGGGACATGGTAATGTACATACAGGGACATTGGCTAACAACATTGAGATATTTTGTGAATGGCTTTCTGGAGTTATCATGGATGGGTGTTTGCTGAGAGAGGTGGATGTATTATAGTTTGTAAAACAAAGATGGGGTTTTATAAGTACTGCTTTTAGCCTAGTTTTATGGGTAGTAATGAACTCCCTCCTGTCTATATAGACAGAAGGGAATTTTGGATTGATAAGTTGAGGGTATTGAAGGGTTAGATACGTGCGACATTGCCGATACATGTGGGAGCGACAACCCTAACCCTTTCAAACAGGTATTTATCAAAAACTACTAGCATCTAGTTTGGTACTGCCTTCTTAGCATTAATTTAGGAGCATTTAAATGGTTGTTTCGTTTGAAAGGGTAATTTCTATTATATAATCCATTTGAACTATGGGGTTAGTTGATCTTTATAATAATGTTAGTTATGAAGTAATTTTAGTTACTACATACACTTATGATCAAAATGGGTAGTTCTTGTAACAGCCCGCTAAAATTATCAGTTTTGAATTATTTCCCGACAGCAATCACATCTCTCTTGTCTTTACCCTCATCTGGAATCACGCGTATAGATTATTTTTTCCGTAAATCACGTAATTTGTTCTTCACCGACAGCTGTAAAATCATGAACAGTTCTATCCTAAGCGTTGTACCTCGATGGCGTTTTTCCGGATCTTATCCATCGAATTTCAAAGTATTAAATAAGCTTGTTTTTAAAGTAGCACAATTATAATAATTTAATGAGTTCTGAAAATATTATAATTGTGGATATTTATTTAGATTAAATATTTTAATTGTTTTAAGATATTAAGAGGTTTAATTTTACGTTGAAAATTCTTATTTAAATTTAAGTGTTTTATGCACTTTGATTAATTAACGGTACTTTATCATTTTTATATAATGATGAAGAAATATTATTTTATAAATTTTAGTTTATAAAATAATATTCTACCTTAATTCATCATAGTGTTTTATTTAAAGTGTTTTATTTAAAATAAGACATTTAAGCGTTTTTAATCAGTGTTTTAACTCACTGTTGGTTTATTTGAGGATCCCGAAATGTAGAATTGAAGCGATATACTCTGGCCCTACCTTTTTTCTCTTCACTTTTTCTCTTTTTCTTTTTATTTTCTTTTTTTCTCTCCCTTTCTCTCTCTTTGGCCGACGGATGCGTGAACTCTCCACCATTGCCGTTCGGGTTTGAGCTCCAGCCGGCGCCACCTCCGGCCGCCGGACCCCACCTCCCACTCCGGCCTCTCCCCCTCCCTCCGGCGAGTCCAACCACGCCGGTGGTGTACTAAACCGGCCTCTCCTTCTCTCTCTCTTACCGTTCTCTTCCTTCTTGTCTCATTACCGTCGCCGCCCCTTTGACCGCCCGTTTCTCCGCCGTCCGGTGGAGGTGTCGTACACCGTCCCCGCCATTCTCTTCCTCTCTCACCAAAGTTCATCCCCTCCAATTTTCAGAGCCATCGGACCAGCCGTTAGTCTCCGAGAGCCGCCGGAAGTTGCTGCCCCTGCCCTGTTTTCTCCCCTGTTGCCGATTTCTTTCTCCGCCCAGAACCGCCGCTCGCCGGCGGCGTGGACTACACCACCCACCCAGATTTCTTCCCCTCTCACCGGTGAACATCCCCTCCAAGTTTCACCTCCATCCGAGCCACCGTTAGCCGCCACTCTCGCCTCCAAACAAATGGGTTTTTAAGGTTTTTCACCATTTTGGACCACCATACACGGCCAAATCAGCCACCAAGCACCACCATTGGACTCACCTCATCAAGGGCTTCCTCCCCATGTCTTTCTTTTTCCCAAACTCTCACTTTTTTCATATGGGTTTCTCAAAACACCCGTTCGGTTGCACCACCGTGCGCCGCCGTACACGGCCACCCGTGGTGTTTCACCACCACCATCTTGTTCCTCTCATCCTCATGAACCTCTCCAAGAAATTTCATGGCCAACGGAGCTTCGTAGAGCTCACACTCTCCCTCACTCTCCAAGGCCAAAAATGGTTTCAAACGGCCGATCCGCCGCCGTTAGCCACCGTCCGACCACCACCTCACCACCACAGCTCCACCACATGTTCCTTTACCTTTCCCTAGCTTTCCATGAAGTTCTATGGCTTTTCGCTACCTCGCGTCTCCTCCGCTCACCGTTCGGAGTTACTATTCACGGCGTGACGCCGCCGTGCTCCGCCACCTTTGACCACCACGAGGCGACCGTGAGTCTTCCAAGACCACGCCTAGCCTTTCTCAAGCCCAAACTACCACTTTATGTGGTGGACAGACACCGTACCGCCACGTACGCTCCTCCGACGCATGTTCGTGACGAACAACGAGCGACGCACGGGTTATCCCGTCGATGGTATAACCTTCTATCTCTAGTTATTTTACGTTTAAAATAGTTAGTTGGTTGGTTTGTGAATTGTGTAGTTGTATTTGTGGAGTTCGTTGCGTAGTTGTGAAGGAAGTGTGGTTGTGAAGTGTTGAGTTTGATTGTGTATTTTGTGGACTGTGCTGTGAAGTATAGGCGTGAGATGGATGCCGTAGATGTGATACGGCGGGTTGTGTGAAGAGAATACGCGTGTAGCGTACTCTGTGTAATGCAGCGACGCGCCGCGCGACGTGCGCTGTAATGATGTGTGTCGTAGAAGGAAGGGAGTACGCATGTAGTGTACTCCGTGTTGTATGGCGATGCATCGTGTGATGTGCATCGTGTTGATGAGTGTTGTAGCGAAGGAAGTACGCGTAGTGCGTACTCCGTGTCGCGTAGCGATGCACTGTGAGACGTGTATCGCAGTGATGGGTTTTGTAGTGTGGATGGAAGAGAGTTCACGTGAGTGTACTCTGTATTAAGTCGTGAAACACCGGATGGCGTGTCACGAAGGGTTGGATGGCGTAACAGAGAAGTGTAGAGCATGGTGTAGTGTTGGGAAACTGTATGACAGTGTCCCGAAGCAGTGGTGTTATGGATTATAGTCTGGGGTGACTGGTGTCATCTTGTGGTTGACTATGGCTAAGAGTATATGGATTGAGAAAGGAATTGTTTGTTGGTTATTATTGATAATTTTAATGAACTTGTTTTAGTGCAAAGGCTTTATGAAGTCAAATTATCTCTTCTGGGTATAGTGAAACCTCAAGTTGCCGTGGTGTTGCAAGTGCTCATAATATGACAATTGAGTTCAGAAGTGAAAATCTTAAGGACTTGAGTGTTCCTCTTCCAGCTGTTGTGCAGTTCCTCGTGTTTCGCCTCTATTCTCATAGAACGCGACGATCGAGGTAAGTTAGCCTCTAACTTACTATCAGTTTATTGTGTATGTGTGATGGGTAAGGGAACTACAATTTATGTATGTATGTTATCGTATATGCCATGTCATGTATGTCATTAATGTTTATCTGTTACGTATGATTTAATTCTCATGAATAATTATCTGTTACATAATCTTTTCTGTCATACAATGATGTATGTTATAAGTATGCCATGTTAAGTATGCCATGAAATGTTATGATTAAATCATATTGTGCCATTTACAAGTATACGCCATGTTAGAAAAGTATATGATATTAATTAATATCTCATGCATTAAGAAAGATAAGATATGTTATGTTACGTATAATACGTGGGGCCACAACAACTGTGGAGTACGTATTATATTTTATGTTACTTATAATGCGTGGGGCCACAACAACTGTGGAGTACGTATTATATTTATGTTACTTATAATGCGTGGGGCCACAACAACTGTGGAGTACGTATTATATTTATGTTACTTATAATGCGTGGGGCCACAACAACTGTGGAGTACGTATTATATTTATGTTATGTTATTATAATGCGTGGGGCCACAACAACTGTGGAGTACGTATTATATTTTATGTTACTTATAATGCGTGGGGCCACAACAACTGTGGAGTACGTATTATATTTATGTTACTTATAATGCGTGGGGCCACAACAACTGTGGAGTACGTATTATATTTATGTTACTTATAATGCGTGGGGCCACAACAACTGTGGAGTACGTATTATATTTATGTTACTTATAATGCGTGGGGCCACAACAACTGTGGAGTACGTATTATATTTATGTTACTTATAATGCGTGGGGCCACAACAACTGTGGAGTACGTATTATATTTATGTTACTTATAATGCGTGGGGCCACAACAACTGTGGAGTACGTATTATATTTATGTTACTTATAATGCGTGGGGCCACAACAACTGTGGAGTACGTATTATATTTTATGTTACATGAAGTATGGGGCCACAACAACTGTGGAGCATACACTACATGAGACACAGCAATTGTGACATGTAGAATACGTGGGGCCACAACAACTGTGGAGTACGTATTATATTTTATGTTATGTGAATTCATGGGGCCACAACAACTGTGGAGCATGAAGTATGGGGCCACAACAACTGTGGAGCATACACTACATGAGACACAGCAATTGTGACATGTAGAATACGTGGGGCCACAACAACTGTGGAGTACGTATTATGTTTTATGTTACTTGAATACGTGGGGCCACAACAACTGTGGAGTACGTATTAATGCACGTTATTAATCAAGACAATTAAATAAGATTCCAAGTTTATGTTAAGTCAAGTTTCAGATCAAGTTCATGTTATGTTATGCTCACGTACATGTTATGTTCATGTTCATGTTATGTTCCAAGTTCATGTTCACATCATGTTATGTTCACGTTTATGATACGTTCAAGCTCACGTTCATGTTATGTTATTTCATGTCCATGTTATGTTTCACGTTCATGTTATGTTGATTGTTCATGTTATGTTTTAAGCTTAAGTTCATGCCATGTTAAGTCAAGTTCAGTTCACGCTTAAGTTCTGGTTAAGTCATGCTATATGTCAAGTTATACTATGTTTATGTATGACTATAATTATGCATTTATGCTTTTACTGCCATGCATGCATTTTTAACCTGTGTGTGAGTTTTATGTTAACTTACTGAGATTTGTAATCAAATCTCACTGTGGTAGTCCCAACTACCATTCCCCCCGAATGGTAGATCTTGTTACAGGACCCGAAGGAGAATTGGAATCTGACCAACTGAATACAGTCGACTAGGCCACGGTGCGATGTTGATGATGGTATAGTATTTAACTTAGGTTAATACTTACACTTTTGGAGTTGTATCTCAAGTATTCTTTTGATCACAACCATTTTAGACTAGTGTGGTGATCATGGCTTTTTAGTATGCCTTTATGTATGAAATATGTTTCAAGTATTTGGGATATTTTTAGTTTGGTGCATAGTATTGCTAAAGAAAAAAATTATCCGCTGCGAATATTGCATAATGCTAGATGCATATTAGGAACATTGCATCTTATATGTCATGAACGGGGGCAGGTAACCTTGTGTTGCATGTCTCGACGCTTCAAATGTCCGTTCAATCCCAAGCGGAATTTGGGGGCGTCACAATTCTGAATGGCATGTGTAAATTTAGATGGTAGACATTAAAAAATATGTTGTGATAGTATTATTTTTAAATAATTCAATCATATACGGATTAAGGATGTAGTTTGTGGGGACTTAATAGCACGGTTAACCAATTCTTTCTAAGTGGTATGAGCAGGGTAAACTCACCTGTCATGGTTTAGGTTCTCCACTGAAAATCTGTTCACCTCAGGTACATGTTTAGTTAAAAAGTAGTGTACTTGATGGATGTAGTTTGTTGTAAATTGATATTACTTAAAATATTTAACCAGCACTAAGATTAAATTTGGATGCAGGAAAAACTGTTGGGCAAGATGAGGGCTGATGGGTGATTGGTGAAACTAGGACATAGATGGGAGCACTTCTGGTTCTGAGGTGAAGGGATTCTGATGGTTCCATGACAGAAAGGACTCAAATGTTGTCTGCTAGGGTACACTGTCTACATATATATACAATATTATAGTTGCCTTGTATTAAATGTCCAAAAATTATTACCTTATATGTGACTAACAGTAAGAAGTTGCTAATTTAGGTATATATGTTTTTCCTTCCTACTATTATATGTAATAGAGTGATTGGTAAATCACTGGTAGTGGATGAAGACGGATCAAATCTATGGTACATTAAAACTATGATAGCTTTCAGGGCATATGAACTGGTTGGAATATAAATGACACTATTGTAATTAGTATGAAGATGCGTATTTCTGTTTGAGACCATGAATAAGTTGGAAAACATGTTAATTATGTTTTAAGTTACAGCTTATACAAGTAGCTAGCTATCTATTTTTACCATTTGAGGTTAGAATTAGGTGATGAGCCATGGCCTAAATATATACCATTTGAGGTTTATTTATATTTAAGCCATGGCTTATCACCTAATTCTAACCCAAAAATTTATATTGCATACTATTATTTAGGTATATATAAGGGCGAAAATATTTGACTGTTTGTCTTACACAAATTGATATTGATCGATAATCATGATCAATTTGATAAAACATTTTACTTTAGAATAGGTGAAATTCTATAAAACATTTTACTGATCTAGAGCATCAACACCATGAACTGGATGGGTTTTGCAAAAAGTTAGGGTCAGCAAGTTTGCTACGAATTTCTTTATTATTTCCAATCAAGAAAAAATACAATTGCAGCAAATATATTGACTTTTGTGGCTAGAATCAAAAGAATGCAAAACCATTCATGATGATTTCATACAGTTGCAATAAAATCATTATGGACGTAAAAATATATTACAGTTTGCGACCACCATATCACAAATTGCTGCGAATTTGTTTCTAGTTGCAACCAAAAAGCTAGTCATTTGCGGGTAATATGTATAATTATACTGTGACCAGAATTATCTGAATGCAAAACTTTTCACGGCATAAGAATACAGTAGCAATAAATCATTATCAACCAAAAAAAATATATTGCTATTTGTGACCTCTATAACCCCCTTTGCTGCGAATTTGTTTCCTATTTGCAACCAAGAAGCTAGTTATTTGTAGCGAATATATTGACATTTGTGACTAGAATGATATGAATGTAAAATATTTCACGGTGGAAATATACAGTAGCAATAGAATCATTATCGACACAAAAATTAATTGACATTTGCGACCTCTATATTATCTTTTGTAGCCAATTCATTGACATTTGTGACAAAGATTAGATGAATGAAAAATTATTCATGCGGTCAAATTGGTATTTGTGACCCATATATTGTTTTACTTGTGAATTTCTTTTGTATTTGCAACCAAGAAGGCTAGTTATTTACCGTGAAAATAATGATATTTGCGACTAAAATTAGATAAGTACACGAACATTCACAACGGCAAAATTGGGTTGGAAAAAAATGTTATCGCAATAAAAATTATTGTTGTAAATGACCATTGCTTCTATAGAATGGGATGGGAATAAATAAAATTTTTACGACGCAAAAAACTTTTTTACACCAAGGAAAATGAATGTTACTGAAGTAATATACAGACAGAAAATGTCTTTTTGCATCTCTGCTAGATGGTTTATTGTGGCGATCAAAATGGACACCAATAGCACTATATTTGCAATGCTTCATGCATGCATTGTATAAAGTCTTTTGAGACGAAGAACTACTGACCATGTAGCTGCGAAACACAGTGGACAGCAATTTTTATTAACAGCGACAGTTGTTGTATTAGCTGCAACTAAAAACGCCGCAAAAAGACATAAATGTTGTAGTGATATATATATTTGCTATGGTAGTAGATATGTATATTTATAAATCGATATGATCAATAAATTCATAAGGTTTTCTAACATGCAGCATGATTTCATACGATACTAACCTTCTTCTATATATTAATAATGAAATGAAGCTAGGTGAATCGTCCATATCATCAAGAATTATATATATTATTGGATCCGAGATTAATATTTCTTCAGCTGATCAATCATTAGCTACAAAGAAATTTAAAGGATCAGAAGGTTGATCGATGCATGCAGATCGATGGAGGTGGCTAGCTAGCTCTAATCAAATCAGGAGATCAAGATGCAGACTTTGGAAAAAAGGGTATATATATATATTACAGTTGAAGAATCACTATCAGAGGAATCCTCATCTATAGTTTGAACAAAACCATCTTCCTCTTCTTTGCTGGTTAAGGCACTAATGTAAGGTTTTTCTCTATTAATATCTTTGAGCATTTGATTAATTTTATCAAGAGTCTTGGCCTGTTTTGTTTGAAAATCAAGTTTTGGCCTTGTCTTTAGTAAAATAATCAAAGGTTTTTCAATGGCTTGTGAAACAGATTTTGAAGATAAGGTAGAAATTGGATTTTCTATCTTTTCTTCAATTCGATCCAATTGTTGTCCAATAGTTTGGCGATGGGTATTTGAAAAATTATTTTGTTGAATAATCTTTTTTGTCTCAGATAAGATTGTAGTAATCTCCTTATCATTGGACTCTGTATTGGATGTTTTAATAGGAGAAGCAATTAAATCAACACCTAAGTGAGAAATAACAATTGTCTTTGAAGGAGGATGGCTAGACTTAATAGTAACCTTTCCTTTTTCCCTGACAAAATCAATTTTTAAAACATTTAAACTATTTTTTGGAACATAGTAATTTTCAACAAAATCAAATAAAAGAATGTGTTTTTGAAGCTCATACATCTTTTCTTTCTATTTGCGTTTAACACGTAATTTTTCAGAAGCAGAGAAATTCGCATGATAAGATTTTCTTTTATCACGATTTTCAATAGAACTATATTATTTGAATAAAGAGATTAAATCAATTTCAAAATGATCTATGTTTATATATATATATATATATATATATTGGAGATTGATGATCAGGTTCTATTGTTCTATATACTTGACCTAATCACGCCTTTTTGCCTGATCATCTTTATACTAATTAACTTGTACATGATGAGTCTAATTAATATAAAAAATGACTTTTTGCGTCATCTAAATTCGTCGCAAAAAATACAAAATGTGTTGCTAATAAATAATCATGACGAGTTTTGTGTTTTTTACTATGAATTTAGGTGATGCAAAAAGTCATTTTTCTTGTAATGAATTAATTTACAATATATATATTATTCACTACAAGAAAATTGCTTATTTATGGTCAGTTATTTCTTGTAAAAATTAGGGGTGTAACTGGTCCGGTTTTGGACAAAATTTAAGACCGAACCGGTAGGTACCGGTTTTACATTTTTTAAAACCGATTACGTATCGGTTATCCTCCTAAACCGATACTCTCGTTTTACCAGTTTCCTGTCCAGTTCAGTCTAGTTTTTTGGTTTTAATAAAATACATATTTATCATAAAAAATCTGTTTATAAAAAAATTAAAAAAAACTGCTATGTAAAAAAACAAATTTGCTATGTAAAAAAATTATGCTATTAGTATAGCTTTAGCATAGCTTTATATAAATGATATGCTAATATATATAATTTATATTTATCTACTAATGTCTTATGTACTTATCAGAAAAAATATAAAGAATTTTAAGTGTATTAGGCCATCAAAATTTAGTAATAATATTTGAGTGATTTTCTTTCTTTTTTGGTTCTTACTTCTTATGAATCTATGATAAAATGTTATTAATAAATAATATATATTTATAATATTATAAATTTAAAGCATATGATCAATTAAATTTTCATGTTTAAGATTAAACTTTTATTTTATATATTATAATAACATTATCTTATATATAATTATAATTTATATTATTATATATTATATCTAAAATTATATATAATATATAACTTTAAATAAATAAATAAATAAAAATATATTAATTAGTACCAGTACCGGTCCGGTACCGGACGGGTTTTTCGGTTTGCAGGTTAAAATTTACACCCCTAGTAAAAATGATTATTTCTTGTTAAGATAAGTCTATTTTTGTCATAAATAGCCATTCTCGTGACAAATAATATGTCACAAATGCACATTTTTCTTGTATTAATATTGATTGATTGATTAAATAAAATCTCACATGATAATATATGGCTTTTCAATCATCATTTTAGGACCAATATATAGTTACCATGTACTAATTATGAAGGATATATATGATCAATATATATATATATATATAACATCCTAATTATAAGGTAGTACTAGTACATGAGTACGTACTCGGCCACAAAAATGAAAAGCATGGTACGAAAAGCAAGCAAAACAAAACAAAACAAAGTGATACATACATATATACCAGGTTGTAATTAAATATATATATATCTAGGGTTGCCATCAATCTGTCATCATGAGCAGTACCCTATGATCATTCACTTTTATCATTATATATATAGAGAGAGATCGGTTTAATTTTTTAAAAAATCAAGGGGACTCACCGACCAAACTACAGGTCATTCTCGACCATAGATAATCAAAAGAAATAGATATGATATAAAAGATCGACAATATTGAATTAATATTGCTGCATCAATATTGGTCATTAATTACAACAGCTGTTTCATGGACAAGTGGTGGCCTGCTAGCCATATATATATAAGTAATCATGCACTGATCGAGCATGCAATTCAAATCAAAACAGTAATTAAGAAAGCAACTTATTTGCATGTGTATGGGTATATATATTAATTATGGGTATAGTTCAGTCGCTACAATATTAATGATGATCAGTACTCAGCTATCATAGCATGTTGATTTAGTCATTAGAGGGATAATTCATTGTCCTATGCTATAGCTCCAATTCATGAGAGGTATTAGACATGATTTATAATCAATGTAATTCAAATTCATCCAAACATTATAATTTACAAGAAAAATGAATATTTGTGACAAACTACTTTCGACAAGAAAAATTATTTGTGACGAGAATGAATTTATTTTAATAAAAAATAGTCANCTGCTAGCCATATATATATAAGTAATCATGCACTGATCGAGCATGCAATTCAAATCAAAACAGTAATTAAGAAAGCAACTTCACCAAATGCTTTCAACATAAAGAATTAATTTGGCGAATGTGATTGGGATGGGATATCAAGCCAACATTATTAAAGCTTAAATAAATAAAAAGGAGGTGGGAATATTAATTACTTAGAGTAATACTTGGGCGGTAATGGTGGTCGATCGATACAGCTTGGCCTCGACATTTCACAAAAAGACATGACACGAGTAATTAATTATATATATACACATATTATATGCCTTTTCGTAATTAATAAATAGTATTGTCTACAAATAAATGTTTTTCTTGTATTAAAAACTTGTTTCAACTATATCTATGTACTGATTTGATTATATCTATGTATGATTTGATTCTCTCCATTTGCTTGATATATATAGTTTAAAGTTTTAATATTATTCTTTCGAAACTATATTTAAAATGCATTATTTAATTATATAAACTTGTCATTTTTTAATCGAAGATAATAATGATGAGTAATATTACTGCTCGATCGGTCAATATATAACTTTATTTGTACTCTTGATCATGATAACTCCTAACATATATACTATTCAATAGTCAACGAACTCATCCTTATCAGTTTTCCAACACTACTACTATATATTAATCCAATTATATATATAATATATATACACACTACGTACTTAATTATCATTTTAAGCTTATAAGGTTATGTGTATTATTTATTTTCTATTTTGGAAAAATCACTCTGATATATCAACCTGCAGTACCCGAACTATCAGCTAGCCCACTTGCATTAATGTGACCTCCAAGTTATCAATTTTGGCAATTGACACTCAAAAAAAGAAACACATGCAAATTATTGTGGAAATAAGTTAATTGGAAGATAATTATTCCAATAAATAAGAAAAAGTGTTTAAAAGTTAGCAATTTGAGTCCTAAAAGGCTAAGTACAACTAATTTGAACATAACCAAATAAGATATCAGGAAAAAAAAAATATGGTTTTGTGAAAAAAAAAAAAAACAAAACAAAACAAAAAGTAAAGTTATTTTATATATACGGGGCCGGGAGTGAAGAAAAGGAAAACTCTAACACTAAGACACGTGACGTTTCAGACACGTGGCAAAATTCAAAATGAATGGAATCTTAACAAGATTCTAGGGTTTACCCAAAAAATATTAAATTTTTGTGAGAGAGTAACTTATTGTTGGCGTTTCCTTTCTTATTCTTTTATCCTTTCGTCTTTCTCTTGTCATAACTTAATCGTACGTTTTTCTGCTGTCGTCAGGGAAATATAATGCAAAGTTATGCGGAACTACATATATATATATATATATGTGTGTGTGTGTATATATATATATATATATATATATATATAGAGAGAGAGAGAGAGAGAGAGAGAGAGAGAGAGAGAGAATGATTAGTTAAATGTTTTGAAGTTATATCAGGTTCATAATTGATGCGAATTAAAGCCAAAAGGATAACCACCATATGTGTTTTAAAATGATTTGTTTTAGGTACATCCAGATAAATTCTTCTGGCAAGCCATCGTCGTACCCAACAACATGACAACCTTTGTACACTCATATTATATGTATGATCTTATTGATCTGATTATTATGTGTATTAAGAATATTGCCTTTTTTTTATTATTATCTTTTGGTCTGGATAGCATTGGATAATTAATGGGTTGCTTCAAATGTACAGAAAGGCTGGTTGGCTGCAGGCTATGACTTTTGGGTTCCTATCTCACTTCAACGGCTATTAAGATTGCTTGGGTAGTGGGAGAAAAGGAAGTGTTGGAGAGTGACTTTTGGCAGAGATCAGGTCCCGATCGAGTACTCTTTTTGCTGTTTTGGGTTCTGCAGTTGAGATGTTGCATGTGGCCTTAACTTCTTCTAATTCCTACCAAAGACAAAAAGCTAGCCCTAGTTCTTGATTCGAGATACTTCGGACCAAACCTAACTAGCTAGTTGTTTTAACAACTAACTTCAATCTTTCCTTGCCTCTCTACCTAGCTTGCATGGATTTTTGTTTGAGACAAACCATGTGTTGATGAAATATATATAAATATATATATATGAATATCTTTTAATTCATAAACTATTCTTTGCACTTAAAAAGATGAGAGAAGTAAAGAATCATTAATCATAAAACTAGAGATCAAACAAGCATTTAATGGTGTTCGTGTAAATCATGTACGTAGGAATCCGAGCACAGATCATATCATGCACCCCTCTATCTTTTATCGATCGCTTGGAACCAAAACCACAGTTACAAACTGAATGTAGGAGCTAGAACCTTGGCATTGGAGTATTAGTAGTGTTAATGCTAAATCCATTGCTAACCTGGATTACATGATGACCGTTTCACACATAACAAAAACCATATATACAGATATTATAGACATAGCTTGCCGTTGAAGTTGTTGAATTTTGTTCATTGTACTGGCCTGATCCACCACTAGTTAACCTAGCTGGAACCAAAAAGAAAAAGAAAAACAATTCAAGATAAGTAATTAAGAGCCGTTGGACGACAAGGTGGGGTCCATGCAAGCGAAATCAAGCTCAGTGGGCGGCATATATATATTTATGTTAATTATGTCATTAATTAACATTCTTACCCAAAAAAAGAAAATATATATGTAACTAAATTATTAATTATCTTAATTAATATGGACGCTTTCTTTGTGCCTCTCCATAAATACCCCTTTGTACTCAATCCATCCACCCATCACAACCACAAAACACAACACATTTCCTCTTTCTGAAAACTCTTTGTTCTTTCTCTCTGTGATCATTTGTAGCTTGTGAAGCTAAGACGTAAGTAGTGAAAAAAATGGGAAAGGACGTTGAGGTTGCGGAGCAGGGAGAGTACTCGGCCAAGGACTACCAGGATCCACCTCCGGCGCCTTTGATCGACCCGGAGGAGCTGACAAAGTGGTCCTTCTACAGAGCTCTGATAGCGGAGTTCATAGCCACTCTTCTTTTCCTTTACATCACAGTCTTGACTGTGATCGGGTACAAGGTCCAGAGTTCTGCCCCCGGCGCCGACGATTGCGCTGGAGTCGGCATTCTCGGCATCGCTTGGGCCTTTGGAGGCATGATCTTCATCCTCGTTTACTGCACCGCCGGTATCTCTGGTACGTTGTTGCTCGTTTTTAAGGTTGATCGTTACAAAGAACTTTAGCTAAAATCAATGATATATATATATTAATAATTGGGACATGAACATAGGAGGACACATTAACCCGGCAGTGACGTTCGGGCTGTTCCTGGCTCGAAAGGTGTCGTTGATAAGGGCGGTGCTGTACATGGTGGCGCAGTGCTTGGGAGCCATATGCGGTGTTGGGCTTGTGAAGGGCTTCCAAAAGACTCACTACAACCAGAACGGAGGTGGTGCCAACGAGCTGGCAGCAGGGTACAACAAGGGAGTCGGACTCGGGGCTGAGATCATCGGCACCTTTGTTCTTGTCTACACTGTTTTCTCAGCTACTGATCCTAAGAGGAGCGCCAGAGACTCTCACGTTCCTGTAAGCTAGCTTGCATCCTCATCCCCACAATTTACTTTCGCTAGCTCTAACAAAAATCTGACTTACGAATTAAAATTTACTTTACTTTCTCTAGCTCTAATAAAAATCTTATTTATGATTTGAGGTAAGACGATTTATATATTTTACAATAAGAAATTTCATAATCCGTCACTTTTTTTTGTGCAATTACTTTTGTGACATTTTTTCTTCGTTATCTTGTCCTGCCAACATTATTTGAGATTATCTTAGCTAACTTTTACGTTTGAGATGAGATGGATTAATATTAAAATTGAAAGTTAAATAAAATATTATTAGAATATATTATTTTATATTTTTTTATTTTGAGATTTAAAAAGAATTGAATTATTTATTTTATTTTGTATGAAAATTTGAAAAATTTATAATAATTAGATGAGATGAATTGAGATAAGTTGAGAAAACAAACGAAGCAAGAGATGTGAGCTAATTTAATTAATTAGCTAGGCCACATCATGTGTGCCCATTTTCTCTTCTCAAGTGTTTGTTTGATTTGTGATTATTTCATTTAGTACTTAAAACATATATATATATATATATATATATATATATATATATATATATATATATATANCGTGAAAATTATTAGGCAATTTTGAAATAAATTATTTTATTTTTAAGTCATAATGTAAAGCACATCATTCATATTACTTAAATAGTAATATTTAATTTTTAAAATTTATCTTTTAAATTTAATTATGTCACGTACGTAAGTAGTGTGTAATTAAATATATAATTAAAACTGCTTGTATAAGAATCAAATTTAATTAACATGAAATTATATAATAAGATAAAAAATTCACTTATTCGTACTTAAACTAATCTAATAATTACTCCATAGAAGCTCACAGTGGCTGATTTGATACTTCTAATGAGTAGGCATTAATCCATGATTTTTGTTAATTTATTGGCAAATTCAACTACTAATTAACTACTTCCCTGGTTTCTGGATTGAATTTTCTGGATATATGCATGCCCCCCAGAATCTTGTGAAGAGAAGAATCAACAATAATAACCAAAGTGCATATATATATATATATATATAATGATTACTGGCTACATAGCTCTTGTCTAATTGATTTTTTTGTTGTGAAATATTTAAGGTGTTGGCACCACTCCCTATTGGCTTCGCTGTGTTCATGGTTCACCTGGCAACAATCCCAATCACCGGTACTGGTATCAACCCAGCTAGAAGTTTAGGAGCCGCAGTGATCTACAACCAGGACAAGGCCTGGGATGACCACGTATACATATTTCTCCCACCTCTTCTAATTCCTTTCATAATTTTACTTTTTTCCACTACTACACATTCAGTCCAAAGTTCATATTTTTATTCATCTGAGACTAATCATTATCTGCCTATGATATACGTTTCAGTGGATTTTCTGGGTTGGACCATTTATTGGAGCTGCAATTGCTGCCTTCTATCACCAATTCATCCTCAGAGCAGGAGCCATTAAGGCTCTAGGTTCCTTCAGAAGTAACGCTTAAGCTTTTTCCCCCCAACCATGAAATAATATTCCTCAAAGATTGATGGAGATGGATGGTCATCACGATTCAAAAGAATAACAATATCATAGTGCATGCATGCAAGTTGTCTGGTCAGGGTCCCCTTGTATCTATCAGTTTCTGTTTCTCACGGGTTGGAGAGCTGTAAATGGAGGACCATGGAATTGTAGATAAACATGCCTATGGGCGGGGTGTTTCTTTCTTTTTTCCTTTTTCTTCTTTCCTTTTTTTTTCTTTGGATCTGCATGTATTTATGTCCTGGTGATTGTCGTCCTTGTTTATCCGTAATTTCTTCTGCTTTTTGGTGTACTCATGTTGTTTAATTTCTACCTTAAGCTATTAAAATGGGTTGTGGACTTGTGGTCCAGATAACTCCTCAGTCTTCATCACCTTTTTATTGCTTTATACTCTGTGTGTGTGTTTTCTTCTTACTTGCAAATTAAGTTTATATAGAAATTGGATACAATGTCGTGGTTCTTTTCTTAAAGTGAAATTTCACCGTAATTTCTTGATCTAAATCTCAATGATTGCTTTGAGACATTGACAAAGACTTGACACTAAAATATTTAGTGGCATCAAGATAAGGAGTAGTAGGGGACATTTTTCAATAATTCTACATTCAGAAATTTGGAGCTAAAGCTTATCATGAAGAATAGGGACCATCCATCGGGTATATTCGATATGATATATACCCAATGGAAAAATGGGTAAATTGAGAAGAAAAAAGTGAGGAAATGAGGACATTTGCACCACTCTCTCCAATTAAAGTGATTGCTTTCAGACCCAGAATTCATGGTGGTGAAAATTTAAATTTTGTAATAATTTAAGTGAAGTGATTGCTTTGTTTTATATATTGAATATCGATCATGCTTATCCAGAATGATCAGTTGAATCATTAAAAATGGGTATTGATAATATAGCTTAAAGCACACACCCTAAACAAATGTTAGTTGTACCAGAAAGTGAGAGCCCCAAAAGATAAATATGAGTTGGCTTTTGTGGTGGTGGTTCTTTTGGAGGAGAGAGATATAATGGGTTGAATTGTTTGTCTTTTCTAATAGTCAGTTTTTAAGAGGACAATAAAGAGAGAATAAAAAAATATGTAAAAGGAAACATGTTAGGTCAATATATATAGAGCCTAAGATTCCTTGCTTTCTAAAAGGTGGATGTCTCTCTTCTACCCAATAAATTATAGTCTCTGAGCTCATCTCTCTTATCCTGTCCTTATTTTATGGATCTCCCACAATTATCTAGACCTTGGTAGGTGAGGTTTTAGCTGTTTGATGATGTACATTTTGGCGTAATTTATGGGGAAGGTAGAAGTTTTCCCTTTGGACTCTTGCACGAGATAGTAATTGGCAATTGGCCGGACTATCCATGGTTAGGGTTAGGGTTATATTGGAAAAGAGAGCTAAACGTACATGATGTTGGTTGAGCTGTAACTCGATGGGTATATTAATGTTTTGTTGTAGTACTAGCAAAAGGAAAGACTCGAGTCATGTAGATTATAATCCCTACATGCATGTGTTTCTCCTTGTAGATCTTAATTGCGACGTTTTTCATTTAGTTGTTGAATTCCAGTGTACGTAGTGTTAGAAAAATCTGATGGAGAATTCACAATGTAATCTTTTGCAGCGATTTTATACCTAATATTGCGGCAGTTTTTTCATCGCAATAAACATCACTACATAATGAGAGTGTTCATAGATCTAATCGTTAGCTGTATTTGCATGTGTTTTAAAAGAAAATAGAGCGTTAATTAGACAGATGAGAAAACAAAATATATAATAATGATCGATGAATATATATATATATATATATGTTATGATAAGATTATAAATCATGACTTGGAAAATTAAAATAAATAAATAAAAGAAAAATTTATGATGTGGGTGACGAAATATGATTAGGAATAAATTAGGGTCATATTCATGATGGAGATGTTCGATCTAATTAATCCTTTCGGTATAAAATATGGTTACCAAACAATATTGGCAAACATTTATTTTATTTTATTTTATCTTTGTGGTCGGTAAGCAACAGTACTAATAAAACAAAAAAGATTATCTCATTATTAAATTATTAATATATAAAATTTATTAAATGATAAATCCCATAATCTCATCCATCTACCAGACTTAGCAGCTTGCGTGGTCTAGGGTTTCCGTAATGGTAATTGTTATCCATGCCTTGATCATGACTTCATACCCAATATTCAACAGTACTACTTCCTACCCAAGCTAGTGGCCTATTAATCTGAGTTTCTGTCTTCTTTCTTCACTCTTCGGTACTCTATATTAACCTTTATTCACGTACACCTTTTTATAACTGTTTTTCCCTTTTAATTTATTTTATTCTATCATACGGCATCTAAATAAAATAAATTGTCCTCCTTCCGCAGAGCTATGATCATGATCCACATGAACAATTTCATTTTATGCGAGCGAGTAGTGATATAAATTAAATAATAAGATTTATATCTTTTTATTATATTAATTTTTTAGAATAAGTGATTTATCATGCTATCATAACAGAAATCCTGAGTTAATTATCTCATTTAATAGAGATTTTGACATACACGTAAGAGAAAATACTAAAATATAAATTACATAGTAAAATCTATACCTTCATATCCATTTAATATTTTTGGACAGTTGGTAACTTCACAATATCAATATAGGAGTTTCAGTGCTATATATTTAGGGTGCTACAATAACAACATATTATTCTCAAGAAAAATAGCACAAAATCAAAATATATATATATATATATAATAAAATAGTTGAATCACACAAAACCAACAACAGTCACACAAAATAAAAAATAAAAAACAAATTCAAATATATATGTACTCAGACATATAAATTTGTGCATTCGCGATGTACTTACATAAAAAAAATCATACGAAGAAATCTTAAATCCAAGGTGGCATGGTGACGACTGTGGTCATGGGTCGCAGAGACCCACAACCAAGTCGTGACCATACGGCTTGTATTGTCATAGACTAGGGCTTAGTGTGGAGATTCTAGAGAAGAAGATGATTGAGAAGAGAAAAAGAAGAAGATGAGAGGGAGAGGAGATGAGAGAGGTACCAGTGTGAGGAAGGAGAGGAAGAGGTAAAGAGAAGTAGGCAACTGAAAAGCGAGAGGAGAGAGAAAATTAGGATTTTTTGGTTTATATAGTTGTTTTTCTAAAATAAAAAATAATATATATATATATATATATATATATATATACATACATATATATGGTCTAAAAATCTCATGGCCCCACCCACCCACTCCACTCCACTCCCTATTCGCAGGTGAGTTTATTTGTTAGTCACCTGCTTGTTAATAACCAAGCGAGACAGGTCGGTCGGGTAGTGGGATCCTATCGCTAATGAAGTTATTAACACTATGGTTTTCAGTAAATTTTTTTCTTTTCAAGCAAGAGTTAAAAGGGGTGCCAGGTCCCAACATTAATCCCAAATCAGTTAATACAACGTAAGAGAGAGAGAGAGAGAGAGAGAATAAAAAATAAAATTTAAAAAAATTTTTAAAAAAAAAAGATCTGACTTGACTCCCACCCATTTTCCATGAGAGAAAGCTGCCTAAAGCAGTTTTTCTACATTTTGAAGATTAGATTGCAATACTATGAACAAAAGCCACAGTAGATTGTATTGTGCTGTACTTTGCTAGTTTAGTTTGGTTGAAATGACACGCACTTCCTATTTGTCATGATCTTTGGTTAGGAGAAATGGAAACATAAGAAAATAGCATCTGATAGATATTCTAATACACCAGTGGATGGCAGTCAGTGGCTATAAAGGCGTGTGGGGATCACCCGTCACTGTTGATGAGAAGAATTGTTGGAACAATGGGGCTGCAAAATAAAAAATAGTGAGAGAAAGTTTGCTTCAAGGCGCATTACAAATGTCGTTTTTCTTAAGACAATATTCGCCCCCACCAATTACGGTATGCACACAGGTTACAAGCGAATTTACCTCCAAGATACAATGAAGTCCAGAACAAGTCTGTTTATCTAACTACGTTATGCACACAGGAAATTAGACCCGAATACCCTTAGATTTTACTATTCAACCAAGAGATTAGAAATCTATTCTCTGCAGAATGAACAGATCCTAATAACAAGTTTTAAAGAAATGAAGACTTTTGAGAGAGAGAGAATTTCAAATTTGCCTTATGTATTTTTTCAATTCTATTTTTTCTTTTGTATTAAATTCGAAGGCCAATGAGTCTATTTATAGAAGGCCAAAGGATATGAATAAAAAGTTATAACTTTTCATTTTTCTGTGATCTGATTCGAACAGATATATTTATTATACCTGTTGCCATGTGACATAAAGGTTGGACTGATTACATTGGTTTCCTACCACCCTTCTTGCCTGGGTTCAAAACCCAATAGGTGAGATTTTTCATTTTAATTGCAGTGCCGCGCTTGCTTGTGGGCACTTGTTGCTACATAAAATCAACAAAAATCTCTCTTTTGAGAGAAGCATGGCTCGAACCCATGTCCTTTGTGTTGAGAGGAGCCACCAATACCACTAAGCCAAGTAATGATTTATGGTATATTTATAGACCCAACTATTATAACCATAAGCTAAACTTTCCTTATTCATTTCCAAAATAATTCATAACTTTCAAAAATAAATCCCAACATATTATTAATAATAAATATAATATATATTATTTTAAAAATATTTCCAACTTAGTTGGATCTACAAGAACCAAAGCTGTTGATCTCAATTCTACCAAGCGTGGTAGTAACGCGCATCATTGTGCACCAGCGCGTGGATCTCACGTGTGGCGTACACCATGCATGAGACTACTCATTTGGACGAAGATTTTCTAGAGGCCCGGAGGTCGGTAGCTATGGAGTCTTGTGGACCGGCACGTGGTGGTTGTAGATGGCCTGAAAGCAATAAATTGGCCCATCTTTATTGGCCCATCTCCATACTACTTCCAAAAAATAAGAGAAAATTTTAGACAAAAAAAAACCAATAAACAATGCTGGAGAAGATCAGATAATAGGAGGTAAGGAGGAGCCAAAGCTCCTCCCCATCTAGACGGTGGTGGAAAGAGTTTTAAGAGATTGGTTTTGGGAGAGAGATCTTCATGGGGAGGGAAAGAGCTTTTCTCAGGTCCTAAGAAAATAATTAAAAATAATTAAGAATAATAATTATTATCAACTTCTATTAATGAATTAATTAATGAAACTGCATCGAACACCTTTCAATTGTCATCCAGCGTATCAATGTTTTTTTATGCTTGCATATAAATTAAGGTGTTTGGCCAGAAATGAAACCACTAACACTGTAGTTTCTTCTCTCAAGACAGGATTTGATGGAAAATTACAAAAATTCCTCTGTACAATATATACGACAGCATTCGAAACAAGCTTCATTCGAGTCTGTCTTTTTATCAAGTTAATATTGAAAATAAAACTAACCTAGTCCCAGTCTTTTTTTTTTTTTTTTTTTTGGGGCCTCTATATATTATTTTTAGCCTTATGCTCAAGCTTCATATCAAGTAAAATATGCTTACATAAGAGCATTGATATTGGACTAACCAAATTCTAGTGAAGTCTAAAATATAGATAAGTTCTACTTAAATTAGTTGCATTGGACTAGCTAAAATTATTTAGGTGAAACTCTGTGCTAAAGTAAATAGAAAGGAAAATCCAAACTTGGCTAGTCACTGTTCACACTTCACAGATCAAACCCATATTTAATTTCCAAACTTTTGAATGTTTGCATTCTAATATTAAAACTAATCATATGTTAATTAATAATTTAATAATTTCTAAATTATTAATTAACATATGCTTAGACTCTTAGTGTAGTGGCAAAATATGAAGAAAAAAAATTATTATTAAAAAAATGGTACTATATTATTGTTTTGGTTTAATTTTAACTACTCCAATGTGGGTACTTGAATGGCTTTGGCTTTTAGCCAAAATCTCTAGTTTTAGCCAATTTTTAACTTTGGCTTTAGCTAGGCTAATATCAATACTCTAAGAGCACAAGCAATGGCCTAGTCAAATGCTAATACAAGTTTAAAGTTTAGCTAGATGTGAGAAAAAGTTTTCACATTTGACTAACCAATAGTCTAAAGCTCAACACTTGAGCTACAATAATTCTTGGGTGCTCTCCAAACTTCGAGAGTTATTGTTCACATGCCAAAATCTTATTTTATAAATTTTCACATTGTACTGTTTTCTAATTAATTGCTTCCGTCCTTTGCATTTTATCATTTGTTCAATATATCTATTTTATGCATCCACCTAACATGATCATGTTGTTTTTTTGGTTCATGTTATTAGTTAGTTTCATGAAATGGATTTTTTAAACAATAATAAAAGTACTACAGATTATTAATTAATATTTTTTTATAAGTAAAATAAATATTTTATTTAATTATTAATTAATATATGAAGTGTATTTGTAAAATATAAAAAAAAATTAAATATTATTATTTTACTTTTAAGATGACTAGTTTAATATGAATTCATCTAATTAAAACTTGATGCTATGGCCACAAGGTGAAATTTTAGCTAAATTTTTAACTACGTCATTGCCAATGCTTTAAAGAGAACTAGAATGTAACAGTTGAGGCCTTAAGAATAGCAGATGAGCAGTATCCAAACGGGCCAGGAATTTAAGATGAGGCCCATTATCAGGATTTGTATAAGAGCTAATACCAGCAATAAATATGCTTGTTATTTTAAAGTTATTTTCCGAATTTTAGAACCAAAAATGAGCTTCAATATCAAGTAAAATAGATATTATTTATTCAGTGAAAAGCATAGGGTATTTTAGTCATTTTACTTTTCAATGTGAAATAACAAAAATACCCAATGCTTTACACTCATGGATACTGACCATTTCAAGTGCATTAAAGAGAAAATAAGAGGAATAAAAACATAAGAAGTGAGCCCATGACATTTATAAGGTACTTTTCAAAATATATTAATTATTTAATAAATATTATAATATATATTTCATCCGTCTATCGTTTGCCCCTATCCGACTCAATGAAATTTGGACAGAGACTACACATCCCTACTCCACTTAACAGCCCAAAACTTTGTTCATGGCTTTCAGTCCAGAGAGCCCAAGAAATTATCCAATCCAAAAGCTGAAAAGGTCCAGTCTATATTTTATGAACTGGGATCCTTTTCGGCCAAAACATACATACATCTTTCGGTTTGTATCTGAACAAACATTCGTTCCCAATATTCCAAGAGATGGGGCCACCATGTTAGTCGTTATTGGAAATGTTATTATATTTTATAAATATAAATTAGAGTAATGTTAGATACAGTCGTAGAGTGTAATCCTTTAAAAAAGAATATAATATATTATTAAAAAATTAGTGTCTATTTACTCACTTTTTTTAAAAAAGTCACACAACATTTGCACAATCCACTATTACAAATATCATTTCTCCTGAAAAAATGTAGTTTGTGGCTGGCATTTATCACACGCAGACGAGTCCTGTGACATGAGAGCTAGCTGCATGACCAAAACATGTGAACAAGCGCTGAAGGTCCATTAACTACAGCTAGGATCTTGTGCAACTGGTAAATGTGCGTACACATATGAGAGAGAGAGAGAGAGAGAGAGAGAGAGAGAGAGAGAGAGAAGTGAAAAGCAAAGCAAAAACGCATGAAGGGATGAAATGATTTTAATATTAGGAGTAGTGGGGAAGAGAAATGCATTGATTTGAGGTGCAGCATGCGTTATGGCATTGCAATAATGTACAAAGTCCAAAGACACGGGCTACCCTTTATGATTACACGCATATTATATTGCATCATGTACCCACCCTTGCTGATCCCCCAAGTCAAGAAAACCTCACCCTCCCAACAAAAATCCTCATTAATTTCTTTGCTTTGTATGGAAACTAAGCAAAGAATAAAGAAACGTTGAAAACTGATGCTAATGCTTCCTTCCTCTTACATTGTTGGGATCAAGTCTTACACTTGCGCAAGGTGATGGTACCGTACTTGTTTTCAATTAAGAGACGAGTTCCACCTAGAAAATTAAAAGAAATGAAGATTATTGTGCTCGTTTTGATGAACGAAAATTAATACACATCAATACATTTTTGGGTTCAAACTTCAAAGTAAAAATGATTAGTGAGGAGAAAGAGAAGCACGTTGATAATTAATCAATAAATGATTCTAATCCCATTCCCCACTCATGTGTCTTTGAGTAGAAGCATTTGAAGAGAGAAAAGACCATGATATTTTGAAGGCACTCGAGTAGAGAACGTAATTCTCAAAGTAATGTCAAGGTGAGCAGCATTACAAGTAAGATTGTGAGAAATTACCTACTAAAATGGTTGAATTATAATGCAAAGATAAGATCATAATTAAGAACTATTTCAGGCAATTTTGAAGTTGCTGCATATGTTCTTTTATGTATAGCCCTCGTGGGATTGACATGCAACATCCCAATGAACAATTGTTCCTTAATTGGGTTTGGTCTTCTATGGAAGATCTTTAATGAGAAAAATACATTTTGTATTTTGCCCGTCAAACTATTATTAACAAAAATTCTATATGTAGTCACTTTAGCATACACTCTTTTGCTCACTCCACTAATGTGATTAGTTGTATAACTTTTTTTAATATAAAATAATTGTTTTGGTCAATTATATCAGTGAAATTCGTAAAGAGTACATAAAGGTCACTATATGTAGCAGAACTCAACTATTAATATTGACGTATTAAACTCTCAAACTACTAAATAATTCACACTTTAAAATTTCATTAAGATCTGACAATCAATATTGTGCCGGGTCACTTATTTTTCTTCTATCTCACGGCCATGATTCAATTAGAGTGAGTATCGGTTTTTCATAATTTGAGAGTATAGTGGCTCAATTTTGATATTTTGGAAGTGAGAAACTTCTGATACTTTTGAAGATGTAAAGTGTATATTTCCCATCTATAACTTAACCAAAAAATGCCGAGAAAAAAAAAAAAAAAACTTAACCAAAAAAGAAAATACACTCGACCTTGAGTAGGGCAGTTTGGGGAGTCCTTTGTTTTAGTCAAGGGATGGTAAATAATACATTCCCAATCATTCTGTTCCCTCCTTTCCTTCACTTCCATCACCAGAATTCAATTCCAAGCAACCACCACTTCCTAAAGACCTTATAAAAGCCAATTCAAAAGACCAAAAGTTCACCAAAAGCTACTCTTAGTACACTAAGTTCAAGGAACTGAAAAACATGTCCCCCATGATTTCCTTCCTGCTCTTCACTTCCTTAACCATTCTCTCCATTGCTAGAGCTCAAGATAGAGCTCCCCATGGGGTCGCTTATGAAAACCCCACAGCTTTTTCACCATCAGCATATGATTTCTTCCATCCAAATACTCATAACCCCAATACCAAAGAGCCTTGTAACCAGTCCAATTGCTCGCCCTTGCCTATGGCAGCACAAGTAGTTGAAGCCACTCCAGCGCATGAGAGCAGAGCATCCACTTCCCAGCATGGCAGGGGCCGAGTTGGAGCTGGTGGGATTGCTGGCATTGTGTTCGGCTTTGTTTTTGCTGTGCTTTTGGCGATGGGTGCCTACCATGTAGTGATCACGCGTCGAGCCAATACAAGTCGGACCAATTGTGTTCAACCTGATGCTTAATCGACATGCTCACCACAGGAAGCTTTATGAAACTTAAAAGGCCTCCGCCCTTGTTGTCTCTTTCTTTTCGTGTTTCTCTTTCGTTTCTTCACATTTTGTTCAGCTTATGGAATGTAGCCGTAATACTATAGTGATACGCTGCATAGTATTTCACAATTATGGCTCATGGTTCATTTATGGTCAAACTTTGGTGTATAAGCCATAAAGATAATCAAATGATTACCGACCTCTAGTGAAGGACAATGGGAGAGTACAAGCAAAGGATCTAAAACCAACAAAACACACGCCCAAAATATTGTTACGATCATCAAAGGACAAAGGTGCTTCCACTCAAAAGAAAGAGAAAAAATAGAATAGCATCCAGGCATTACAGAGTAATCAGATTGACTGCTGAAATATAGAGAATTAAATTAGCCAGAAAGGATACTTTTGTATAAGTACAGCAGTATCAGTGTCCACTTTGCGACAAATCATTGTAGCAGGAACTTAAATATATTACAGCAGTATAATCAGGACCCTGATTATAGCTTGATCAGAGAGAAACTGATCAAAACATTTCTCTACAAAAATCAACAAATTCTTCTCCAAACATTTCTTTGACTCCCACACAAACAATGCGACTCAGGACAGAAGAAATTGCTCGCTGAAAGTTGCAAACTTATATTCCAAAAGAAGAATTGCTATTTGTTGGGTATATTAATCAATGGTTTGGAACATTCTTCTGTTGGAAATGGAAAGGGGAAAAGTCAAGATTTATACATGTGTAGCTGGAAGAAATTAGAAGGAAAATAGAGAAGGGAATAACAAATGAGAAGCATGGCCTATGTTTGGTTTCAGAATTTCAAAAAAAATTTAACTTCAATCCAAACATTTTTTAAATACCAGCAACTTTTCTGTTTCTCAAAGAAAAAAACTTTCATCTAATCATTTGCTTATGTTTCCATGAAAAATAAAAACATAAAAACTAATACAACTTTCACAAAAATCCAGGAATATTATACCTCTCGCAAATTATTCAAACAACTTCTCAAATTTACCTACCCAGTTTCACAAATCCCAATATGCAATACTTATCAAATAAAGTCTCCAACAGTTTCTCATTCTATGCACCCACTTCCGCAAAAACCAATGCTAAACACATCTCAAAAAGTTTTTTAAGAATTCACAAATCTTCACGTACCAAAATTGCCATTCATTCTCAGTTTTTTAATTCCTTTTAAAATAAGAAAAAGCTTCATTCTCAAACACTACCTTCCCAGAAAATATACAAATCCCACTGTATTTTGCGTAGCTCCACACTGAGATTTCAAATAATTACACTAACATGCCCAAAAGGGCTTTAAATCAAGTATCATTTATTCAGAGATCTACCAGGAAAGACTAACATGATGCATTTATTCAGATCAAATCCATTCTAAATCATATGCATCATGTTGATAAATAGATGTTTGGAGGAAAGACTAGTATCATGTTTGTCCAGCTGAGCCAAAATAGACGGAAGAAGAAGAACCACATCAAACATCGTTACTCATTTAGGAATAATAATTGTCGGAAAATTATTATGTGGGTTCTCAAGCATGTTTCCTGACCCTGGATGTGTGTCCCTTGCATAATACAGAACAGGTGCAAAGCTACAAATGTGGCTAGGCTGTAGTTTGTGTATGAAAAGAACAGAGAAACACTCATAAATTGGTAGTGAAGTACTCCAACATTTCTACCACCCACGTGTACTAAGCAAATCAATAACTGGTCCAAATGTCTGGTCCACAGCTTTGTTCCATAGATGTGCAAACTGCGAGCGAGATTGCTTTCCGAATATAGGTTCTCTCACCTGGAAGAAGTTTAAAGTGGAAACCATTTGAAGTCACTGCCTTGCATTGCATGAACCAGGTGCTTAAAGATTTCAAGAAAATAACTACCGTATTAAGAGATCAAGCATCCTTTATCTGTTTATTCAATCACATCAATAAGACCCCATTATTATTACCTAGTTTGAGAAAGTAAATTGAACGCAAAGATTAAACATAGAGCATTCATATGATAATAAAGCAGACCGATCAAAAAAACTAAAGCAGAGAGCCAACCTCAATCAAACTGCCAATAATACGAATTGGAGTCCGTATTCATGATAAGCAGACCTAAGATTGTGGCATTTTCAAAATGAGAGGCTCAATCACATCAGATTCGTATGTAGTCAACTCACATACAACTTGGTCATTTCACAGAACTGATAGCCAGAAAATTGAAGAATAATTCTCCCACAAAAGCCTTCGCCTCTCATAATTTACCTAGGAGACTCAATTTCTTTAAGTCTCACCAAGGACTAATCTTTCTTATTTGTGCCAATCCAATACACCAAACTTCAGCCACACTCCCCTTAACTGTTCAGCTCCTATTTAAACTAGACCCGCCTGAGATATCCCTGAAATGGGAATCAGAAAATGCTAGCATAACATCTTACAATACACACAATCCTAGGTATCAAAATCCCTCATACTCCAATCCTTGACGCTCTCATCAAGGTCAGTGTTATGCCACAATGCCTTCAGTTGTATGGCATTGCTAGGTTGGCTCTTATATGGAGTATTCATATCTATGTGATACTCCATGATGGACCAATCACTTAGTTAATGCTCACTGTAGTATCTTGAACAGTTAAGATTGACTTCCCAAGCCAAATACAGGAGTCTACAAATATACTCAATACAGGAGGCTACATATACCAGCACAGAAAATAATCCAGAATAACATAGTACAATGCTTCTCTTGGTTCTAGGAAAGAATGGGGCAAAAGCTGCTTTCAACCCTCTGGGTTAAAATCAATAACAAAATCAAAACTGGGTTTTCATACATATTAAATCAAAAAGGAAATTTTGAAAAAAGAACAAAGGAGGTAATGTCGAACTATAGTTGTTCCTCTTTTTTCCAAATGCAAAACACAATAAATGGGGAGAAAAATCATTCGCAAAGCACAAAGACGTAGCAAGCTTTCCGACACGATCCCAAACGTTTCCCTCCATATGCGTACCCAAGATTCATTTTCCTCTCACATTGACCATTGTCTTCTCCCCACATACACAATAAAACTGTAATAGAATATCTTCAAGGTAAATTAAATTGCCCCCCCGCCCCCCCCGGCCCCCCCAAAAAAAAAAAAAAAACCCCACCAAAGTAGAGGATTCAATAAATTCTGAGATGCCTAGCTGTGACAAAGGTTCTAAATTTCTAATTGAATCCTAGGGTCTCAGATACCAAAAGTGCATATCACAATGTTAAGGAGAATGGGCGCTAGAATCACCTGAGACTGAACATCGGTTCGAGCTTGGTTATCAGAAATGGATTTATAGATGCTTCTACGTTGCTCAAATACAACGATTCCCGTGAATATGCTTCCGAGAGCAGCGCCGAGAAGACGTTCCTGCATTAATTAAAATTTCAACAACAAAATAGCCCTAAAAAACTGGATTATTTTTTTTTGAAGGAAAAAAAGAATTAATCTAAGGGACTTGATAGAGAATGAATGAGCACCTGAGTTAAAACGCTAACCATGATGGTGTCTGGTGCTGCTACTTTTGGGAGTTCTCTGCGACGGAGAAGAGAATTTGTCTGCCGGCAGGAACTGGTTAAGAGTCATGCTGGACTAATGGCCCAACCAGGCTGGGCTACTGTCAAGTTTAGCCCACTTTTCCAGACCATTTGAATTGGAAAACTCGGATAGGAAACAAGCCAGTTTGGACGTTTAAATAAATGAAATGAAATGAAATAAAAAATTTGTAAATAGTAATAAAATAATTTTATTTAATTTTTTTATAATGTTTTGAGAAAGAAGAAAAAAAATTTAAATAAAAATATTATCAAGTTAAAATATTGTTAGAATATTATTTTTGTTTTAAAATTTAAAAAAATTGATTTTTTTTTATTTTTTATATTTTGTTTGAAAGTTTGAGAAAGTTATAATGATTATGTAATGATTAAATGAAAATTTTAAAAATTTGAAACCGAAAAATATTTGTATTTGTGATGTTTAGATGTTGAGATGAAATGAAACCATATTGCCATATCATATTAAAAAAATTGGAGCATAAAATTCATTTTTTTATTTTTTTACTTATTATCACCGATATTAATTTATTCTCATGATAGTAAGCATCTGTAAAATGATTCATTGACTACAAACTATCATCAAATCCCTTAATAAATCCTCAAAATGTACCATTTAGTTCATTACCTTGTTTACAAAATCATAATTTTATTTATATTCTATTGAGCTAAAGAAATATCACAGTCTACAATTGATGGGCTTTATTTTATAGTCATTGCCATTAGAGAAAAGCCTCTATGCCGCCCCATATGTACCGCCCAGTTTGACTGCTGGGCAAAAAAAAAATTTTACTTAGTGATTAAGAAAGTGATTTTAAGTGTATTGGTGTATTTTTTTTTTTTTTACTTAATGATTAAGAAAGTGATTAAAAAATGAAAAATGAAAAAAAGAAAAAATGTACTGCCCAGCGATAAGGGTCAGACGGCATAGTAGCCTGACCCTTGCCATTAATAAGAAAACATAACGAGAAACGGATCCCAAGAAAAAAATGTCTTACGATTTGGAAAAAAAAAAAACGAGTGTTACATTTTGTTTATAGTTTATAATTTAAGTAATAAGTTTTATTCCTTCTTTAGGAACAACGATAGCAGGTTTTGCCCATCATTATGGAAATGCAACGAATAATATTATAGAATGTAAAGCATTACTTGATGGATTTCGCTTTTGTCAAAGTTGAGATTGGGAGCTGTTTTAGTGGAATCCGATTCAGCCATTATCATTGGTTGCTTGCATCAAGAATTTGTCGTTATTAGTGTTTATGGGATTATTGGGAAGAAATCAAAGAGTTGCTCAAAAGATTAATGCTCTTTTTTGTCATATTTTTCGGGAAGCTAACATGGTGGTGGATCATTTGGCAAAAGAGGGATCTCAAGGCGTGAATTTAATATTTTATGGATATGAGGACTTGCATGGATACATACATGGACTTATTCGCACGAATAATTTGGGTTTGCCTTATATTAAATTGAGATGATTATTTTGTTTTTATGTAGCATAGATGTTTGTAGGTTTCTTTTTGGTATTCTTTTTATCACCTGGGTTGGTAATTTATGTTTTATCTTGTAAACCCCTAGGTGATTTGTGATGTTAACACGGTCTCTCCTCCACCAGAAGTGAGGTTGTCTTAATAAACTTGGGCGGAGGTCACATTGGATATGTGACTATCCTCTAAAAAAAAAGTTTTACTGCTAATAAGTTATTTACTGTTTGGTAATCATATATTTAAAGTATTTTCTAACTTGTTACATTTACTTTGAAACAAATTTTTTTAAAAAAAGTCTTTTATGAGGTAGAAATGATAATTATTTGATTTTTTAAAAACTATGACCATATCCTTGAAATTTTAAGAGTTGCAATTATCTGAAAGTTATATGCATATTTTCACCCATTGACAATTTTTTAAAAATTGGAACTACATTTTGCATTATTTGGAAAAGTACGTTTGATGAAAATCATCAAAATAAACGTACTTTTTAACTTATTTGAGATTAAAAAATACTTTAATATGTAACATTCAAACAATCTAATTTTTTCATTAAAGAACTTTTAAACCTATTTAAACACTTCCTAAAACTCCTAACGCAACCCTAAATAGATCCTTAATATGACCTGGCAGTATCATGTAGCACTGGCAAGTTAAGTGATCTATTTGAACAATAAATTTAGATGGCCGATTGTCATTTTCCTAGAAACTATAGTGCTCATGTTTAATTTATTAAGAGCCGGGCATGTTTGATTCTCTTACACTGTAAAGAAGTAGTAATTCTAGGTTACATAATATTGGTACGTCCTTTCTTTATAATAGAGAAGGAGAGGGTAAAGTTGTTTCTTCTACTCCTCACATGCGTATTCTCTTTGTAAAAATATATGTGCCCCCACGAGACCAGCAGGACAAGCATGAATCCTATAGCAAGTACTGTATGATGCGATGTGGGAGAGGAAGAGCCGCTTAACACCATTAATGCGAGGCAAACCAAATGAACACAATCAAGTATCAAATCCGAGAAGAGAAATAACCACCCATTTCAAAGGCATGGAAGTTCAACAAACACAACCACATAAAAGAAGGAACAAGAAGACGAGGGCGAAAAGAAATTCCCATCATACTAGTCTAATAGGAATTCACTGGCACCCCTAGTGACATCTAGCACTTGAAAACCTATACAGATAAGCGGGCAGGAAATGCGAAGGACCCTCAATTTCCTGATAGAGGGTATGGAGAAACCTGACAATGATCACCCACAGGTTTAAGCCTCACTCGGGGAGCCACGCCGCATTAATGGTGCCACTCCCCGGACTCCATGCTGCATTAATAACATCACCACAGGAGTCACACGGCATTAAAAGACTCTGACCAGGCAACAGTTGAAGTGACATAAATCCCCTTATGTAAGGAACGTGATGTCCTCCTAAAAACCTCGTATAAAAGCTGACTTCCAGGTATGTAGAAGTCTCTCCAAGGTCTCGCATTCTAGCATAACCTACTATGGAGATTACTAACTTAAGCATCAGAGGCTCTCCGGCCACCACCAAACCCCCTTCTGTTTTCTTGAGTGTGCAGGTATAAAGGCCCAGACCCGAGTTGTAGAAACCAGGTCCAAAGGTGTACGAAACACAAAATTAACAATGACACTATTTGTGGGAAGTTTATAGACTTCCTGTGTCTTTCGTATGCCTACGACAACCTATTCTTAGAAAATTTGGGGACAAGAAGAAGCGAGATCGACAGATATGGAAGCAAGGCTCACTGGGATGGAGCAACTGATAAGAAAGCTAACTATGCAAGTAAAGACTTTTCAGAATGAGAACAAGACGCTCAAAGTAGGCACCAACGGACCAAAAAACGACGCAGAACCAAGCAACAACGAGTATCTGGAATCTAGAAACGCTAGAGGAGGAGGGGATGCAAAGGATGAGGAACATGCAAAACGAGTTGCATAACCTCAAGGAAAAGTATGAAGAAATGGCGAAAAAGATAGATACATCGTCATCAATGGACCAGTTACTCACCAGCACTAGCATGCCCTACAAGATGGAAGTGATGGTCGTGCTACTACTTCCCAAGTTTCAAGTTTCCCTCTTGGAAATGTACTATAGGTTGTGATGGATTTGAATAACTGTTAATCCAAATCACAGGAATTACTACATCATGTATATAAGACATGTAATTATTGGTTTGAACCATATATGTAACTTACTATCCATATATGGTTCGAAGCCTGTTGAAACTTGGCGAAGCCTTATTTTTTCACGTTGGAGCCAAGTGTCCAACTCAAGTTTTGAAGTAACCAAGTCTAAATCCACCTCCTCTGAAAAATTATCTTCCAAAGCAATTTCAAGACTTTCAATTCTTTTTTCCAACTCACAAATATGGACATCAGACTCTCCAAAAATATTTTTATTCCATTCCTGCAAATAGCTCTTGGCACATTTTAATTTCTAAGCAAGCCGAAAAAAAAAAAAAAAAAACTAGAATCACCCACTTCCTCCTCCAAGTCTTCTTGATCTAACCCATAAAAGACTCATGTTCCACCCACATTTGTTAGAATTTAAAAGAAGGAAAACAATAGAGTTGAGATCTAGAAAGACTTACAACCATAGGGGCATGATCAGATGTGGTTCTAGATAAATACTTCAATTGAATATCAAGCAAAGATAGCAAGGTTTGAGAAGTCACTATCACTCGATCTAGTCGTGCCTAACTACACGCCTGTCCCCTTTGCCTATTACACTAGGAAAATTGACTACCCGCAAAAGGCAACTCAATAAACTGGCAGTAGTCAATACAATCATTGAATTCGTGTGTAGCCGACACCGGCCTCGGATGACCACCTCTCTGCTCATCATCCGATCTGATAATATTGAAGTCACTCGCAATAATCCATCTAGATTGGTTTGAAGCAACATTCATCAACTCCTTCCATAAACCTCTACGCTCTCCTTGATAACACTGAGCATAAACGGAAGAGATAAAGACATCCATTCCATTTACTAACTGTAATCTATTGGGAACCTATAGACACAATTCGAACCTGCTAGGCACCATCTCAAATCACCCATAATTTTCCTCCATGATTGTAAAGTCCGTCCTTGTGGTGGGTTCTTTAGAAAATGATTTTAAGAAAATAGACTGGAATTACGGTTCCTTTTTAAATTTTCTTTTCCTTTCATACCAGGAAACAAAAAACTCTATATTTACAAATAAAACTTGTTTTCTTAATTAAAAAGTTACAGCAGAAAACATTAAAATTTTATAAGTAAAGTCTCTCATACAAAATAACATGCCTAGGTTTTGGTGCTCTTCCCCTTGGGCTATGTTCGTCCTGACACATCATGCACATTTTGTCCCTGAGATAGCACACATAAAAACTAAAATGAGTCGATGACTCATAAGCATTACTTCATACAGTTAAAATATAACAACATAGATTTTCAGTCATGCATTCATCACTCTATACATATCATATACTTATCATGCATAGACATTCGATTTGTTTTAAAACATTGCGAAGTGGAGGTTTTTCTTTAAAAACGTTTTCTTCTTGTAAAAGAGTTCCCCATGCCTCGCTGCTTTCATTTCTTAAAGAGTCTTTTCATGCATATATCTTTTCATACATACTTGCATTCTTTCTTAACATGCATATGTTCTTTCTTATCGCTTTCATTGGCCGTTGTACACTATTGTGCCCTGTGTGCTGGGGTTAACGATCTTTTGGACCTGATTCTGCTCGTGGCCACGAGTTGGGGATCCATTCCATCAGGGTACAGCACTGGGTGCACTACCAGTACTACTTACCCGGCATTGCAATCTGCCAAGTCCAGTCCTTTGGTACCTTTTCCTTTCATTCATGTGGCCATTATATATTTTCATACCTTTCAGTCATTTCTTTCAGTTCATTCCTTTTCAGTTCTTACATTCCAGTCCTTTACAGTTCTTACATTCATTTCTTTTAGTTCTTACCATTCTTTACAGTTCTTACAGTCATTTCTTTCAGTTCATTCGTAAAAGTCATTTAAAAAGCATAAGCTTAAACATCTTTCATGGCATCATTTAAAATATCAGTTCATGCATCATTTAAAACATCAATTCATAGGGGCATTTTAAAACACTTTCTTCGCGTCTTTTAAAGCATAGGGCTGAGGCCTCTCATTTTCTTTCATGAACATACATACAATACATACCACGTATAGTATACATCCACATACATACACTTACGTACTTTGGGTGTATGAAAAGGGGCTGCCAAAGAGGGCCGTTACATATGTATACTTGAAAACTTATGCTTAGCATTCTTTCTTAAAACAGTGTTTCGTATCAGTTCGTAAAACTTGTTTCATAAAGAAAAGCGTCTCATTTTAATTTTCATTTATTTTAGAAAACTCTAGAATAGTATGAATGCAATACTTACCTGGACTTCATGCCATACTCATTCCATGCATTCCATTTGTGTAAGTGTCAGATGGTAACCTACATGAATACACATAACCTTACGTCATTCTCTATCTAATGCATAAGTAACTATTCTAAAAATAGAACTTTGCTTTACTTGGAACATTCTTCATCCATCCCTGAGCTCTTACGTGCCATTTACTATACTAAAACCTTTGGAGTCTTATTTCTTAAAGTGAACCTTCGTAATTCACCTTAGGGTTAAGACACTAAGACTTTTGTCTTACTCTTCTATTTCTACATTCCAACGCATGATTCTGACTGACAGAGTCATGCGTTCTAACCTTAGACGATACTCATCACTACCTTCATGCATCCTAGTCCATACTCAATCCTCATTCCCATCCATGCATGCCACATGACTTTAAGCCAACTCTGAGGTTTAAACATCGTGCAACCATGCTGAGGATAGATTACCCATTACATGTGGTAAACATGTCCAGCACACGTGTCTCGCCAAAGGCACATGTACCTTATCCCTTTTATCACCTAAGACCAACTTATAGTCCAATGAATGCCCACTTGTATAAACAAGCTCCATACTCCAATACCAACTTGCTCAAACCCAGTTGATAAGACTCTTCCTACTTCTCGACCCTGTACAAGTTCATCCCGACACTCAACAAGAAGACTGTACCCACAAATACACCTCTATCAAGTCACGTAGCTTGAGACAAATCTAAAGTCACGTCATGACGCCTATCATACTTCCGCTGCACTACTCTTACACTTATCCACCACTTTGCACATACTCTCAGCCATAGTCAAACACAAGGTGACATCCGTCCCCTCAGACTACAGGCCACGTCACAATTATTTCGGGATACTGTTACACAGTTCCTGACGCTACACAACATACTTTACACTCCTCAACTACGCAACCATCCTTTTACTCGCGACACACCTTACAGTGCATCGCTACACAACACAGAGCACGCGCCACGTGTACTCTCTTCCACTCACACTACGTCACACATCACTGTGACGCACATCACAAGGTGCGTCACTACACTACATGGAATACGCACCAAGTGTACTCCCTTTACATACCACACTGCATCACAACTACGGCATATACCTCATGCCCATACTTCACAGCACAGTCCACAATACCACAATACTACACAATTATGCCCAACACTTCACTACACAGCCACCCTTCATAACGAACTCCACAATACTAATAGTACAGTCAACAACCTATTAACTAACATATATAATAAATAACGAGAGATAGAGGGTTATACCATCGACGGGATAACCCGTGCGTCGCTCGCTTCCCGTCACGATCATGGCGTCAGAAGAGTCGTACATGGAGGTTAAACCGCATACAGTGGCTATCCAACACGTAAAGTGGCGGTTTGAGCTTAAGACTAGCTAGACGTGGTCTTGGAAAGGCTCAAGGTGGCCTCATGGTAGTCTGGGTGGTGGAGCACGACGACATCTCGCCGTGAACAGTGCATTCGAGAGTGTGAGAGTGCGTGAGGTGGAGAAAGGCTATGGAATTTCGTGGGGAGCTAGGGGAAGGAAGAGGGAGGCTAGTGGAAGTGCTTGGTGGCAGGGCAGGTGGAGCACGGCGACGCTAGGGCCGTCGGTGGTAGTGAAGCCATGTAGGAGACCCATTTATGGGTCATGTGTGTGTGTGCCATAGGGAGGGAGAGAGGAGGTGGGTTTGGTGGGGGTTGGTCACCGGTGAAGAGGGAGGTTGCTGGTGAGGTGTGGCAGCCTGAGCTGCCACGTACGGTGGCGCACAGGGTGAAACCCATGTGGGTTGGCCGTGGCTTCGTGAGGAGTGATCTAAGGGAGGAGAGGGAGCTGGAGGAAGAGGAGGCTATAGAGGGGAAGCCCACGAGTTGGGGAGGAGAGGGAGCTGGAGGAAGGGGAGGCTATGGAGACGAAGCCCACAAGGTGGTGAAGCTGTTGGTGGTGCTCAGTGGCCACGTTGGCAGTGTACGGTGGTGGTAGAAGGAGATAAATGGGTTTTCATACCCATTTGGTTGAATAGAGGAGGAGAGAGTGTGGGTTGCTAGTGGGACTCACCACCGATGGGGATGGACTTGCCGGCGAGAGGGGGAGCTGCCGGTGGTGGAGGTGAGGTTAGGCGGCGTGTGGTGGCTCCGGCTGGAAGAGATGAGCCGCACGGTGGAGAAGAGAAAGAGGGGCACATCGAGCTGGGAGAGAGAGGAGAGAGAGAGAGAGAGAGAGAGAGAGAGAGAGAGAGAGAGAGAGAGAGAGAGAGAGAGAGAGAGAGGAAAAAGAGAAAAGGAGGGGAAAAAGAGAGGGGCTTAGGTATTTAATCCAGACCTTACGTTTCGAAATCTTCAAAACGATCTAACGATGAATTTAAATACTGATTTTAAAATGCGTAAGTGTTTTAAACACTGAGAGGAATTAAGATAGATTATTATTTTATAAACTAAAGTTTATAAAATAATATTCCTTCATTATTAATTAAAATGATAAAGTCTTGTTAATCACTCGAAGAGAATAGAACCATTTAAATTAATTTAGAGTTTTCAAAATACATTTAAATCTTGTAATATTTTTAAATTACTAAAATATTTTATTTAAATAATTTTTCACAATTATAATATTTTTTGGAGCTCTTCAAAAATAATATAATTGTATTATTTAAAAACAAACGTAGTCTAATAACACTAGAAATATCACATATAAATATTTTCAGAATATTTAAAATATATGTAAGCTTTAAAATCTACTTGATATATTTTAAAACACGCCATCAAGGCTCATCACGTAAAACTAGGCTCGTAATTAAAGAAGAAAGAATGATCAAGTTATTACAATGATCCTTGTTAGTTATTCCATCAATGAAATTCAAACTATTCTTCAAAAATACCAAATGATCTTGCAAATGAAAAGGTTCAGCAATCCCTAAAATATTAGACTTAAATTTTTTTTATCGAACTTTTCAATCTTTTTTTTTTTAAGTACCCAACACCCTAATATTCCAGAACATCAAAGATTATATCATATATTTATGCGAATAGGCTTTTTAGGAGCCTTAGTGGAACTTCTTAACTTAATTTCCACTTCTTTTTCTTTTTGCTTATTTTTCTTTTTTTCATTGTCCAAGTTGTAAACCTTCTATTTGTTGATATGTTGTCTCACAACCATCGCATCCCCGTCAGAAGTATTACCATTTTCAACATGACCCAAACTATTACCCATCTCCCATCTCCTCCGAGAATCACTACACAAACCCACATATATCTCCTGTCCCACCTCCAAAGAGACAGTATTTTCAACTTCCATCTCCTTAATTGGAGAAACCAAGATAACTTCCCTTTTAGAATTGTCCATCATACCTATCACACCCCAATCATCTTCTAGAACCAGGTTTTTCTCCTCTGGTAACACGTCATTATCTTTCTTTACAACATGTTCAACTGCAATAGGCTCTGCTGCAATAGATTCATCAACCAGTGGCACCCCCTAATCAGAAGAAACGAAAACTAATGCATCCACCTCCTTTTCCATTCTTCCCAACTTAGTCATTTCAGGCGAAACAAAAACAATTTCTCCATAAGTGATTTCTACTGGTACCTCATCCTAAGTTTCATTGCCTACAACAAGCATAGGTTCATCCAGCACTTTTTTTAAATTTCCTTCCCCTACATCTAGACTGACCAAAGAGTTAATTCTTACTGTTAAACCTAAGGTTTCAAGTTTCGTGTAATTATATATTTACACATAGATTTTGATGATAACAAATGAATTTAAAGAATAAATGAGTCTTAACCTCAAGTTGTCTACATAATGTAGTCAAGCACATCAAGGAACCAAGCATGAGTAAGAATGGAATAAGTTCACATTAAAACTCATAGAGTAATGTTGTACATCTCTTGAAAAATTCGAAATTAGGATTTAGGCTCAAAATTAATATTTTATCATAAAGTATTAAAATACATTTTCCACATCTACATGAATATTTTGAAAATTAAATTTAAAAATTTGAAAGATGATTAATTGTCATCTTTAATATGTGCATGACATGATTAAAGGTTTGAATTTTGAAAATATTAAAGACAATTGATTGTCATCATTCACATGTGCATGCTTTATTTGAATATTTTCAAAAGTGATTGATACTCTTTTTTACTTATGCAAAAGGTAGATTATTTTGTTTGAAAAATTTGAAAAGTAAATAGTACTCCTTTTGTTATATACAAAAAGTAAAAAAATTATGTTTGAAATTTTTGAAAAGTGAATAATGTTGTCTTTGACAAATGAAAAAAAAAGAAACATTTATTTGAATTTTTTGAAAAATGAATAATGTTGTCTTTAACAAATAAAAAAGAAGAAACTTTTATTTGAATTTTTTGAAAAAGTGAATGATGTTGTCTTTGACATGTGAATCTTTTTAAATTTGAATATGAAGTCTCATATGCCTATAAATAGATCATTTGAGAGCTTCAAATTTACAACACTAAGAGCATACTTACAACAGTCATTCAAAACTTTCATTCTCTCTTCTCTAAACATTGGGCCTTAAACCTTATTTATTTTGAGAGAAATGTAGTTTGTACTGTATTGTTCTTATTTCACTTATTGAAAAGTGTTCTCCAATAACCTATCCACTATCAGCTCTTATATCAGTAAAAGGGTGTGTATAACTCTTGTGCGTGTAGAAAATGTTCTACACAGGGAATAGTTGAACCATCACGTGTAAGTTAATTGCAAGTGTAGAGGGTGTTCTACACGCATCCTTTGTAGCGGTATTGTTCAAAGGTGTAATAAGTTTCTATCTCCACCTGAAGGAGGTTGAATAGTAAATTTGGGAATCCTCAATAAATAGCTTGAGGGGAGGACGTAGACAGTGAGGCCAAACCTCGTTAATATAATGAGTTTATTTCTCTCTTACCCTTACTCTTTATATTTATTGCTGCTTCATATTTTGTTTATATTTTATATTGTGTATTTGATTTATAATTATTAATTTTTTAAATACAACTCAATTCACCCCTCCTCTTGTATTAGTCATCTTGGCAACACTTACCCAAACTTTTTTCTTGTCTACCCTCATGTAGACCATGACCTTTTCCATCTTTTTTTTACCAGCACCCTTACAATTCTTTTAAAAATGCCCTTGCACCTTACAATGCCAACAATAGGTTGGAAGAGTTTCGTACACCATGTCTTGAAATCAATTATTCTAATTAAGAGGAGTCCCAATCTAGAAACCAGGAATCTGATCACCTGCTGCATCCATTTCAACACAAACTCGAGCCCATCCATTCTAGTGCTTTTGAGTGACTGAATGTCCAAATTAGTCACCGTGCCATTCTAGTAATGAAAAATGTCCAAATTAGTATTTTTGAGTGACTGAAAAACACACAAACTAGTGCTTTCGAGTGATTGAAAATTTGGAAATGACAGGAAAATGGCACAGAAACATGTTCCAAAAAATAAAAAATAAAAAGATGTTCAAGAATGAGAAAGCGAAAGGAATTTACCAAAAGAAATGAGAAACTGAGAGGAAATTACCTACAAGCTGAGATTGAACCAAAAATGCTGGGGGTCTAGGCGTATACCCATTTAATGGAGGACTTAATTCTTATTAGGAGCTTGAGGAAAAAAAAACAGAGCTGTAGAATATATAACAGAGCTCTAGTTTTTTTTTTTCTTGTATTTGGAAGATTAATTGGTTGGATCTGTTGTTTATAATCTCTTTTGAGATTTATATGCATCTTTGCATCAGTTTTAGGTGAGTCCAATGCCTCTTTCTATCGTCTTTCGAAGTTCTAGTTTTTTTATTTATTTTTTAAATGGAGTTTCTTCATCTCTTGGTTCTTAATCTTGATCCAAGGTCATTGGCGTTCTTCATTAGTAAGACGAAAGGAGCGGTTGAGAACTTGAGAGAGGGAAAATATGATGGAACACTGTATATGAAACGCACACTTTTATTTTTTCACGTGGACGCGGTTACGCGGGGTTTCTCCAGCCGGTTGCAAGAAGAATTTTGCTAGAGGAATAGACCATAACAGTATACAGAGTCAAAGGGGGGGAAATAAATAGAAATTTCACTCACAAGTAAAATAAAAAATAAAAATTAAAGCTGTCAACTACAGACCTATCTGTCATGGGCCAGAACCTACAGATTGCAACGAGGAATTAGAACCCTTTTCTTCTTTCTAGGTTAGGCATGATTTGTGGGGGTGGGGAGTGCTTTGGGGGCTGAAAATGAAGTAACATGTTAACAAAAAGGAAAGGTTTTAATGGCAATGGGTGTTTGCATGTGACTCCCGCGCCCTGCTAACGACCTTCCCAATCCCGACCTCTCTGTCGTCATGTGATCGTCGCTATTGCAGCTTTGAGAATGGTCCCCCTCTATCCTTGCCGGATCGGAAAACGACTTTATCAGCCACTGCTCCAAAAAAAAAACAATGCCTTCTTCTGATCCCGACGTTTCTTGTAAACAAACCCCACATGGCTTTGTGTGCTTGTTTTACGTCACCCTGCTTTTTGTATATGGAATAGAGATGCATGGTGGGCTATTTGTTTGAGATGTTTCATCTTTGTTTTTTGTTTTCGCTTGTGGTTAAAAAAAAATGCTGGTCTCAGAACATAGAACACCTGATCAGCTGAAAATATAGATTCTAAGATGGAAAATCGAGACGTGAGCTATTTTCCGGACCAAATCAATATGAAAATTACCAGAATATTGTGTTCTAGATCTATAATTTCATCCAAGAAATACCATTATCCAGAGTTATAGTATCATCATTATTTTCTTTAGAAATATCAGGAAGAAACAGAATAGTGAGTTTCATCAGGAGATAGGCCAAATGTCAAGGCAAAATGGTCAAAAGAGTGAAGCAGTACTTCCTTTTCTATTATTGGTTCGTTGGGAGGCTGTGATCATTACTGATCCTATATTGGCCCCTATTACGAATTTAATAATTCTGAAACATTGCCTTCGTCAATATTCATAAACATCAAGCCAATTATTAGGTAGGTGGGGCCCGGTGGTCATAAACATTCATATTTGGCCTTTGTAAAGTCCACATTTTTATATGCCTTTAGTCGTAAGTTTCTCCTAGAAGTCTAAACCGATTTCAGATTGAAGAGGTCTCGATTGGTACAAACAAAACCAGGAAGGAGTTTCTGCATTTTCTGACTAAGCTTGGTCAAGGCAAACCTCCCAGAAAGACTAGTGATAGTCTGAGGAGGGGGGTAATATTGTGATTTTGGAAGCAGGTGACTCTTCCCATGTGAAGCAGACAATATCAGTGTCGTATTTGAAGGAGTAGTGTTTTTGCGTCATCGGGGCAACCGACCCTACCTGTTGGATTGTATGTGATTGTATTAGCTGCCTTCCGTGAAGTCTTGTGCTTTCAATGCAATCTCACAAAGTTCCCTAAGGCAACTGGCAAAAGCTCTCTCTGGTAAGTTTAATAGCATAAAGCTGCTTTGTTCTTTACCTGAATTGATGATTCTCTCTAGCTCAACACCTTCCAGCAACCAGCAGGCATGGGCAGCCTTAATTTTCTTTTTCCTCTCTCTCTCTCTCTCTCGCCCAGTACTTCTGTTTTTGTCTGTACAGTTCCTCATAAAACATGTCATGTCCTTTTAACTCTTGTTTTGTCTTGAATAAGTTTCTGGTACTTGAGATTCCTTGGCCATGCTTGGATGGCAGGAAAAGAAGTTATTGGCTTCACCTATTTCTTGAAAAATCATCTGGTTAACTTTTTTGTACAAACCACAGACTCTCTTGTACTATGGATGCTATGCTGTTGAAATATAATATAATCCTGAGGCCTTTTCAGATTAGGATTCTGAAAATCGATGAACACTGTATTATTTTCTTATTCTAAAATAATTTGATTCTCAAATCCTTTGGAAAGTGAATGATGGAGGTTGTGATAGGACACTCTTTTTTTCTTTCTCTCCTCTTTTCAGAGGAGGAGACCTAGCTTGCTCACACGCCAGATTTGAGTTCTATTTCAATTATTTTTTAAAAATGATTATTATAATTATTTTTATTTAAAATGGATGCCTAGGAAAGAAATATGATTAAAAAAAACTGATTTTAAAAGGATATTATTTTTTTCCTAGTTTATGTCGACTTCATAAGTCTTTCATGATAGAAAAACTACAGCTGTAAGTCTCTTCTAATGTCAGTTACTTTATCATATGTCACGGCACTTAAGTTTGACTAACGTTAACTAGAAATCATCCCTGTCATTTATGAAGTATACGATATAATAGTTTGTATGATAAGCAGTATTGGAGAAAAAGTCAGAATGTGACATGTTTGCCAGGATCTCCTAACGGAGGTCTCCACCTGTGACATTTGTGCCAGTTTTTCTCTCTACAAGATTGTATGTCCTTGATTGTCTTAATCTACTGTTTGGGTCTTAGCATTTCAAGTTTTCATCAATTACTAGATCTTGGACTCTCGGGGAATCTTTTGGGATTTGCATTTGAATTATCTGGTTGATGGGAATTTGTAGGGGTTTTAGCCATTGAAGAAAAACCAGCGATGTCTCTGTCTACTTCAATAAAGAGATTACAAGTACTTCAAATCTATGTGCCTCTGGCTTTCTTTTCATTCAGCTTAGCTGGAATTCAAGTCATAAAGTTCACTTATCTTATAGGATGCTAGAGTTCCGGGTACTCGTAATCTCTTATAGATTTCCCAGTGCTTCTCCAGCTCATTATTAAATAGTTTGAATCACTAAAGATTAATTTAAAGAGATCCAGTCTTTGTTTTCACCTTAAACCTCTATAATATTATATTGGATGGGCTTTTAAGTGCTTGTTCAGTCATAGCCTTTGCACAAATATGAAAAGTCTCGTCACCCACAATTTTTTCTTTTTAAATCGGTGACATAGAATCGAGTTTTTTTTTTTTTTTTCCTTTTCTCATTTCATTCAAGGATCAAGGAAGGAACATGGTTGTTTTTTGCTTTGTCCCTTTCAGTTTGTTGAAACCATTCGAGGTAAGTCAGTGAATTCAGACATTGTGCTTTTGTTACGCTTTCCACAGGATCAAGTAAATGTTTGAAGTTAATTGGAAGTGAGGGGTTTCAATGGAGTGATGGTTGTTGACAATGCGCTTGTTCTGGAGGCAACAGCTGCCACTTTTTATACTAATTCAACTCTTGGAACCCGGCAGAACAAGCCAGCAAATATATGGTTTGTCTTCTTTCACTTTCCTTGTGTTATTTATCCATAATTTATAGGAGTATGGAACGGTAAGAGACAACGAGCAACTGGGTTCTTTGTATCTTAAATGCTCTTCAATTGGTGAAATGATCAATGAAAGTCTGTTTTCCTAGATATAGATATGGTGGAACTGATTGGGAGTCCAATGTAACCTGCTGTCTATTATTTTTATTGTCGAGAAGCAGCACCTGGATTTTTTTTTTTTTTCCCAGAAAGAGAGTGGTTCTGTTCATGTTTGGCTACAAGTTCCCCAAGACATGCAAAAGATGTCTACAGTTTGCATGAACAAGCCAAATTTCATTATGAATACCATTGAAGGATTCTGATTGGTTACAAAAAATTTTATTCTAGCTGAAGCTTTACTCACTTTCAAGAGTGAGGCTGGAAGTCCTCAACTATCCTCTAGAAGAATTTGGACATACCCATGCCTTAGACAACAACCACAAGTTCACTGTTATAAACTTGGAGACCCAGGAGTTGTTTATATGTATGCTCTCTCTCTCTCTCTCTCTCTGAAGTTTATAGAACCATCCACTGATGCTAAGTCAATGAACATGTCAATTACATGTTTGTATTCCACAGTACATGCAAATTTACATGCTGCACAAATATCTATGATCTTTTTAGCCCTGTAGAAAATCATATAGATTTTGTTTTTTCCCTAAGAACAAATTTGAGAACTCACAATTGCAACAGATATCCTTTATACGACCCTGCCAAACAAGCTTTTCATTTCAACTTTTAGTTTTCCTTTATGAAATCTAATTTTCCATTTTCAACTTTTAAGCTTTGTTGGGACCTAGTGTTATTTTTGGACATGTAGAGTACCCATGTTTCAGTAGTTTCATGGTACATTAGAATTTGGGTGTTCTATACTTTATTTTTAACAAAGAGAAGGGTGTTTCTATACTTGAAATCTGTTTTTTTTTTTTCTAAGCAGTCTATTGTTTTCAGCTGTTCAAAGGATTCTGTTTCATTAGTTTCTTAGATTATAAAGAACGTTTTCTATTTATTAAAACTGTTTCTGCTTTCCTCTGCTTGTTCTTAAAAGAAAATTTCAATTAAGTCATCTTAGGGCTTGGACTTCATAAGGGGCCCTCGAATCTATCCTCTTTCTCTGCAGAGTGAAACAATCAATTTGTCAACATTTGCTTTACATTTCTTTGCCGCTTACTCTTCAAATTAATTATGAGGAAGGCTCTACAAATCAAGGCCCAAGAGGGTTCAGGCTTCAGTTAATGGAGATAGTGGAGTTCCAACACTCACACCTTTGCAAGAAGTTGATGTTAAGAAACCAAGTAATAAGAAAGTTGCTGCCATAGTAGGAGGTGTTGGTGCAGCCCTGGTTGTGGTTGTCATTGTGGTGATTGTGTACACCTGCTTGATGCGTGCTAAAAGATTCAGGAGACGAACATCTGAGACAGGATCCTCCCTAGCTTCTCCTCCAGGTAAGTTGGAGTTTTATTTAAAGATGGACATCAGACACTGAGTTTCTTCAATTGATGGAGTGCATACTGAGATAGCATTTTATATTGTGAAGTTTATTATATGACTTGTCAATATATGCCTTTTCAAATGGTGAAAGAAGCATGACTCAATATGCATCCATTACCTTGAGGACTTTGTTATGAAAAAATTGACAGTCCAGACTTTCAAAATGTGTCAGAAAATATAAAAGCACCAGAGCAAACTATAGCTTCTCCCTGTGCAGATCATCCCAATATGGTTTTGAACCAGCTGGCTCTGTTTTATAGGGTCCCAAATTGGCCATCTGGACAAAAGTACTTGCTTATGTAGGAAAGACTGTTTATATCCAAAATATTTGCTTTTGAGAACTCATTGATTGTAGCAATTTAGTGCCTTTTGATTAAGGAGCCAAATCTGAAATCGAGTATTTCATTTAAAGGTTGTATGTTTCTCTTGAAATCATTAAAAGTTTTTTTGATTATGTGGGTTCAGAAGAAATGCAACCACCTTAAAATATTAGGACCGTCAAGACTTTTACAGAATACAGCTTTCAAAATGTGTAGTGGATTTCCCCAAGTTATTTGTCCAAATTATTTGACACAGTATCTTTGGCATTGGGAACCTCCAAAGTCAGGTCCACTGGATGCTGGACCTTTCTGGATTGTACATGTGCCAAGTGTAATATGGTAACTACGATCAATGCTTCATTTGGTAGGTAATATATGGTATCTTGTTTAAAATTTTTCAGTTGAATATGAACTGGGAAATGCATCCCCGTATGGTGGTCTTCTCTATCCTTATGATATGCAGAATTTGAGGCAGCTAACGTTTCTGGAACTGGAGCAAGCCACATGCAATTTCAGTCAAAGCAACATCATAGGTGAAGGTAGATTTGGTTTAGTTTATAAGGGACTGCTTCAAGATGGATCAATTGTGGCTGTCAAGAGATGCCTACATATCCACACTCATCATTTTGTTCATGAGGTACTTTTGACATTCTATAGAAATAAAGGTAACTTTTGCGGAGACATTACCATTCATAGTGTTGATACAAGTTCACATTTGACAGATTTTCAACATTCTAGTGGGAAATTTATTCGACTCAGAAGAAGTCTTTTAATAGTTTTCTTCTTCAGTAGCCCATGACTTTGTTAGCATATTTAAATGCTGTGTAAACAGAATATTGTTGACCTCCCTTGATGTAACACAGGCAAAGCACATAGCTTGTGCGCACCACATCCATCTTGTCAAGCTTATTGGTTATTATGAAGATAATCATCAACAATTACTTGTCTATGACTATATCCCAAATGGAAATGTTGGAAATCACCTCTATGGTAACTCTCTCTCTCTACCTCTCTCTCTCTCTCTCTCTCTCTCTCTCTAAGTGCACGTGTTTAAAGACAGCGAAGGCTTACCTATTGGAAAGCTAGACATGTGGCAAAGGCTATCTATTGCTTTGGGTGCAGCGAAAGGTATATGCTTTGATTATTGTTCCTTGGCATTCCTCTTTTATGATTTTCGTCTCATACTTTTACATTTGGATCAGGGCTTGAACACCTTCACAGTTTGGTGCCTCCTCTCTTGCACATGCGCTTTAGAACTAGCAATGTTCTTGTGGATGAAAATTTTATGGCCAAGGTTTCTGATTATGGACTTTATAAACTGCTAATCGGTGGTGATCTGGCTGAATCATCTTCAATGATAGACTGCTTTCTTGACCCAGAGTATGTCACCTTTCTTAGAATAGAAGCACACAATTTTGCATACTTTATCACATGCTTTCCATTTACAATTTAGTGAGAATTTTGTTCTAGTTGGAATGCAGCTGTCAATTTCCCAAGATTTTATTGCAGATTTTGTTCAATGAATGCATTTCTATGGTGAAAAAGGTGTCTTTCCACTATTAATGAAGTTATTCATACTTCTAAAGGATGCTGGCATAAGTTGCTAATACTTCAGAAAAGACCTCTCTCTAAGTCATGTGATTTTCATTTTCTTACCTGCCAAACACTCGAGATAATTTCTTTTCCCCTAAACCTTAAGATGCAAGCATAGGTTTACCCTAAACCTTAAGATGCAAGCATAGGTTTACTTTCAGTGCCTTGTTATCTATTGATTTAGTTCTTAGGATGTCAATGGCTTCATTTGCAACCTAAAAGTTTATGTATGAGCTCAAAAGAACTACCATTCTTTTGAACACCAACGGAGGATTTTATACATTTTTAGATATTCTTCTACTAATTTCTTTGTGGATATCTTAAACCTGTAGACTGATATCTTCTTTAATCCTTTTTCTCTAAAGGTTAAGTTCATCAAAGAACTTTTCAGAGAGAAGCGATGTGTACAGTTTTGGCGTCTTCTTACTGGAACTAATTAGTGGGCATGAAGCACATAGCAGAAGTCAGTCGAAAAAACAGGATAATATAGTATTGCAGGTACATGGAATTTTTCCACCCCAAATGATTCCTCTTTCTCATCATCACTAACATCAACATCTTGTTCATTAAAATCCACTAGTTTATAGAACCTTAAAACCAAATACATGAATTTAGCTAGGAAGATCTTGTCTTTTATATGATAAAAACTTTCGGATTTCTTATGTAACTTTTTTAATTTAAGTGGTTAAAATCCTACTACCTTAGCATTCAGTATTGAGGTAACAAAATAAACTATAATGGTCAGGGATTTTTAAGAACTTTATTCTAGAGTTATACTAGGGAGATCCTAATTCATATAATCTCTTTTGGTTGAAGTGCTACCCTAAAGGATAAAGTCGTTTGATTAAGCCTGTTATGGTGCCTAACAAATCCTTTTCGGTTTTGAAGGCTAAGAGAAGCAACAATTTCGACAAGTTTGTCGATAAAGCACTAGGAGACCAGACAATGGATGTTGCAAAACAGATGCTAGAATTGGCATTACAGTGTCTTGATACTTCAATTAGAAGACCATCAATGAAGAGAGTCGCCGAAGAGCTGGAAAAGATTCAAGCGAGCAAATATGGTCACTTTCATTCTGGGTCGTTTGAGATAGGTGCTGTGAAGCTTGGTAGTGAGCTTTTCAAATGATTTATTTCTGCCTCATGGCCTTGTAATTATTCTTTAATTGTGTTGATTTGTTGCAATCATGACAGTCACAAAAGGAAATCCCATTGTCAAAACATTCTTGAAGGTAAATAAATCAACCCGTTTGGTGGGTATAAGAGATCATCAAATGGGGCTGTGTATGTCGTAGACTCGTATAGTTTCCTTTGTAAATATTATTGTTGGTATGTTTGCTTCATGGATATGTTTAAAACCTGTTTTCTGAAAGCTGCAAACATTCATATCAATCAATGTTGTGCTTTCCTAACTCTCATGTTAGTTTCTCACGAGTCCTACCCCATTTTTCTTCTTTCCTTTTTGTTCTGAGAACATTTTATAAATGGATCTCCCGTAAAGGAGGGGCTTTACTTCCACTAGAGGCAGCCTCTCTTAGTTGGATGTTGTCTCTATTTTACTTGTTTGCATTTGGGGTTCTTCTCTGTAGTGAGCTGGAAAAAACCCCCACAATCATTCCAACCACCGCACCACCCCCACAACACAGCCACGATGCCCAGTAATACAAATTGTCAAGGAGGCAGGTCATGATAGCTAGCTCAATTTTCTTCTATGCTTGGATTCTTAATTTTAAGGAATTTGGGTTTTCTGGCAGATATTTAAGAATAGTTTGTCTTTTTAAGTTTCCATGTTCAATGACGGGAGGAGGACTAAAGGGGATTGGCTTTGTTCGAGTTCGAGGAATCTCCAAATTCTGCTGTCAAAAAGCTAAATAGCTCCACTGTTGGTTAAAATATAGTGTAAGTATGTCAACAAAAAGAACAAAAAAAAAAAAAAAAAACATAGCATTCTTGCCTATCCTTGACACTAACGTGCAATTCCTCTCAGCAAGCTGGGTCTGAGTGATAAACACAGAAAGGAGAATGGAAAGAAGATGTAATATGCAAAATTCCTCTTAGCAAGCTGGGTTTGAGTGATAAACAGGTATGGGGTTATTCAAAAAATGGCAATTCTTAAATCAAAAGTGCATATCACTTGGATATGAGTCTAAAGAGGAGAGGGAAAAAGATGACTCCTCAAGCCCTTGTAATGATGGATTAGCGTGGAATAAGATTTGGAGGTTGAATGCCCCTGCAGTAGTGAAGAACTTTTTGTGGAAAGCAATAAACAATCGTCTCCCTACTAAAGAAAATCTGGCCAAAAGAATAATTGTGGAAGACCCATCATGTCCCATTTGTAATAGAGAAGTGGAATCAGTTTGTTATTCACTTTGGAGCCGTGGTACCTCAACAGATGTGTTGGCAGAAGTCTCTGGTCCTGTTCAGAAGTGGAACTGTAACGAGAGGGAGTTCTTCTCCATTTGGAAGATGCTAGTGCAGAAGCTGAAACATTAGGAAGTAGAGAAAGTGGCAATTATTATGAGAAACCAGTGGCTGAGAAGAAACATGGTAATTTTCGAAGAGAGATTTTTCAGTCTTAAAAGGGTCATCAGGAAAGCTTTAAAGGATTTGGAAGAGTATCAACTGGTACAGCAGGTACAGAAGGAACAATTGGTGCATCATTCAGTAGCAGGGTCCTCTAGAGAATGAAGTAACGGTAAACTGGGATACAGCTTTTGATTCTAGAAGGATGAGAAAGGGAGCAGGCATTATTATAAGGGATGGGGATGGAGAAATGTTAGCCTCTTTGTGTATGAGCAAGATGAAAGTCAGTCACCCAATCTTAGCTGAAATGAATGCATTGTGGCGTGCAATGGAATTTTGCATGGAACTGAATTTCTTCAATGTGGTTTGTGAAGGTGATGCCTTAGCAGTAATAGAGGCTGTAAATAGTAGAAATGAAGTCTGGATTTGGTATGGTCAGTTAATAGAGGATTTGAAGAGAGTGCTCAATAGAAGAACAGATTGGAAATTACACCATATGTATAGGGAGAGCAATAAATTGGCTCATGAAATGGCCAAAGTAGCTATAGAACATAATGAGGAGTTTGTGTGGATTGAGGATGGTCCATTAGAGATCTTTACACTTGTATTACATGATAAGCTTTGTAATGACTTTATAGTTGAAATGCAATTATACATGTCTACTTCAAAAAAACAAAAAAAGAGGAATTAGCCAACGTAATTGATAAAGCCCACTCCAAACCCCTCATTCCGAACTCTACCACATTTCCAATCGTATCACATTAGTGATTGAAAATTAGATAAGAATTAAGATTTTTTATGTGCAAATTCCAATCACTATATATAAAATTTGCACTGAGACACACATATGGTTCAAACTTTAGACCGATATCCTTGTATTGGTAGTGAGGGAAACATTTTTACCCTTTAATAAGATTTCCAACAAATCCTTCTCAACCATATATATTTTAAGGGCATCTTTCATCACCTTGTGGTGAGAATGAATGTTAAACCTAATTTCCAAGTTCTTAGAGTAGGCTTGGAATATTTCACCTTCCATAAATCTTCCATAATGATGATATGAGCTCAAGACCTTCTACACCTATCTGGGTTAAACTTCACAAACCTCTTTAATGTATTGCTCCCACTTCTCTCATCTGCTACTTTTTTAAGTTCAATTTCCAATCGACTTTCATATTTCTCAAGCACGACACGTCTTTCAGGAATTTTCTTGCATTGTTCTTGTACATGGTTTTTCATTTAAGAAGTGACATGTCATTCATAGTAACAACCATAAACAATACCACAATAATTATATGAAAACTAATTGTTGCTAGCGTCTGGTGCAAACGGCATGCAACCGGCCATTTAATAAATTTATTTTATTTTTTCTCCCTCTCTCTTTCCATTTCGTTCCCTCTCTCTTTATCTTTGTCGGTTGTAATTTTCACACTAAATCCTTCCACAGTAGTAGCTCCACAGGCTTTGGATTTGAATTTATTCAACCAAATAAAAACTTTCGAGTCCTTTTCTGGTGATGGATCTTGCCAGAATTTTGCTAAACTCCATGTATAAATAAAGTCAATTCTTCTTCTTCGTTTCCATCGATCAAAAAAGGGGTCAAAGTAGTGTTTCTATTTCAGTCGGGAAGCTCCATGTCCTGCTAGTGTTGTGAATAAAGAGAAATTGGAAGAGGATGCTGAATTGGAAAATTTGGGCAGCTTCTTGGCGATTACATTTACAATCCCACAAAAAAAGTTATGTAGGAAATTTTAACCATTTCATATTTTTGAGAAGCTGACAAGCTTGAGGAGAGAGAGCTTAGGAGAGAGAAAGCTTTTGAGGAGAGTGATCGAGGGGCACAAAAAGCAAAGTTTGGGCTAAGGAGAGAGAGGGAAGGAGAGAGAGAGAGAGGGATGGGAGAGTCTGGGATATGTTGGGTTCGATGGGATAGAGTCTGGGAGTGTATAGAATTGGCATGCTAGTGTTGTAAGTGAAGAGAAACTGGAAGCTCTTAGGAAATATGAGCACGAAAAGATTGACAAGCTGCTTCTCTGATATATTCTTATGGTTTTCTAAGAAAACAAACAAGGGAAAAAAAGAAATACAAGAAAACAAGAAATGGAAGAAGAAAGAGAGAGAGAGGTATGCTTTTGTACTTTTTATTTATTTTTATTTTCTCCCATACAGTTCGATTGTATTCCGCTTGCACATCTCGACTATACCTAACAAAACTGTAATTATATTTTGCTTGTGGGTCATTAGGGTCACTATCATCTAATTTTGTAAAATGATCCCACACTGTTGCCCAGATGACTAACATAAGAGGGGGGTGAATTGAGTTGTATTTAAAAAAAGTAACAATTATAAATCAAATATACAATATAAAATATAAACAAAATATGAAACAGCAATAAATATAAAGAGTAAGGGTAAGAGAGAAGCAAACTCAGTATGTTAACGAGGTCCGGCCCCACTGCCTACGTCCTCGCCTCAAGCTACCCTTGAGGATCCCTGAATTCACTATTCAACCTCTTTCAGGTGGAGATAGAAACCTATAACACATTTCAACAACACCGCTACAAAGGATCCGTGTAGAACACCCTCTACACTTGCAATCACTTTACACGTGGTGATTCAACTATTACCTGTGTAGAACACTTTCTACACGCACAATGGTTATACACACCCTTTTACTGATACAAGAATTGATAGTGGGTAGGTTATCAGAAAACACTCATCAATAAGTGAAATAAGAACAATACAACGCAAATTATATCTCTCAAAATGAACAAGGGTTAAGGCTCAATGCTTAGAGAAGAAAGAATGAAAGTTTTGAATGAATGTTGTATGCTCTTGGTATTGTGAATGTGAAACTCTCAAATGATCTATTTATAGGCATATGAAACTTCATATTCAAATTTTAAAAGATTCATATGTCAAAAACAATATCATTCACTTTTCAAAAATTTTAAACCCAATCTTTTTACTTTTTGCATATGACAAAAGGAGCACACTTCAATTTTCAAAAATTTCAAACCTAATCTTTTACTTTTTGCATATGACAAAAGGAGCACACTTTACTTTTCAAAATTTTCAAACAAAGACATTTACCTTTTGCATAAGTCAAGAAAAGCATCAATCACTTTTGAAAATATTCAAATAAAACATACATATGTGAAATATAATAATCAATCATCTTAATATTTTCAAAATTCAAATATTTAATCATGTTATGCACATGTGAAAGATGAAAATCAATTATCTTTCAAAATTTTCAAATATAATTTTCAAAATATTTATGCACATGTAGAAAATGTATTTTAATGTTTTATGATAAAATATTAATTTTGAGCCTTAATCCTAATTTCAAATTTTTAAGAGATTTACAACATTACTCTATGACTTTAATGTGAATTTGTTCCCTTCTTGCTCATGCTTGGTTCCTTGATGTACTTGACTTCATTGTGTTGACAACTTGAGTTTGAGATTCCTTTATTCTTTAAATTCATTTGTTATTATCAAAATCTATGTGTAGATTTATAATTATACGAAACTTGAAACATTGGGTTCAACACATACCATGAAGGCATTGTATTTCTTTGGTGGACCCATAGGTGTTCAAGTAAGTCTAGGTGGAGAGGCTACAATGCTAGTACTAGTGTTTGGGTTAGAGAAGTGACATGATCCCCTAAACTAATTTTGGAGGATTGAGTTCCCAAAACCCTAATCTAATTTAGGGTTAGGTTTCAATCCAAAATCCTAACATAATTTAGATATCTAGTATTTCAATCTAAAATCTAAAATAATGTAAACAAAGAACAAAAAAAACTTCAACATCCATAATCCAACTTTACAGAATCCCAACACTACTCCCATCCTCCATTTAAAATAATCCCAACCTCTATTGATTAGAGAAACATATAGAAGAATCTTAGATATTGAGATATACAATGGAGAGGATGAGACTTGAGAGAGATGGTTATGACAATGGCCACAATGATTGAGACAGCAATGGCAACGATAGAGTTGGGTCTGAGCACTCCTAATGGTTTGTGTATCCTATACTTTAAAATATATTATCAAAATCTATTTTTTCTATTTTATATATTGACTTTTACAATATACCATATATTAGTTTATCTATTTTTTCTTTATATCATTTAAATTTTATATTATTTAGTAGTTTGCTTGAAAAAAAGAATAAGGACAGAGAAATTATTGTGGGAGACAAAGTACATGAAAAGACAAAAAATAAATAAAATATTTTTACATTTGTGTACAATTCATGCTACATGTAGCCGAAAAATTTAGCAAAATGGAATATAGATTTGAAAATACATGATCCATTGGAGATAGTTTTGAGCTACTTTTCTTCAAATTTTATATTAAAATAAATTTAACAAAATCAATTGAGAGTGCTCTAAGAAGTGAGAATAGAGAAACTAATATATTATATATATATATATATATATATATATATAAAAGAAAATTCTATATACCATATTACTATCCTACTTTCATCCTATTAAATATGATGTGACACATTTATCACTATTGAATAATAATTTATTGCATGTTTTTTTATCATCTAATGATAATGAATGTGTCATATCTTATTTAATATGATAAAAATAAAATGAAAGTATATCATATAATATTATTCTCCTGAAACTGACAATAAGTATGTAGAACGGCACCGATTAGTGCAAGTAAATTTCCTTATTTTTTCTTCCAAAAAATATATCTAATACTAGGCGAAAGCAACGTGCAATGCACGTTTGCTTAGTTTATATTTAATTTTTTTGATTAAGAATTAATTTTTAATTAATAAAGATGTAATATTTTTGGTTAATTAAATAACTAATGATGTAATATTTATGTAATTGATAAATAATTAAACATTGTGATATATTAAAAAAGAAAAGTATTAATAGAATCTATAGCATGGTCATATAAATAAACATCGCTCATAGTTTTATAAAAGTTGTTTGAGATAATTTTGATTCTAAGATGACGATCCATTATTTTCCTCTTCTTGCACCGCTTCAATAGAGAGAACATTAAATTGCTTATATTTTTTCTCCTTCAATTTATCTGGATCTACATAAACTTGAATCTTCCAAATTATTTTTGATAATTTCTCTGCAACGCTTTTAAATTTACACATTTTTTAAATTTTTATTTAGTATCTTTTCAAATTTTGTATCTTTCGATTTATATAAATTAAGTTTTTGGATTTATATATTAGTGTGTCATTAGTAGATATATATGAACTTAGCTAAAAAAAAAAAAAGAGAATAAAGCTATATGTGCGTCAATCAATTAGTAGATGTCATGATTCACTTATGAGCCCTCTAGTTTGTGTAGATAAATCAGCTGAGTTTTCTTATAACTTTAAATTTCGAGTCAGAGAGTTGATATCTTGGAAAAGTAAACAAATAGACCGAAGTTGACGAACTATATAATGAAAAGGGACATGTATGTACATGAGCTCACATCCTAAGGAAAGAAAAAAAATTTGGACTTGATTATGAAATGCTAAATAAATTTTAATAATCAATTTTTTTTGTTGACTATAGTTTTATTTTAATGTAAAGTTTGCTGCAATTTTAATATATTTTTGTTGAATCCAAGGTTTCAAGTTTCGTGTGATTATAAATCTACACATAGATTTTGATGATAACAAATGAATTCAAAAAATAAAGGAGTCTCAAACTCAAGTTGTTTACACAATGGAATCAAACACATCAAGGAACCAAGTATGAGCAAGAAGGGAACAAGTTCACATTAAAATTATAAATTAATGTTATAAATCTCTTAAAATTTTGAAATTAGGATTAAGGCTCAAAATTAATATTTTATCATAAAGCATTAAAATACATTTTCCATATGTGCATGAATATTTTGAAAATTTTGAAAGATAATTGATTTTCATCTTTCACATGTGCATGACATGATTAAAGGTTTGAATTTTGAAAATATTAAGATGATTGATTGTCATATTTCACATGTGCATGTTTTATTTGAATATTTTCAAAAGGGATTGATACTTTTCTTGACTTATGCAAAAGGTAAATGTCTTTGTTTGAAAATTTTGAAAAGTAAAGTGTGCTCCTTTTGTCATATGCAAAAAGTAAAAGATTAGATTTGAAATTTTTGAAAAGTAAAGTATGCTCCTTTTGTCATATGCAAAAAGTAAAAAGATTAGGTTTAAAATTTTTGAAAAGTGAATGATATTGTCTTTGACATGTGAATCTTTTTAAATTTGAATATGAAGTCTCATATGCCTATAAATAGATCATTTGAGAGCCTCACATTCACAACACCAAGAGCATACAACATTCATTCAAAGTTTTCATTCTCTCTTCTCTAAGCATTGAGCCTTAACCCTTGTTCATTTCAAAAGATATAGTTTGCGCTGTATTGTTCTTATTTCACTCATTGAGAAGTGTTTTTTGATAACCTACCCACTATCAATTCTTGTATCAGTAAAAGGGTATGTATAACCCTTGTGCGTGTAGAAAGTGTTCTACACAGAGATTAGTTGAATTACCACGTGTAAGGTGATTGCAAGTGTAGAGAGTGTTCTACATTGATCCTATAGCGGTGTTGTTCAAAAATATAATAGGTTTCTATCTCCACCTGAAAGAGGTTGAATGGTGAATTCAGGGATCCTCAAGGGGTAGCTTGAGGCGAGGACGAAGGCAGTGGGGCCGAACCTCGTTAACATACTGAGTTTGCTTCTCTCTTACTCTTACTCTTTATATTTATTGTTGTTTCATATTTTGTTTATATTTTATATTGTCTATTTGATTTATAATTATTATTTTTTTTAAATATAACTCAATTTACCCCCCTCTTACGTTAGTCATCTGGGCAACAATTTTAAAAATATAGACTTAAAAAGTTTACAAATGTTTGGATTGCTGGATCATTTCATAAGGTCATGGCTTTCATGTTAGCTTCCTAAGAAATTACATACGACCTTAACCTTTCGTCATCTTTTGTCATTGAGATGTAAAATCAAATAATTAGAAAAAAAAAAATCCACTCCCATCAATAATATTAATAGACATTTTCTACCGAATTACTTTTAATTTTGTTTTTTGTTTTTATTTAATAGTTAAGAAAGTGTTTTTTAATAAGTATGTAATTTTTTTTCTTATTTTAAAAATGTTTAAACGGTTTAAAAAAATCACACATTCTGTAACAAATTTCAATGACTTCTCTCGATGGGTGTAAAAACAACTTTAAAAAATATGTATTATTTATTACTTATTTATTAATATATTTTGAAAAGAAATGACAAAAACACTTGACGATAAGAAAATATTTTCAAAAGAGAAAAACTTCAAATTGGGTGTAATGTGAAGGAGAGATTTACATCATTTAATGAAATTATGACACGTATGGTAGAATTTTTACCAAGATGAAAATAAAACCGACATCAGTAAACTCCCGTCTCTCTCAAAGAACTGTTTATTATGATGTCCCTATAAGAAAAAAATGAAAAAATGTTATGAGTTTTATTATATACAATTATTTTTACGTATTTATTACGTAATTTATTGATGTGATTGGTTAAAAAAATATATTAAAAAAATAACGTAATTAATCGTATTAATAGAATTGTAAAAAAATATGTAAAGTGATACACGTAGAATTTTTTATTTATTATATTTTACTTTAAAAAGACTCATTGGTATGACATCAACGCGGTTTCACGGCATCTTTGAGTTTTTGTCTTTTTGTAAATAAGTTATATTTTCTATTTATATTTCTATCAATTTAATGATCCACCCACTTGTATATGTTTTCCTGGCTTATCCATATAACGTGCATATTTATTTACATGACGTGCATGCTACTTCCTTACGAGGCACATTTATCCACATCTCTCTCTCTCTCTCTCTCTCTCTCTCTCTCTCTCTCTCTTCAGGCTTTGCATCACATCCTATAGACAGCCTATCCCAACTCAACCGAAGTAATTTTTTTCTCCTTTTTTCCTTCGCTCATTTCACCCACATCCCGAATCTTCTTCTTACTTTCACTCTCTCCCTCTCTCTCTCACGCTCTCTCTGCATTGCTCTCAACTCATCATCTCTCGCCTTCATATGCTCACAGTTTCAATGATCGCATCTCTCTGTCTATTTTTCCTTCACGGATCTATAGAGTTCTTCTTCATTTCCCACAGATCATCTTCATTTGTTGTTTATTTTTTTATTTTGTTGTTCGCATGCTCTGGGTTGATTTTCGCCTCTCTTTGTCTATATGGTTCTTTATTTATGTTGCCCAGATGACTAACACAAGAGGGGGGTGAATTGAGTTGTATTTAAAAAAAATAACAATTATAAATCAAATATACAATATAAAATATAAACAAAATATGAAATAGCAATAAATATAAAGAGTAAGGGTAAGAGAGAAGCAAACTCAGTATGTTAACGAGGTTCGGCCCCACTGCCTACGTCCTCGCCTCAAGCTACCCCTTGAGGATCCCCGAATTCACTATTCAATCTCCTTCAGGTGGAGATAGAAACCTATTACACCTTTGAACAACACCGCTACAAAGGATCCGTGTAGAACACCCTCTACACTTGCAATCACCTTACACGTGGTGATTCAACGATTCCCTGTGTAGAACACTTTCTACACGCACAAGGGTTGTACACACCCTTTTACTGATACAAGAATTGATAGTGGGTAGGATATCAGAAAACACTCCTCAATGAGTGAAATAAGAACAATACAAGCACAAACTATATCTCTCAAAATGAACAAGGGTTAAGGCTCAATGCTTAGAGAAGAGAGAATGAAAGCTTTGAATGAGAGTTGTATGCTCTTGGTGTTGTGAATGTGAAGCTCTCAAATGATCTATTTATAGGCATATGAGACTTCATATTCAAATTTAAAAAGATTCACATGTCAAAAACATCATCATTCATTTTTCAAAAATTTCAAACCTAATCTTTTTACTTTTTGCATATGACAAAAGGAGCACACTTTGCTTTTCAAAAATTTCAAACCTAATTTTTTACTTTTTGCATATGACAAAAGGAGCACACTTTACTTTTCAAAATATTCAAACAAAGGCATCTTCCTTTTGCATAAGTCAAGAAAAGCATCAATCACTTTTGAAAATATTCAAATAAAACATGCACATGTGAAAGATGACAATCAATCATCTTTAATATTTTCAAAGTTCAAACCTTTAATCATGGCATGCACATGTGAAAGATGACAATCAATTATCTTTCAAAATTTTCAAATTTAATTTTCAAAATATTCATGCACATGTGGAAAATGTATTTTAATGCTTTATGATAAAATATTAATTTTTGAGCCTTAATCCTAATTTCGAATTTTAAAGAGATTTACAACATTATTCTATGACTTTAATGTGAACTTGCTCCCTTCTTGCTCATGCTTGGTTTCTTGATGTGCTTGACTCCATTGTGTAGATAACTTGAGCTTGAGACTCCTTTATTCTATGAATTCATTTGTTATCATCAAAATCCATGTGTAAATATATAATTACACAAAACTTGAAACCTTAGGTTTAACAATCTCCCCCTTTTTGATGATGACAAATACTTGATAGAACCTGAAGCCTGTATTAATACTTAAGCTCCCCCTGAGAATGTGCGTTAGTTTTTCAAGCAAAAAAAAAAAAATAATTCCAAGCATATATAACAAGTTTAACAATTTAAACAATATTAATGTTCTAGTCTAAAACTTCTCCCCCTTTTGGCATCATTAAAAAGGATCGACAGCAAGTAAATAGACTGAAGAAAACGGTGCGTTAAAATACACTGTAGATAGTTGAAAAAGAGAGCCGTCCGTGACCCGACAAGTCCTGCAAAGCCTCGAGGCCTAACTCTATGAATTTAGTGCGGTTGAAGATAGAAACAAATCGCCTGATGTTGTTGACAAACGAGATTGAAGGCTCCGAGTTTCTAAAAAAAATGTCTTTTTCACTGATCGGGAAAAAACACATTGCTCTTTGACTTGGATGATAGCTCGTCTTGTTCTTTATACTATCTCTATAAAAACAGTCTTAAAGTTCATCCAATCCGCATCAAGTTTTCTTCTTATCTCTATAACTCATCTGCATTCCTTCAACATTCTCGCTTTAAGTTTTCAATTCCTTTCTCAATGGCTCATTCTTCTACATCTCAACCTCCTGTCCTTTCTGCAGCTGCCATTGGTGCTATGTTGCAGCAAGAAAATAATAGTATGGCAAATAAGTCAGACTCCGATGCTATCTACGACTTGGTGAGTCTCGGGACTCGCTACTCATCCTCTATTGTTGCTTTTTCCCAGCGGGTTCAAGCAAAAAACCATGAGGTTGAAAAGCTTAAGGAACAAATTGTTGTACTTCAACGAATTGTTCAAGAGTCTCACACAAGGGAAGGAATCCTTCGGCAGAAGAATAAAAAGTTGAAATCTCTATTGGATTCTTCATTCCGCTTGCCAGTTCCCATGAATAGGGATGACATGATATTGTATGAAGAGAATGAGCGTCTCAAACATGAGGCTAAGAACCTCAAGTTTATGTAAAAGTATTTAAGAAAAATCTATCTATTTTTATGAACTTTGATCTGTCTTTTAAGAGATATTCATAATATGCATCATACCTATTTCTCTTCTAATCATAGATAATCTATCTTCTGGTAAAGGTTTTGTGAATATATCTGCTAACTGATCGTGTGTGTTTGTGAACTCTAGTACTATATCGCCTTTCTGCACATGATCTCGAAGAAAATGATATCTTATTTCAATATGCTTAGTTCTAGAATGTTGTATTGGGTTTTTTGAAAGATTTATAGCACTTGTATTATCACATTTGATTGGAATGTGATTATACATGAGTTTAAAATCTTCAAGTTGTTGCTTCATGTAAAGAACTTGAGCACAACAACTACCCGCAGCAACATATTCTGCCTCAGCAGTAGATAGTGCAACAGAATTTTGTTTTTTACTAAACCAGGAAACTAATGCATGACCTAAGAAGTGACATGCTCCACTAGTGCTTTTTCGATCTATTTTACAACCAGCATAATCTGCATCTGTGTAGCTGATTAGATCGAAAGATGTGTGTTTAGGGTACCATAACCCTAGGTTAATTGTACCACTAAGATATCTAAGAATGCGCTTAACTGCAATTAAATGAGATTCTTTTGGAGATGATTGAAAACGTGCACATAAACACACACTGAACATAATATCTGGTCTACTGGCTGTCAAATATAATAAGCTACCAATCATACCTCGATATACTTTCGAGTCAACTGTCTTACCGGATTCATCTTTATCAAGTTTAGTAGATGGGCTCATTGGTGTTCCAGTTTCCTTAGCACCTTCCATCCCAAACTTCTTCAGCAATTCCTTAATATATTTTGATTGATTGATGAATGTCCCACTTTTTACTTGCTTAATTTGCAATCCGAGAAAGAATGTAAGTTCTCCCATCATGCTCATTTCAAATTCATCCTGCATAGTCTTAGCAAAAACTTGACACATATTTTCATTAGTAGCACCGAATATTATATCATCAACATAAATCTGAACCAAAAGAATATCATCATTTTCGTATTTAATGAAAAGAGTTGTGTCGATTTTTCCTCTTGAGAAACCTTTTTTAATCAAGAAACCACTGAGTCTCTCGTACCACGCTCTAGGAGCTTGTTTGAGTCCATATAGTGCTTTTGTGAGTTTGAAAACATGATTTGGAGAAATATGATTTTCAAAACCTGGAGGTTGCTCAACATATACCTCTTCATTTATAAAACCATTTAAGAAAGCACTTTTAACATCCATTTGAAAAAGTTTGAAATCTTTATAACAAGCATATGCAAGTAGCATTCGAATAGCTTCTAATCTTGCGACTGGTGCATATGTCTCATCATAATCAATTCCTTCTTCTTGATTGTAACCTTGGGCTACAAGTCGAGCCTTATTTCTAGTAATGACTCCGGACTCATCTTTCTTGTTTCTAAAAACCCATTTTGTTCCAATAATAGTATGATTTTTGGGTTTAGGAACAAGTGTCCAAACATCATTTCTTTCAAATTGATTAAGCTCTTCTTGCATAGCTAGAATCCAAGATTCATCAAGAAGTGCTTCATCAATATTTTTAGGTTCAATCTGAGATAAAAAAGCAGTATGATTGCAAATATTTCTAAGAGATGATCGAGTGCTTACACCTTGTGAAGGTTCTCCCAGAATTTGTTCCACTGGATGATCTTTCACAAATTTCCACTGTTTGGTTGCATCTCGTATTAAATTTTGATGATCTTTCCTGATGTCTCCATGTTGGACTTCCTCTATTGTGTTCTCTTTGTTGAGATTGAGACTTTCTGTATTATTTATACCTCCTGTTTCTTCATCAATGGATTTCTTGGAGAGTAGAGAATTAGATTCATCAAATACTACATGCATAGATTCTTGTACAGTTAAAGTCTTTTTATTGAATACTCTATAAGCTTTACTATTTGTAGAATACCCGAGAAAAATACCTTCATCCGATTTTGCATCAAATTTGCCTAAATTATCCCTGTCATTCAAAATAAAACATTTGCATCCAAATACATGAAAGTAACCAATGTTGGGCTTTTTCTCATTCCAAAGCTCATAGGGGGTTTTATCTAATTTAGACCTTAACATAACTCTATTTATAACATAACATGCAGTACTTACCGCTTCGGCCCAAAAATAACTAGGCAAGTTGTTCTCATTAAGAATTGTTCTTGCCATCTCTTGAAGAGATCTATTTTTCCTCTCTACTACCCCATTTTGTTGAGGAGTTCGAGGAGCAGAAAAATTATGCACAAAACCATTTTCATCACAAAATGTTTCAATATTTTTATTAACAAACTCTTTTCCCCTATCACTTCGGATACTTGAAATAGTATAGCCCTTTTCATTTTGAATTCTCTTGCATAACTTGGTAAAAGCATTATGTGCCTCATCTTTATGAGCAAGAAAGATGACCCAAGTATATCTAGAGAAATCATCAACAATAACAAAAGCATAATATTTTCCTCCTAGACTTGCAACTCTATTTGGTCCAAAAAGATCCATGTGTATCAGTTGCAGTGGTCTAGTAGTGGAAATATATTTCTTGGTTTTAAAAGAAGTTTTTGTTTGTTTACCAAATTGGCATGCATCACAAATTTTGTCTTTAAGAAAATTTGCCTTTGGTAAACCTCTCACAAGATCATTTTTTGAAAGTTTGGAAATAAGTTCCATGTTGGCATGACCTAGTCTTCTATGCCATAACCAATTAGTTTCATTTTGTACTGAAAAACAAATAGCATCTTGTGAGGTAATTTCTTCAAAATCGATTGTATAAACATTATTACTTCTAAAGGCAGTAAAACAAATGTTATAATCATGATCATTCAAAATAATGCACTTATCCATTTTGAAAGTAACTGTAAATCCTTTATCACATAATTGACTTATACTCAAAAGATTATGTTTTAGACCTTCAACAAGTAGAACATCTTCAATTATGAGAGAAGATTTATTACCAATTTTACCTATTCCCACGATCTTCCCTTTCGAGTTGTCTCCAAATGTCACGTGTCCTTCTTCTTTAGATCTAAGATCAAAGAACTTAGTCTTGTCTCCCGTCATGTGTCTTGAACATCCACTATCTAAAAACCATTTGTTTTTGCTTGTAGAGGACTTCATGCATACCTATAAAAACAATTAAAATGATTTTTCTTGGTACCCAAGTTCTTTGGGTCCTTTATTTATTAGTATTAGAAGAAACAAGATTTTTAGGTACCCATATGGCCCTAATAGTCATTGTATGTTTTCTTCTAATAGGACAAGTATGATAATTATGACCATTTCTATTACAAAAATTACAAATAGCATGTGACATATATGAAAATCTTGAATGATTATAATAGTATCCTTTTTTGACAAACTTATTATGAAAAGAATTTTGAATATTAGACTTTGATGTAGAAGGATTATCAAAGAAGTTTTTATAAGGTTTGAACTTTTGTTTTGGCATATATCCCAAGCCTGCCTTGTCAAAAACACATCTTTGACTACCAAGAAGTTTTTCAAAATTTCTTTTTCCATTCGTAAAGTTTTCAACAATATTTTCTAAATCAGTTTTCTTTTTCTTCAACTCAAGATTTTCGTCTTTCAAAACAATATTTTCTTTTCTTAAAATATCAATTTCGTTTGTTAAAGAAGAATTTTTCTTTTTCAAAGCAGTATATTTGATACCCAATTTTTCAAATTCTTCATATACCTCTTCTAAAACATTTTGCAATTCTTCATATGAAGGATTTTCAATATTATCAAAATTTGTTACCTCAATATCATCTTTAGCCATAAGACAGAGATTTGCTGATTCTTCATTGCTTGCTTCACTATCTGAGCTACTTGAATCATCATCCCATGTAGCTTTCATTGCTTTCTTGCCTTTGTTTCGATCTTTCTTTAGCAGGGGACAATCTGGCTTGATATGACCAGGCTTATTGCATTTATAACAAATTAAAGTATCATTTTTACCTGAATCTTTCTTGGAAAACTTTTTGAATGATTTCCTCGGAGGAGTTTTATTTTTCTTTAAGAATCTCTGAATTCTTCTTGTTATCATCGCAACTTCTTCATCTTTATCGTCATTTTCCTCATCTTCATCACTTTCACTTTCATGAGGAACAGCTTTAAGTGCCAAGCTCTTCTTTGGCTTTCCTTCTTCTTCTCCTCTTTTCAATGTGTACTCATGGGTGATAAGTGACCCGATGAGTTCATTCACTTCGAGCTTCTTGAGGTCTCTAGCTTCAAGAATCGCTGTCACTTTTGATTCCCAACGTTTTGGTAGAGAGTTGAGAATTTTTCTTACCATTTCCACTTTGGAATAAACTTTACCAAGAGCTGTCAAACTGTTTATGATGTTAGTAAAACGAGTGTGCATGCTAGAAATAGATTCATCATCATTCATCTTAAACATTTCATATTCATGAGTAAGAATATAAATTTTTGATTCCTTAACTTGAGAAGTTCCTTCATAAGTAACTTCCAAGTTATCCCAAATTTCTTTTGCCGTAGCACAAGTCATTACTCTATTAAACTCATTACCATTGAGAGCATTATATAATAAATTCATAGCAGTTAAATTCAAAGTATAAAGTCTATCGTCTTCACGATCAAACTCTTCTTCTTCCTTTTTGACCTTTACTCCACCAACCACTTTTGTTGGAATATAAGGTCCATTTACAATGCATTTCCAGATCTCTCGACCTTGAGCCTGAAGGAATATTCTCATTCTAACTTTCCAGAATGAATAATTGTCTCCACAAAAGAGTGGAGGCCGACTGCTAGATTGACCTTCACCAAATGAAGCTGCAATGTTAGCCATAAGATCTTAACTCAAAAGATAGTTAATCTTATAACAGAGCTTTAGCTCTGATACCAATTGTTGCCCAGATGACTAACACAAGAGGGGGGGTGAATTGAGTTGTATTTAAAAAAAAAAAAAAATTATAAATCAAATATACAATATCAAATATAAACAAAATACGAAATAGCAATAAATATAAAGAGTAAGGGTAAGAGAGAATCAAACTCAGTATGTTAACGAGGTTCGGCCCCACTGCCTACGTCCTCGCCTCAAGCTACCCCTTGAGGATCCCCGAATTCACTATTCAACCTCCTTCAGGTGGAGGTAAAAACCTATTACACCTTTGAACAACACCGCTACAAAGGATCCGTGTAGAACACCCTCTACACTTGCAATCACCTTACACGTGGTGATTCAACGATTCCCTGTGTAGAACACTTTCTACACGCACAAGGGTTGTACACACCCTTTTACTGATACAAGAATTGATAGTGGGTAGAATATCAGAAAACACTCCTCAATGAGTGAAATAAGAACAATACAGCACAACCTATATCTCTCAAAATGAAAAAGGATTAAGGCTCAATGCTTAGAGAAGAGAGAATGAAAGCTTTGAATGAGAGTTGTATGCTCTTGGTGTTGTGAATGTGAAGCTCTCAAATGATCTATTTATAGGCATATGAGACTTCATATTCAAATTTAAAAAGATTCACATGTCAAAGACATCATCATTCATTTTTCAAAAATTTCAAACCTAATCTTTTTACTTTTTGCATGTGACAAAATGAGCACACTTTACTTTTCAAAAAATTCAAACCTAATCTTTTACTTTTTGCATATGACAAAAGGAGCACACTTTACTTTTCAAAATTTTCAAACAAAGGCATCTTCCTTTTGCATAAGTCAAGAAAAGCATCAATCACTTTTGAAAATATTCAAATAAAACATGCACATGTGAAAGATGACAATCAATCATCTTTAATATTTTCAAAGTTCAACCCTTTAATCATGGCATGCACATGTGAAAGATGACAATCAATTATCTTTCAAAATTTTCAAATTTAATTTTCAAAATATTCATGCACATGTGGAAAATGTATTTTAATGCTTTATGATAAAATATTAATTTTTGAGCCTTAATCCTAATTTTGAATTTTGAATAGATTTACAACATTACTCTATGATTTTAATGTGAACTTGTTCCTTTCTTGCTCATGCTTGGTTCCTTGATGTGCTTGACTCCATTGTGTAGATAACTTGAGCTTGAGACTCCTTTATTCTATGAATTCATTTGTTATCATCAAAATCCATGTGTAAATATATTATTACACAAAACTTGAAACCTTAGGTTCAACAATTTATTTATTTTTTTTGTTCCTATAGATATGAACAGATCTTGAAGAGATCTGGATGTTTTTGTTTCTTTATTTTGTCATTCGCATGCTCTAGGTTGATCTTCTTCTCTCTATGGCTATTTTTCCATCACGGATCCGTAGGGAAATGGAGAGACCTTCATTTCCCACAAATCTTCTTCATTTATTTATGTTTTTTGTTTTTTAATTTTGTCGTTCGGATGCTCACAGTTGATCTTCGCCTCTCTCTGTCTATATTGTTCTTTTTTTTTCTATAGATCTGAACATCTCTTCACAGATTTGAAGAGATCTTGTTCAGATTTGGTTATTTTTGTTTTTTATTTTGCCGTTCGCTTATGAACATCTGAACAGATCTTTACAAAGTTGAAGAGATCTTGTTCACATCTGAGTGTTTTTATTTTTTATTTTTTATTTTGCCGTTGTTCTTTATGGCTCTTTATTTTTTAAATGATATGATTTGGTCTCTTTTTTTTTCCAAATACTTTGGATTCTAGTTTGGTTCCTAAATAATATTGTTTGTTTTATAATAGTATTGTGTTTGTTTTATAATAATATTGTTTGCTTTTGATCACTTTTAATTAGTTCTTAGCTAGGTAGGATGTTTGAATACGATAATCTTGTTTCCATGTCTTCCTTTTTACAGCTAAGTTTTTCATCAGTGCATCCCATTATGTTTTTGGATGTTATCAGAAGTATACATTCTACATTTATATACTTGTCAACAACAAAAAAGATCCTACCTTTATACGATTCACATTTTCTTTCTCAAAGTCGTGTTAGTTGTAATTTTTTTTTTTAATTCTATGCTGTTTTCTTTTTTTAAATGTCTTCGAAATCACAGGCATACCACTATACAGTATGCATATGGTCTTGCTACCTGAAGAGTACATTATCTTCATCAACCAGGGCCATTACTTCAACATGTTTGATTTTATCTTCTTACAGTCTGTATTAATTTATTCTTTTTTTCATTTATGTGAAATGTACTTATTATGGAATTTTTTCTTATGTTTAATATTTTCGTCAATATTGGAGATTGGGCAAGACAAAGCTTACATCAATGAGACTTTGTTCACATTCTTTTTTTGTATCTTTTATCTTGGTAAGTTTATTCCCCATTGCATTTTCTATTTTGCTTATATTTTCTTTCGTAGTTTGCATCTTTTACCATTATGTTTTCCCGTTTGAAAATCAGTAAGCTTGTATAGATTGAAACTGCTCTCCGTTTCTTTGCTGCCTCTCGTATCCACATTGATAGAAGACAATTTTAGTAACCACATTGATAGAAGACAATTTTAGTAAATTTAAGCTTGATGTTGAGTGAAACTTCCCTATCTCTTGTACATAAATATACAATCTACATTGTTCTGCCTCCATGAGTGTATTGATTTTCCACTGAGTTCTTTGTTTTCTGGGATTTTGGTCAAACTTGGATTTGAGTAACATGTATTATATTCCGGCATGGAGACAAGGAACATGAGGGGTGGCTTGCAAAGAAATTACCTGCTAAATTAGTGGTCGGCCAAGTGATTTTATTGTAAAGGAAGTTCTTTTGAGGTTTCTAAAGCAATTATTATTTATTATTAGATGCCTACAAATTATTTGAGTACTATTTTTTTTAGTCTATAGAGGAGAGATTCTTTAGCCATGAGTTGCTTTATGCCTCAATTATAAATGCTAAGAAAATAAGACCTCATTTCGTTAACCTACTCTATAAATTGCAATCATATGAGTTGTTTTCATTCATCATATCTGATTTCTCTAATAGATATATTATACAATTTTTAGTTGCTTTCAATTTTTGTGAATTTTTGTCTGTCTAATTATGTGAAGAGTTTTGAAATGTATAATTATATAAGGCACTGATGTAATTATATGCTAGAAAATTTGTGCAGGAAAACATCTGTGATCATATATGCTCATGTTAGAAAATTTGTGGCTTGATTTGGATTGATGTTTTTTTTATTAAGTCAAAGACAAATAAGTTATTAAAAAACAGTAATCTAATATCATAAAACTTAGAGATTATTAAAAGGCAGTAATCTAATATCATAAAACTTAGAGATTGATGTAATGCATAGATAGATTATATATAATATAAACACACAAAAGGCAGTAAAACTAACTGTTAAGGCAAAAATTGGCTAGGATTAGATGACTAAATGATAAGGTTTATCTTATCATTATTTGACTAAATGATAAGGCTTATATTATCATTATATTTGAATTTGTTGGATGAATGTAAAATAATTATTTATTTATCTCTAAACAATGCTGAGTCTATCTAGAGGTTTTAGGAACTGTTTAGATAAGTCCCTGAAGTCAAAATCGAGTTCTGATAGTTTTGCACTTATCGAGAAGAAATCTGAACAGAGTTTAGTCTATAACAGAAGAAGTTATCACGAAATGTTAGCAGTCCATCGGTATGCATTTTCGCGTCTGTTGCTAACCGTCAGCAGAGTCCTACTGCGACTAGAACTCTTTCCAGACTTTCTATTTAAAGGGATTCGGTTTTGTATCTTCTGAGAGATCAGAGAGCCACGAATTTCAGAGTGGTTATTCAGAGCATATGTGTGAGAAAATTCATTTGAGAATTTTCATGGAGTTTTTCATCTCTCTTTAAGTGTAATCGTGCTCCGGTGTTGGAGGATCGTGTGATTGGAATTCAGCCCCTAGAGTTCTAGGAGGAAAGGCAACATTTGAAGATCGCCAGAGGTTCTGGCTGCTACTGCGGTAGAAGACAAACGGGTCGTTTGTCTTGGCATGTAAGATAATCGAATTGCAAAGGTTTTGTAATTGATGATTGCTTGTAATTGTTCTTCAAATAATAAGATTGACTTTCCTGGGTTTGGCTGCCCCGTAGGGTTTTACCTTTAAAGAGTTCTTTAAAGGGTTTCCCTTCGTAACCAATCGTTGTGTCTTACAAATGTGTTTATTCTCTTTGAGTATTTTGATTAATTTATTAATTCTAGATATTGAGATCTAATCAATTTGTTCAAGGAAATTGGTAGACAATTTCGTGGTTTTACAGGGGTACGTTGGGACTTTCACTGACCTTTTTAATGTACCTTCAAACCTTTGTACCACTGCACTGATTCACCACACCTGATTTGAGAGAGACAGAGCATGGATAAGTTTTTTGAATTGAGTTTTGTGAGAGGTTTTTAAAAAGGTTTTATGAATTCCATGGTTTCATGGTATCAGTTACTTCATTTCTTAGAAATATGAAAAAACATATGTAATGTATAGATAGACTTATACTATAAACACACAAAAGAAATTTAGACTCACTTTTCAATTTTCCTTCAAACCAAGGAAACCGTAGCGCAGTAATAGAAGGTATCAGTCACTTTTCAAATGTTAGCACCACTGCACTAAAAGTAATAGAAGGGTTTTCTTAAACCCCTTTCAATGCCTCTTGGGTTCTTACGAAATATGTCTTTTGGTATTCAAACTTTGAATATGACTACTGCACTGCTTGGCTATTCGGCTGCCTCATCAAATGATTGAAAATTACTAATTTCTCCTTGCCTACAAACATGGACATAAAAAGTACCTTATTATAAATTGTAAGTTATACTGCATATTATAAAAACTTATTATAAATTTCTATTACATGTGATTAAAATCTGCCTCCACAGATTTATAACTTATATTTTCTTTCTGGTTGTAGCTTCCATTCCAATGCATGAATGATATTCACAAATTCAATAGCTGGCTCATGTACAGAAGGGGAAAAATAGGAGGAAATAGGATTGTAGTTTTTCCAAATTATAACTTATTATAATGTTTTGCCATTATAATTTATAGGAAAATAGTGACAAAATACAATGGTATCCTTGCCTAGACTCAACGTATATAATTTGGCACTATTTTTCTTCAAAAATTTGAATTATTATATAATGGAATTCAAACAGACAACACAATTGGCCACGGGTATGCTTATAATTTGGCACTGTTTTTCTTGCAGATTCTAAATTATTAGATAATGGAATTAAAACAGACACAACATAAATGGTCACAAATGGTGGCTTAACTACTATTTAACGGGAACAATAAAACTAACGGTAAAACAAAATTTTTCGTTTAAAATAATAAATTCTGTTTCGTATACACTTTTTATATATAGAATTTTTATATATAGAAGATATGTAAGCCGTTGGCTGGGTGAGGTTTGGGCGAGTGGGGAGCTCCAACCAGCACATGGCCTCACTTTTTTCTGTTGTTTTCAATCTGTCCGCCCGTTCCTTGGTGTGATCCAGGCAAGCCGAATGCCTACCAACACCCCTAAGAAACAGTGAAACACCAAATATGAAAATTGCGAAAATTTGATTAAAATAAAGGAAAAACTTTAAATTAAGAAGTTGGGATTTTTGAAATTTTTAAGTATTAGTTTTGATTAAATAAGCAGTTCTAATTTGTCAGTTTGAAAATTAATATAGCATAGTAAGTATGGAACAATATTATGAAGTCCAATCAAGATAGTTTAAGTTTTTTAATAAATAAATAAAAATTTACCATACATATCTCCTATCAAGATCCGATTATTAAAATTATCACGTCAATTTATTCCATGTCACTTAAAAATTTAAATGACAAAATTTAATTTATAAAAGTAAAATTTTAATAATATTTGTAACATCGACTTTTAAAAGCCTGGTGTGTAATATCGATTATATATTCTCAAAAAGAATCAATATATCAACATTTCTTTTTGTCTAAACTGATGTGTCTATACCAATAACATGTTTAATTACCTAATAAAAAAATTTATAAATAGATTTATTTTACGTTATTTAAATGGTCAGATTTTATTTATAATACTAAAATTTTAATATTTATCATTTAAATTAAATTATGCAAATACTTTAATTACATCAAATATATCTATATAATTAATATGTAATTTGTTATTTTTATTATTCTATTTAAATACAGAAATTTTAGTACTCATCATTCTTATACATTATGAAAAAATCTAGTTACAAACACAATTGTGCACTAATCTACACACTAATTTAATGTGATTAATCAAAAAATAAATTTTATTGAAAACAGTGTTAATTTAAAATTTTAAGTATAAATGAATCAGTATTAGTACGCAGATTAGTACACGACTTTACTTGTATATAGTAAAACTCATACATTATATACTATAATTATTTTTAATTTTTCTTTATTTTATTCTTTTTGAATTAAATGATTTTTTTATTTATTATCTATATATTATATATTTGATCTGAAATAAAATAAAATAAAAATTATGTTTGGTACGTCGCGTGAACTGGCACGGAAGATCTGAGAAACTGTGAACGTCGAAAAAGAGTTTTGCTACATATAAACAAAGTCGCGAATTAATCTACATGCCAATACTAATTCATTTATATTTAAAATTTAAATTAACACTATTTTTAATAAAATTTAATTTTTAATTAATTATATTAAATTTATACACAGATTAATGCAGACATATACTTATAACTAAATTTCTCCGTCGCAAAAATGCTCGACGTGCTTCGAAGCCCAACTTCCCAGTCGTCAACGGTTATCATTTCTAAAAGCAAAAGAAACGGCGTCGTTAAAGCCTGGTCTTTCGTTCAGTGATTCAGTATCTTTTGACTCCCATTAAACCCCCCCGGCTCTGCGATCTCGGATCTCACTCTTTTTACCTTCTTTCTCAAACTCTTCGATCTGTGTCGCGGACTCTCTTTCACAATGCCGAGTCGACTCCTTCTTCTCTCACTCGCAGCTCTGCTCCTCTTCTCCTCACTCTCTCTGACCCTCTCCAAAGACGTCAAGGATGAGGACGACGAGGACCTTAGCTTCCTCGATGAGGCCGACGACCAATCCCACCTCCACCACTCGGATCCGGACCATTCCGACGAAGACAACCTCGATGACGAAGATTTCGAGAACTTGCCCGACTTTGACGAGTCGGCCTACCAGGACGAGTACAAGGAGCCCGAAGTGGACGATAAAGATGTTGTTGTTTTGAAGGAGGGCAATTTCAGCGATTTCGTGGCGAAAAACCGCTTCGTCATGGTGGAATTCTACGCGCCGTGGTGCGGTCACTGCCAGGCGCTGGCGCCAGAGTACGCCGCGGCGGCGACTGATCTCAAGGGCGAGGATGTGGCCTTGGCGAAGGTAGACGCGACGGAGGAGAGCGATCTGGCTCAGGAGTACGATGTCCAGGGCTTTCCGACTGTTTATTTCTTCGTAGATGGGGTTCACAAGCCTTATAACGGCCAGAGGACCAAGTAAGTGTAGTCGATCTCTCCATAATTCAGGTAATTTTTGTTTGGGTTTTCTAGCTTTGGCTCTGTTTCGTTACTGGGAAAGCGTTTGAATAGGGAGAAAATCGAGATGTTACTATCAGCCAGTGGTGTTTTACGCAGCAGGAAAGCTGGACATGTAGTTAAATATTTTGTTTTTCTTCTCTCTTTTATTTGATGCTTCATGCTTGTATATTTTTCGTCGTTTCATGATTGCTGGCCGTGTAACTTAATATTTTGTATTTTCCCGTTTTATTTGAAGGTCGCTAGATTAAAATGATTTGAAAAAATAATTATGAATGAAACTTTAATGCGAAGTATGCATTTTAATGCCATGGGCTGATGAATTTTTGTTTAAACTAACAGAGATGCTATAGTGACGTGGATTAAGAAGAAGATAGGACCAGGTGTGTCCAACATAACCACATTGGATGATGCTGAACGCATATTGAGTTCGGAAAGTAAAGTTGTTTTGGGCTACCTCAATTCTTTGGTGGTATATTTTTCAGTCTTTCTGTCTGTTCATCGTAGAATTTCGGTTTTCTTCCATTTTTTCTTATCAGTTTGACTGGTTAACACAACTATTTGTGATCATGGTAGGCAGATGTTATTTCCTTCTTTATATCTATGTTAACTTGTTTTATAATGTCCTTTTGAAATAATAGAGGGGAGTCATGTTGGTGGAATATTTTCCTTAATGGCTATTGCTTAAAAATAAACCTCTAATGAATTAGGAAATGGAATAGCCCAGTACTGTAACAGCCCAATAGAAGGCCCAAACCACATGACCTATACTTTAAAAGGACTAGTCAATGATACAATTGGAGCCTAATTGGAACCTTGTAAAGAGTAAAAACTTCTCATTCCCAAGCAATGTGGGATCACATACACCACCTACCCTTATCTTTATTATATGAGGTATCAAATCTCCCCCCCTTAAATTTCCGATGTCCTCGTTGGGCCTATCTGTGTAGGTGGCATGGCTCAAGTCTCATATTTCTTGTTGGGATATGCTCTGATACTATTTATAATGCTCCAATGGAATACCCAAACCACATGACTCATACTTTAAAAGGACTAGTCAATGATACAATTGGACCCCTATTGGAATCTTATAAAGAGCAAGAACTTCTCCTTTACAAGTAATGTGAGATCCTATTCACCACCATCACTTATCCTTATTATATGGGGTATCACAAGCACCAATGCTGATTCTTGGAGGTTTGTATTTTTGGGTTAGTAGAGCTACACGCACCAAGAGCTGTGCAATATCTATCTTTCAAGATGGCATAGTATGTAGTAAATTCTTTTTAAACAAGTTGTAACCTTCAAGTAGGTAGTTGTGACACCCCTTCCTGTAGGTCAAGAATATTACGTACGTTCGTAACATAGTGCCCGATAAAGAGATTCATCTCATAAAACCTCATCTATTGGATCAAAACTTGTCTAGCATGACAACTTTCATTAGATAAAAGTTGAAACATATCAGAAATGATATAAGCTAGTTATATGTGATAGCACTACTTAAATGTCTAAATCACACATTAAGTCTCGGAAAATTTATTTTACACTTGGCACTCCTGCTCTGTATCCCCGAAATCATCATCTGGGACATTAAAACATAAAACGGAGAAACAAACAAATGAGTCAAAGACTCAATAATAGCACTTCATACTGTAAACTTAACTTAGCTTAACATTACGCTTAATTTTGAAAATGTCCATACATCGTCACGGTCATTCATTAGTAACATAAGAGGAATCAAACATAATCATGGCAATACATATGACATGGATGGATGCATGAATGACTGAATCCATGCATTTCCTATCATTTGTACAGAACTTATTCATCTTGTCTTTCACTTATTTAGTGGCCATCATAACATATGTGCATCGGTCCAATTGTTGTCGATCGCAAAAATTATGTGGTGAACCACACTTGGGTTCATGGCACCATATAATGTATCATAACATATATTGAAACACGCTTGGATCCATGTCATCACAGAACATATGGTGAACCACGCTTGAGTCCGTGGCATCGCATAACATATCATAACTTATGGTGAAACACGCTTGAGTCCATGTCACCTTGAAACATCATAGCTTACATGTGATGAACCACGCTTGAGTCCGTGGCTTGCACATCCACCCATAACATAAGGCCAATCTTAAAGCTTGCTTGTCATTCGTGTATCTTCTTACTAACTTTCATAATGCATGTGAACATGTTGACTTCATGAATTTACATGGCGTGACATACTCTTGTGCATGGCAGAACATTAAACATGGCCTATTAACATGAGCCTTACGCAACATAGCATAGCATATACATGGCATAATATAATCTAAACATTACATGGCATACATGTGATTTTCATGACATATCACACATTCTAACAACAATCTATATCAGCATAGCTACCTTTTACTTTAAAAAAAAAAAATCTATATTAGCATAGCATAGTCTCATTCACAAGCATATCATTGTAATTCATTGAGGTTCATGAAAAGGGGCTAACCTTGAATTGGGTCGTAGTGTAGCATAGGTGAACATCACATTTTTCATGCAAAGACAAAATATTTACAGCACACATAAAATTATGATCATGCTACTTACCTCTTAGTAGGGTTCAGCAAAAATCCGAAATCCGACTCCACCTTTGACTCCACTCCAATTCCGATAAGTCGGAGATGGAGTCGGAATTTTTTTAACCAAAAAGGTCGGGGTTCTTTTAATTAAAAAAGTCAGAGTTGGAGTCGGGGTTAGCGATGTACCGACTCGGACTCGGACTCTGACTCTAACTCTAACTCTGACTTCGATACTGTACATATTTCATAAAAATATATCTATTTTTTATATATTAATCATAAATATATTTTATATAACTATAACTTATATAGTTACTTAAATTCAATAACATACTAGTATGAGCAAATTATTACAAAATAATATACTTATATTATAATATAAATAAACTAAATTGACTAATAATAGTTTAGTATATGTAAACATCATACTATTAACTATTAGTATCATGTAACACTAATATATAATAACATGTAATACTAATTATATAATAACTAATGTATAATAATATTTAATACTAATACTAATGTATTGTGTATAAACACAAATATATAAATTTATAATAACATGTAATACTAATATATAATAACTAAAGTATAATAGCATGTACTAGTAATGTATAATAATCAATGTATAATAACATTTAATACTAATGTATAAATATTAACAAATAATACTAATGTATAATAACATTAATTTGTACAATGATTTATTTTTTCAATTTTGACTATGTTTTAATAAAATTGAAATTGAAAAAATATTTTTTTAAAACAACTGAAATCTAGAGGCCCAAATCCGATTAGTGAGAGGCCAAAATTGTCAAATTGAAATTTTAAATGGCTTAAGAAAAAAAACCCAATACAAAAGCCCAAATCTGATTCTGTTCTGACAAATCAGAGTTGGAGTCAGATCGGAGGCTATGCGAATTGAAGTTGGAGTTGGACTCAACCTCCGACTTTGAGTCGGAGGTAGGGCACTCCGTCACCGACATTGTCGGTGCTCAGCCCTACCTCTTAGCACTGCTTCTTAGATCCTACTTCATAACTCCTTACCGAGAGAGGAGATTGATCGCACGACGGTGGATCTGGGTGACAGAGAGTGACTGGCGGCACAAGCTTCAGAATGGCGTGAGGTGGCAAGGGGTGGTTGGCGCATTCTGGGCAGCCTAGGTGGTGCTCCGACGTTCCCAATGGTGTCCTCTGGGTGATTCCGGCGAGGTGGCTGACTTGGTATGAAGAGGGAGTGCTACGGTGGCTGCTGTGAAAGTGGTTTCTTGATTCTTTTGCTGTGTAATTCTGGTTTCAAGTGTAGGAGAAATTTGATTTCGCTGGGGATTCTGGTCGCAGGATATGGTGGGTTTGGTGAAGAGGAAAAGAGAGGATTTATGGGAGGGTTTTTGAGGTGAGTGTTGGTTACCAATTAGAAAACTATTCAAACTGGGAAGTCAAACAGAGGGATAAATGGGCATACCGAGTGGAAGAATCCTACTCAAATAAAATTACCATCTCAATACTAATATGATAAAATGCTACTAAAAACACTAATAATAATAATAATTATTATTATAATAAAATAAAATAAGAATTCTAAACACTAATTTAGGATCCATATGTTACAGTAGTATACACAACAAATGCATCTGATGGGGGTATTTTAGTACATGTTCTGAAATGCTCAGCTACAATATCACCTTATAAGAATATTTTGGTGAACTCTTTGTAGAGTTTGGCCTTTTCATTTTAAGATACCTAGAAGTTAAATTCATGTTACAATAAACTTTTGATGCTTAATGTTGTAATTGGTTATTCCTCTGGTTTTTTTATGACTCACTATAATCTGCCTTAATAATGAAGGGCCCTGAGAGCGAGGAGCTTGCAGCTGCTTCAAAGTTTGAAGATGATGTTAACTTTTACCAAACTACAAATCCTGATGTGGCAAAGCTTTTTCATGTTGACCCTAAAGTTAAACGCCCTGCTTTGGTCCTGCTTAAGAAGGAAACTGAGAAACTGAGCTTCTTTGGTTTGTTCTCTGTAGTTATCATTTTGCTTGCATATCTTAAATTGAATTTCTTCTGGTGCATCACTTTGCTATCCAATCTTTCATTTCTGCAGATGGTCAATTTGTTAAATCTACAATAGCTGAGTTTGTATTTGCCAACAAGCTTCCTTTGGTTACCGTTTTTACCCGGGAAAGTGCCTCTTTAATTTTTGAAAATCCCATTAAGAAACAGGTAAGTGTGGTAGCTGTTTTTTTTGTGTTATTTGTGACTCTAGGATAACATTTTGTTTGAAGTTTATATTTTCACCTGACGCCTCTCTCTCTCTCAGCTGTTGCTATTTGCCACTTCAAATGACACAGAGAAGGTTGTCCCAGTATTTGAGGAGGCAGCAAAGTTTTTCAAAGGAAAGGTATGATAATAGTTCGAGTCTTTTAAATGACCTGTGCCTGATTTCAGTGAAAAAGTCAAATTGAATTACAAGAAAGATTAACTTATTGATGAAGTGATGTCATCTGAACTGATTTTTTTTTTCTCTCGCTATGATAACCACATGCATTATTTTGAAGTTGAGAAATCAAATCTAAATTTTCCACCTGCCTAATGTTCTTAGTTTAATGGCTAATTGCAGCTTATCTTCGTGTATGTGGAAATGGATAATGAAGATGTTGGAAAGCCCGTTTCAGATTATTTTGGTGTCAGTGGTGATGCTCCCAAAGTAATATTTTCCATCTCCTGTTTCTGATATACATACAAATGTAGTACATAAATGAAAGCATGTATGCATACATAGCGCTGATATTTTTAAAAATATAGGTTATCGCATACACAGGAAATGATGATGCCAAGAAATTTGTACTTGATCGGGAAGTGACCTTGGACAGTGTCAAGGTTGCAACTCTCTCCCTCTTCTCATCCTGCGTTGTATATATTATTACTGTTTCCTGGGAATAAAACTGGATATGCTCTAGCTGCTTTCATGTATCTTTATTTTTTTGTGCTTGGGAGAGTCATGGTTTTAGCTAAACGTTAAAAATGTTTGGTCTCTCAGGCTTTTGCGGAGGATTTCTTGGAAGACAAGTTAAAACCTTTCTTTAAGTCAGATCCAATTCCTGAGACCGTATGTTATCTTCATGTTCCAGCTGATTGAAATTTTGTCATGGTCCTCTAGTTTTAATTTATATTTTGGTTGACTCAGAATGATGGGGATGTGAAGATAGTGGTTGGAGATAATTTTGATGATATTGTTCTGGATGAGTCAAAGGACGTTCTCCTTGAGGTATCATCAGAACTAATTTACCAATATGTGAAGTTTGCTTTTTATGGGGCTCATTTTTACTGTGATTGCAATACCAGATTTATGCTCCTTGGTGTGGACATTGCCAAGCACTGGAGCCAACATACAACAAGCTTGCCAAGCATCTACGTGGCATTGATTCTCTTGTTATAGCCAAGATGGATGGAACAACAAATGAGCATGCCCGGGCAAAGGTAACAAATACCAACATGAACTGCATATGGAAGTTGGAATTAGTAACTGGTACTCATAAAAATAGCACGTACAAGTAAAAAGGGGCAAGGGCCTGATCTCACCGTTGATAAGTTATAACTAAGCATTAGTTCCAAGTTCATTGTTATACCAAATGAGTGCATGAAGAAATTTCTGGTTTTAGTCACGTGAAGAATGGCATTTAAAGACTTGCTTCCATGTATGCTTTCAATTCGATACAACATGTCTCTATCATGATAATTTGGATGAAATCCCAAGACCCTAATGCCTCGTTTGTTTTCGCAGATAAGATAAGATGAGTTGAGATAAAAGTTGAAAGTTGAATAAAATATTGTTATAAAATATTTTTTTAATATTATTTTTGTTTTGGGATTTGAAAGTGCTGAATTGTTTATTTTATTTTGTATGGAAATTTGAAAAGTTGTAATGATTAGAGGAGATGAGATGAGTTGAGATAAAAGAAAGAGAAATGTTGTTTTGAAAAGTTTTTTTGATTCTTTTTGCAGTCTGATGGCTTCCCGACACTTCTCTTCTTCCCAGCAGGAAACAAGAGTTTTGATCCAGTGAGTAGTGTTGAAATTTAATTCATGTTTCTCTATACTACCTGTAGATTGTATTTTTCAAGTATATTTTCTCTATTCTGATTTCTTTTTAAAAAATATTTGTGGATATGATAAATATGTTTGGATCCTGTGTTGCAGATTACTGTAGATACTGATCGTACAGTGGTGGCGTTTTATAAATTCCTCAAGAAGCATGCATCAATCCCTTTCAAGCTCCAGAAACCAACTTCAACGCCAAAATCCGAGAACGCTGATGCAAAAGACGGCCATGAGGGAAGCACAGAAGATTTGAAAGACGAATTATGAGGATTTTAATTTATTGGCACACGTCTCTTGTCCGCCATCAGCAAGGTGGAAAAGGAAAAGTGTCATGTAGAAGAAGAAGATAGAGTGAACGGATAGGGAAACCATTAGAGAATCCAATCTCTCCCCCCTCCCCCAAAAGTACGTTGTTGTAGCAAGTAAGTTTAAGTTTTGCATCACTTATGTTGAGTGAGTTTGGCTGAAGAATTTAATAAAATATCCTATTTTTATTTTTCCTGCTTCCCGATTTGCTATAGTTGCCTTGTTTTCTTCTCTAAAAGCCTCCCCACCAAACCAAAACTAGAAAAGAAAAAAAAAGAAAAAAAAAAGGGAGTTTCAAAAGAGTGGAGGGTTAGTAGCAGGACTTCTGTCAGCTTGCTTTAGTTCTTTTTCTTCTAACATTGCATTTTTTTTTCTTTTAAGGGTGATGATACGCTTCGTACGGATTACCAACCTGTTTACAATGGAGTTGATGACGTGTCATATTATTTATTAAAAAAATTTAAAAATTTTGGATCTGAAGTCCAGTACCCCCTGTACATCATCTTGTCCAAAATTTTGCCATAGAGCATGTCAGAGGTCTACAACTTTGGATCCCTAGAGTGCGAAGTTGGGTCGCCAGGGGTACCACCCACGTCAAGCGACCCCCCCCCCCCCCCCCCCCCCCCCCCCCCCCCCCCCCCCCCCCCCCCCCCCCCCCCCCCCCCCCCCCCCCCCCCCCCTCTCTCTCTCTCTCTCTCTCTCTCTCCTTGAAACTTGACTAGAAAATGGATGCTACTTGGAGACTTCACATTGGAGGCACATTGGCCATGCACAGCGGCGACGCACGATCGTGAGAATGAGAGCATTTAATTGGTGAGATGCACGATATCGAGAGAGAGATGAGGCACCGTGGAGGATGCAATCTTAAGAGAAGTGAGCACAAAGGTTTTTGAAATGTGAAACTAGTTGGGGGAGAGAGCCACTCAATTCTTGAACAAAACAAAAAGTTGAATGGGTAAACGTTTTCAAGCCATTCCTACGACAAGTTTGCCACTAAGAGCCTGTTTGGGATTGAGTTTGAAAGTTTTAAAAGTACTTTTAATTGTTTAAAAACTCTTTTATAGAAAAAATGATATGTTTGGTAAATTTATAAAAAGTGCTTTAATCATCTAAATAAGCTGAAAATCTACTTTTTTAAAAAGCACCAAATTGAAGCTTTTATCGAAAAGCTCCTGCAGATAACTGTATATTTTTAAAAAATTAATATAACTAACTTTAAAAGTACTTTAGAGACATAGTTACCAAACATTAAATAACTTTTTAATAGTAGAGCTTGTTATTTAAGTTAAAAGCTATAAGTTCTAAAGTTATAAGCTATATTTCCCACCGCAATCTCAAACATGCACTAAGTCATATAGGAAGGAGAATGTCTCGCGATGATTGGATTAGAAAGTTTTTATATTTGCTTCACTTAATAAACAAGAAGGAGAATACATGCGTATCATGTGTAGTGTCCTCAAGTTGGTTGGTCGGTTGGTGTGTTCTTCAATACAACATGTACATCTCTATGTAAGATTTGGTGATTTGATAACCTGTATGTGAGAATTGGTAACTTGATAATCTCTAAGTGAGATCTAGTGATTTGAAATATTTCTGTGTGAGAACTGATGATTTGAAACGTCTCTATGTGAGATTAGATGATTTGAAACATTTCTGTGTGAGAACGGACAATCTAAAACATCTTTGTGTGGGATTGGATGTTTTCATGTTAAATTCTATATCTTAAAATACAATGAGTTTTACAAGCTTGAAAAAAGGATGATTCATCGCATCAACGATATATATGTGCACTTGAGTTTTGAAGAGGGTAATTTTTCAAAAGATGATTTCTCGTCCTGTTTATATACTCGTGTTTGATTATGAGGGTGAGTCATCGTCATACACTATACATGTACTCATGGGTCTTTTAATATGGAACTGTGCATTATATTAGGACTGCAAATAAACAGAGTAGCTCGTGAACAGTTTGAGCTCGGCTCGTGTATACTCAATTCGAACTTGGTTCATTTAATAAATTAGATGTTCGTAAACATTAATATAGGTTCGAATATTAAACAAGCAAAACTCATATAAACTCAGCTCGACTTGATTTAAACTTGCGAGCAAAACTCATATAAGCTCAGCTTGACTTGTTTGAGCTCGTTTTTTAAGCTCGTAATATGTTTTATATATGTATATGTTATATATATTATATGTTATTTATATATTATATACTTAATTATATATTATTAATTTATTTATAGTTTACCTCATCTAATATAAATATGTTATGTTCCCAAAATGTGTATAGGATAATTTGTATAATAATATATCATACAACTACAACTATTGATTTATTATATTATCTATATGTATTAAATAATTTAGTTTATTACATTTATCTTGTGTATTATTCTTTTAATTTATAACTATAAGTTATTTTTATAAAGAAAGTTATACCATAAGGACTTTGAGTCAAAATTATTTGGTTGAATAGTTAAATGGTTTGAGTTTTTTTATATATATATATATAATTTAAAAAAATTTTATTAATCAAAAGATAAAATTAGAAGTTTCAAAATAAAAAATTGAGTTCGAGCTTTAGTATTTTTAGTCGAGCTCAAGTCGAATTCGAACAACATTAGTGGTTAACGAATCGAGTTTGAGCAAGGATATTTGAGTTTTATTTAAGTTCGAGCCAAGTTCGAGTGAGTAAACTTTTTAATCAAGCTCGAATACCCTTGTTTGAATTTGACTCAACTCGGTTTGTTTGCAGCCCTACATTACACCATCACATACATTATCTCACATTAGTATTCTTGTCATAACTGTTTAATTTACTTATCGTTTTGTTTATTAGAATTGTAGACTTAATGTAGAGATAGACCCAAGAGAGGTACCTGAGGAAGAAAGACCAACCCTATCCGAGCAATAGACACGGAGGCATGCCTCAGTTAGTAGTAATTATATTGTTATTTTGAAGTTGTATTGTATTATTTAGTCTGGTGACAAATTGTGTTCATTTGCCATATTTGGATTTAGAGAACAAATAAATGGGTCTATATATTGTTTTGGAAAATGAAGTGACATATACATATTTGGATGTTTATTAATGAACCTATTTACGGTTTAAACTCTAGTACAAATAGCAATTAGCCTTTACTTATTTCATTGTAGTTTAAACGACCATTCACTTGCACATCTTCTTCTTAATGAACATTGCACTTCTAATTTTGATAAAAAATTTTGAGTGTTGCCGACCGACTAACATCCTTGAAACCATGAATTCTAGCCAAATCTTTTACAAAAAAACATACACCACACAGTTGGGCTGTACATTGATGTATTGGCGTCAGTTTCGGCGCAAAATCGAGACCCAACCGATGTGGAAGAAAGTTGCTTAGAACTTGCTGAAATCGGTCGACTATGGGAGAGAAAACCGATCCCATCGGTATCAACATGCATCGGCGCGTTCTTCAGTCTGCCTGCATCTATAATTTTTTCCAAGGTCTGTGAAGAAATGCTGCAAGAAATCCTAAATTCTGACTAAGGAAGAAGAAGACGAGGAAGAAGAAAGGGGGAGGGGGTTCATTTAATCCCATTTTGGCGGTGCCATTCCATTAAATTATTTTTCTCAGGCTAAAGTGAAACGACATCGTTTCAACATAGGTATAAAATCAAAATAAAAGCGTATAGCTGACGTCAGCCGGTTCAGCAGTTTTTCTCAGGATCCAACCTCGAACCGAACCGGTCGACGTCGGTTCTCCTTAGATTCTACCGTCGACCAATCGGTTCTTCACTGGTTTGGTCTGGTTCCTGTCTCTGTCAGCCAGTTCCAGTCGGTGGCAACCAGTTTGAGCGGTCCCTATACATCCCTACCAGATAGGGGAAGGTGGAGGGTTGCCAAGCCAATGAGGATATTGGCCAAAATTTGAATTATTTGTATAAAAAAGACCCACGTTGGACATTGGATTGGGCAAATCTAAAACAATTTATATTTTTGCTACAGTGGTTAGCTAAAGATTGAAGATTACAATTCATTTAGTTCATTCACCAAATATTAAAATACTACTTTCTCACTCCTACCAAACATGTGGGATACGAGAAGGCTACAATGTGGGAAAGAAACTACCCTCGACTCCATTTCACCCAATATCTCTCTCTCTCTCTCTCTCTCTCTCTCTCTTCGTAGAAGCTGAGCCCCTCCACGACCCACGGTTGAGTCCAACCATCCCACGATTACACCCCTCCACTCTCTCTCTCTCTCTCTCTCTCTCCCACACACACACACACTCTCTCTCACTCCCGATCTGTAAGTTTTCTTTCATGATTTTTTTAGGCTCTCGATTTTTCTTGATTTCTTGATCTCGATTTCTCAGTTGTTACTATACTTCAACACGGATGTAAAAGTGGGATCGACAGTTAGGGTTTTTTATTTTTGGATTGATAGTTAAGGTTTTTTTTTATTTTCGACAATTAGAAGTGATTTCAGTTTGCTTGATAACTCATCTCCAATGAGTATCTGGAATCTAAACCTTTGATGGGAAAAATCTCATCTCCAATATTAATTTCAGTCCATTACTTTGGACTTGAACAAGTGTTAGTCCTCGTGGGTCTTTTTTTCAGAACCTGTTTTACGTCTCCATGGCCTCCATATGTGGCGTAGCAAAACTTTCATTCATGTTATTAAACAGCAATTATAGTAAGAAAAAATGGCAAAACTTTCATTCATGTTGTTTTACTTTGATTCATGTTATGATACGAGGCTTGTTGTTTGAGATGTGCTTTCTAGTTCCCATGGACCAACCTATTTGTATGAACTTGATGCAACCATTCTCATATGTTCATAACTTACCTGTTAATAGTTAGAACCTGCTTAAACAAAATAGTTAATAGTCAACCTTTCTTTTTTTAAATTGTTCTGTGTATGTGTAGAAGTTAGGAAGACTAAACTTTTTGAGAGACAAAATCATAAATATAACTTGCTTACTATTTTATGGAATTTGCTGATAGTGTGATTTTGTTGTCTATTTTTTGCCGACTCTTTTAGTCATTTTGGCTTACTATTTTGAATGTTTCCCCTGCTTAAATTGTTGTGTTGATTTTATTTCTTGTTGATTGTTTTGTGAAGGATGGATTTACACTTGTTGGACCATTCCTTTTTTACCACACTCTTGCAAAGTGGTGGAGAAAGTATTAATAACTCCTCCTATGGCTCGTGTCTTGCATGATATTTGGTTAATAATTAAGAAATTTAGATAGAATTTTAGATGAGTTTAATCTCAATTTTTGGTTATTAGGATTAAATGACCTCTGAAGATATGATTTTTTAATATTAATTTAATTAGAATATAATTATTAATAATATTAAATTGATTGAATTATAAAATGTGATCAAATTAAATTAAATAAAAAAGTATTAATTTAATAATATTTTATTATTATATAGAGAATGAATGGCTAATCTAATGTGTGAATTGAATTTAAATGAAATAGATAAATGTAAAAAAGTGTGATATTGGCTAAATTTTAAAGATGCATTAGACCAAGTCAATGAGGATGCTTAATGAGGCTTTATTATTATTATATTATTATTATTTTGAGGGAGTAAAGGAGGCTTTTTTAGTGACGGGTGTCGAATATTGATTAATTTGAGTCCTGTTTGGTTACATAGATAAGATGAGATATCTTTTTAAAAGTTAAATAAAATATTATTATAATATAATTTTTTAATATTAATATTGTTTTGAGATTTGAAAAAGTTGAATTGTTTATTATATTTTATATATAAATTTATAAAAATTATAATGATAAAATGCAGACGAAATGAGATGATTAACTAAGATAGTATTGATATATTGCTTTTAATAGTTTACTAACAGGGTTTAATTTTTTTAATCAACCGAACTCAACAACTCAAAACCGACTCGGCTGGACACAACTCGATTACTGCCCAGCACTGGAATAGAAATAGAACTAAAGGTGGAGCCCCTTCGAGTCTCAAAATTCCAACCTTTTGGAAAAAAAAAAAAAAACCAAAGTCTTCGCAGTGCAGTGTACTGCTTTGAAAATGATGCTTTTACACCTAACCGGTCTTGTTTTTAGTCAAGTATTCCCCCACCGTAAGGGTAGGTTTAGATAATGAAATGGATTTTTCTTTTTAAAGATTAAAGTTAAAATTATTATTTTTAAAAATTATTATTATTTTAAAATTTTAAAAAATTAAATTAATTATTATATTTTATATAAAAATTTAAAAAAATTATAATTATAAAATGAGATAAAATAAAAATTTTATATCTCATCTCACTTGTTATTTATATTAATAATATATAAAGAAGAGCGAGATTTGATAAACATTTTCCTAAAATATGAAAATATAATATTAAAAAAGAATCTTGATGAGCATAAAAGATCTTATAAAAATAAACTTATAAATGTACCACATTAAGTCGCGCTAATTTATAAATTTATTTTTATATGTTTATGGCTAAAATTTTTATAATTAAAATTGAGTCAAAATGCTTTACTTTCAAGTTTTCTTAGTTAATAAAGGTATCAAGAGTGAATAATTCTATTTGAAAGTATTTACAATACACATAATCTGCATGACATAATTTAATTTTAAAGATAAATTTTAAAATGTGGATGATTTGCAATATAAAGACTTTTACATTACACTAATCTTAAGATAAAAAATTTAAAAAAAAAATAAAAATAAGAAATAAAAAAGATGACCTAAGATTGATTGGTGTAGTGGTCTATAGATTAAATGGATAGTTTTGATTTGTCTAATGTGGTTCCATGTTGAACTATTATAAAGAAGTGAGCTTCTAAGTAATGCCGTGGAGTGAGGAGTCCATTAAAAAGTTCTCAATTTAGTAACGTTTTATATAAATTGTAAAGTGTACAAATATCATATAAATATTTTAAAAAAAATAAAATTTAGTATTAGAAAATAATTTTTTTTATACAAATCTTATATTGATTTATTTTTTTAAAAAATTATATAACATTTATGTACTCAATAATTGTAAATAGGGCGGTGCTACACATACCGCTGGGAGCTTCTGCTGGGGCTCCCGCTAATGGTTTAAATTTTTTTTATTTTTTTATATTTATTTACATGTATTTTTTTAATACATTTAAATATTTTTAAAAAAATAAAAAAAATTAGAATATTATTAAAAAACATTTACTTAATTGTTAAGTAAAAAAAAAACAAAAAAAAACAGCGGTACAATAGAGCGGTGGAATCAACGGTAATACTAGTATTTTCCTTGTAAATATCATCTCTAATACTCAAAACAACTTACTCATTCTTTTAATATATGACATAAACCAAAGACGTGCCCTTTTAATAAAATACGTCATTATTACTCATTCTGAGTGACATGATATTATATTTATTATAGCTTTTTAAAATTAATAAAATGCTACTGTTTTATATTTGAGGTCAACGTCAATGATAGCTCAAAACCAGATTGCCCGCATGTCATGGCTCGTAATTCAATGACTCATAAGTTCCAACTCAACTACTTTTTAAATAATTTTTTTAAAGATAATTAAATATGAGAAGACTACTTTTACGTTAAAATAATTTAATATATTAATTAAGTTAATTTAAAAATTATACTTCTGTAACTAAACATTAAAAATAAATGTTACATACAGTGAAATTTTATAAAATTAAATTTATAAATTTACTTAGTTTCGTATAATGTATTAAATTTATTTTATAATAATATAATTTGATATATGATATTAAACCATATTAATTTATAAAAAAAATATTAAATACAGTCATAGATTATATAAGCACCGTATATTTATTTTTTTTTAAATTATGTTTATTATTAAAAAAATTATGTTTTATATAAATTTTATATTTAATTTTTTTTAAACTACACAGATTCTATAATTATAAATATAATTCATATATTTATTTAAAATTAAAAAAAAAACTTTGTGACTATATTTTTCAAAAAAATGCCAACTTTCAACCCGCGTTGCGAGATAGACGTCCTCTCTCCCTCTTCTCACCCTTGTCATAATGAAACACCAGTACTTAGCCGACCAACGTCTTTAAGACCAATTCTTCGAGTCGCCCATTTTGTCTCCTGTACTGCTTTCAAGTTTCACGTTCCTCTCTCTCTCTCTCGTCGCTGCTACTCACTGCACTTCATGCCTCCGTTGCCGTTCCCGTCAATCTAGTTCTTTTTTCTGCTCCCCGAGGTCCCTTCTTCCCTAACCGGCTCTCTTCTTCAGATCTACTATCGCTTCCCTTCAATACTTTTTCTTTGCTCTAGTCTCCGCCATTGCTACTTTTCTCGCCAATCGCCATTCACAGATCCCATTGCCTTTGCGCATTCCAGAGATTATACATTCTAATGGCGGCACTCCCAAAATTCTGTATCGCTCTGCTTTTCGCGTTCTCCTTGGTGGGACTCTCCGTACCCGCACATGCTCCCGATAGTTCACCCGGTCCGGCACCAGCATTTGGCACCGAGTCTCCGCTGCCACTGGCCCCGGAACCGAACGTTCGAGCTCCGGTGAACCCGCCGTCGGCTTTATCTCCCCGGGCTCCTTCTCCAGGAAATCTCCCTCCAGACTCCTCCCCGACTCCAAAATTACAGGCTCCGACGCCGAAGCCTCCAGTTTCTCACAAAATAAATCCGGAAAAGAGCTCCGGCAGCGGAAAAGAAGAAAAGAGCTCGTCCGACGGGATGAGCAGGGACAAGAAAGCGGGGATCGTGGTGGCAGTAATAGTGGCGGCAGGGCTGGGAGTAGTGGCCGGGTTGGTGTACAAGAAGCGCCGTGACAACATTCGGCGAGGCCAGTACGGGTACGCGGTGAGGAGAGAGATACTGTGAAAAGGCACCGTGGGGTTCAACTTCCTATCAACCGATACAAAATATCATGAGCAGAGAGAGGTTTCAAAATTTTATTTATATAATTTAGTAATATAGGTTTATTGAATACTGTTGGGTACATTATTTTTGGTTTTATTTTTTGGTTGGGATCTTGAATTGGTGCCTTATGGAGATTGAGATATTTGAATCTTCATTTCTTTTTGGATTAGAATTTAACCACATTTTATAAATTTTCTTGGAGTAGAAGCTCAAATAAAAGGAAAGAGACCTCTTAATGTAATCGGTCCGGTTTTGTATATATTTTAGAACCGAATTGATATATACCGATTTTAAAGATACTGGATGAATTCACTGTTAAAACAAAAATTTTCAATTTTTTCGATTTATATCCCGTCAAGTCCGGTTTTATGCATTATTTATATTAGTAATAATATGATGTTTACGTATATTAAACTATTAGTTTATTTATATTATAATGTAAGTATATTATATATATATCAAAAGTAAGTTTATAGCAATAACGTAATATTAATGTTTATCTTTAAGATTAAAACTTTATATTATATTAATTTTATATTATAAGATTAAAATTTATCTATTATATAAAAAATTATATTAAAAATTATAAGATTAATTTTATATTATAAGATCAATATATTTGAATAATAAGATTAAAATTTTATATTATATTAATTAACAATTTAGTATATAATATATACAATATAATACAAAAAATTATATATATTAAAAATTAGATATAATTCAAAATATAAAAACTGATACTTCACCGGACCGGTTTCGATTCTTAAGATCTAGTACTGCACCGACCGCTTACAAATTGGACTAGTATGATCCGGTCTAATGCAAACGGTTTTTTGATTTTTTTGTATTTTTTGTTTTACCCCCTAAAAAGATCTCTCGAGTCAATCTATCTTAATAATGAATGAATATAGAGGAGAGGATTGGTTTTGGGTTTGGGTTTGTTTCATGCCAGGTTAGGCAGAGAATTATTTTGTCTATCTTTGGGATTGTGGAAAACATCAAAATAAAAATTATAGTTCTAAGTTGGATTAGAGTTCTACGTATTATTGACATGATTTAATTTGTAACAAAAATTTAAAAATCAAAGTCAAATTTAAAAATTCATACTTCTGCATAATAATAATAATAATAATAATAATAATAATCTTATTATGGTGAGGAAGATTTGTCCTCTACAATGACTTGCAATTAAAGCCTACGTTCCCCATACGGCTTTCAGCAATGAATTTAACACAACATTTTAATTCATAACTAAAGTGAAGAGCGGAGGTGATTTTTTTTCTTAATTTTTTCTCGAGTTCCGTTTGGATATTAAGATAAAATGAGATAAAAAATTTGTGAGATTTTGTAGTTTTTAGTTAAATATTTCTACCAGGTATGTTTTATTTAAATGCAGTATGTGACTTTCAAAAGCTTAAATTGATGGAAACAAATAAATTTAATAATTTATATTTATAAATAATTTATTTATTGTGAAGCAATTTCAACTACTTTATTTTTATAAAATAAATTATTTATATTATATTTAAAATTGTTAGCTACTCATTTCGACAAACTTATCTTGCAATTTTATAAATATCTCTCTCTATATATTATATTCATAAGGATTACACGATACATATTGCATTAGGAACATGAGTTTTTCCTATCTTTTAATACTTAAAAAATGATATTCGCGTTATAAAGTTCAAAATAAAATTATCTTTGCAAGCATTTTTTTTTCTACGCACCAAATACATTGTTGAAGAGCGTTCAACGATAATGAAAACATTTTAGTATTTTAATATTTTTATGATTGTAACGAGTCTTGCAACAAATGATGTGTTGACACATATTGTAAATAGAAAAACTCTAATAATAATAATAATAATAATAATGCGGTTATTTAAATTTATATAAATTCCTACTGGTAAGTCGAATTTTATACAAGAACGGTACTAGGATGTCCTCTAAATATGCTCCCAAAAGTAGTGCCCCTAGTGTATTTTGATATTATTAATTTTTGTAATGTTAAAAAAAAAACATACAAACAAATTCACTAGTAGTAATTTTTTTAAACATTAAAAAAAATACACAAGGGATCACCTTTGGAAGGGACCCAAGTATTTTCCTTTATATAATTTGTATTATGGGTGTGACCGGTCCGATTTGATTTAGTTTTTTATAAAATTTAGGACCAAATCGGTATGCACCGATTTTACATTTTCTAAAACCGATTACGCACAGTTATCCTCCTAAACCGATACTAAGATTTTACCTGTTTCCGGTCCGGTTCGATTCGGTTTTAATATATATTATATATTATATAATATAGTATATTATAGTATATAATACTATAATGATAATATCTTGTAGTATATTATAATATATAGTGATATAGTATTAGTATAACTATTAATACAATAAACTATAGTGATATAAGATTTTAAAATTCAATATTATATTATTTAGTAATTTTATAATACATAACTGTTTTATATATAATTATATATTATATATAAAAATTATATACAATATAAAAAATTAAAAATATATATATAAATCGGTCCGGTTCGGTCTGGTTTTAGAAAAAAAAAACTGAACCGAACCGGTTTTAAGAAAAATAAAACCAGTATCAGATCGAATTAAACTCGATACCAGACCAAACCCACTAGTCCGGTCCGGTTTACCAGTTCACCGGTTTTTTTTACACTCCCAATTTGTACCATTTAATAGTTAATCATGATTTTATGATTAAAAAATAACTAATTTAATATATAATTTGTAGAAGCTCCACAATTAATATAAGGAAAAATCTAGTTGCAAGTACAATTGTGTACTAATCTACGCACCAATTTAATGTGATTGGTCAAAAAGTAAATTTTATTGAAAACAATGTTAATTTAAATTTTAAGTATGAAAGAATCAGTATTGGTACGCAGATTAGTACGCGACTTTGCTTGTAGAAGCAAAACTCTATAAATCCAAAATGTTCGCTATATAAAATACTTAACTTTTGAAACATTAGAGGAAGATCAAGCGGCTTGAATTTAATATGGCCAAAATCACACAAAATTACCTAAAATAAAATCTTCATGTACATCATGCGACACCCGAATATGAATTAAAATCCTCTCGATAGTTATGCTCTTGTAGAGGCTCTCTCCTACACAGGGCTCTGGTGTCTGAGTGAACATCCTGAATTGATGTGGCGAGAAAGATGGAGGATAATATTGAAGAGTTGTACCGAAAGTTTTCTCTTTCGGAGCAAGAAAATTTGGAAGTTCTAGAGAACTCAATTAATGGAGGGGAAAAATGTTTGCATGTGTCCTTGCTGACAAGCAAACATTACGACAATGAAACTTTTAAACAAACAATGCGGAAGATATGGCACCCAGTGAAGAAAATGGTTTTTATCAATTTGGGACCTAGATTGTTGTTGGCCGGGTTTGAAGATAGTATTGAGAAAGAAAGAATTAAGAGAGAGGTGTTGTAGTCCTTTGAAAAAAACCTGGTTTTGCTTAAGGATATTGAAGGGGAATTACAGATTAACAAAATAAAAATTACATAAGCATCTTACCGGATTAGGATATACGATTTACCATTGCATGCGATGAATGAGAAGGTTGGGAGGCTAATTGGGGAAACCATTGGAAGTATAGAGGAGTTTGATGTAGAAAGTGGCAAAGTGGCTTGGGAAGAGTTTCTCATAATTCAAGTACGACTGAATAGTATGCAACCTCTTATGAGAGGTAAGTGAATCAATCTGGGACCTTATGGTTAATGCTGGGATAAGTTTGTATATGAGCTTTTACGAATATTCTGCTATGTTTGTGGAGAATTGGGGCACAATCAACCGTGATTGTAGTATGTGACAGTAGAACAAAGAGGTGATTTCTGAAGAAGATCTTTCGTTTGGGTAGTGTATACGACTAGAGGGATTGACTGAAAGGGGACGAGACCACTGTGAGCAGCAGGTGAATTTTGGTCGAAATCCTTCACCTCTCCCATCAGTGGATTCGAATTGGAGGGAAGCGAGATATACAGCAGAAAAATTAGGCGTAACGGAAGGGAGATCTGATTTGGAGAAAACTGTGAATATTGGTCATGTGTGTCAATTATTTTACCATCGTTACATTACTCTAACTGATGTATATGCAGCCAATAAAAGTGGGACACTTGGTGATAAGCAGCCACTCTTATCTATATGCAGTGGTATGGACATGTGCTGGGCACATGAGGATTAAACAGTGGTGTCTCTGATAAAGATAAAGAAGAGCCGCTCGATCAAGACACGTGTTGTAATTTGTTGGGCATGTATATATATGTAATGTTGCTGTGTTAGGGCAAGCGTGGTTTTCATTTTGCATTCTGCCAACTTTGAGGGCTTTGTGAGTATGAGAGAGAGGTGAGCGAGGGTTTTACCGAGGGAAGAAGAAAGCCGTTTCTTGTGGCTTGTTTTAGCTTGGTATTAGTTCAATTTTGTATATGAGACACTGGCTTTGAATATTCATCAATAAAGAATGATCTCTAAGGTTGTTCCTACTGTGGATGTAGGCCATTAGGGCCGAACCACGTAATCTCTGTGTATTTCTGATTTCTCTATTCTTTTCTTATTTCTTATTGATTTACTGGTTGATCTTGCTGATCTTGTTATCTTTATCTCGATTAATTATATTTCTTGAATTGGATTTCGGTACTGAGTCCTTTAGGCTATAAGAGACTCTGGTTGTGCTTTTAACCATCTTGTATGTTGACTGGAAAAAAGTTTATATGGACTCAAGCAGGCACCTCGACAATGGTACAAGAAGTTTGACTCTTTTATGAGTGAGCACGGGTATGATAAAACTACTTTTAATCAATGTGTATTTGTTAAATAGTTTGTTGAAGATGACTTTAATATTCTCTAGCTATACGTGGATGACATGTTGATTGTTGGTTTTGATTCTACAAAAATTAATAAATTGAAAAGAGAATTAAGGAAGTCTTTTGCTACGAAAGACTTAGGCCCTGCAAAATAGATTCTTGGTATAAAGATCTCTCATGATAGAAATGATGGCAAGTTGTGGCTATCTCAAGAGAGTTATATCGAGAAGGTATTAAACAGGTTTAACGTGGATAAGGCAAAACCAATCTCCACTTGCAAGTCATTTGAAGTTAAGTTCAAAGCAAAGTCCTACAAGTGTGAAAGATAAAGAAGAAATGCAGAATGTGCTTATGCATCAGCTTTGGGCAGCTTAATGTATGTCATGGTGTGCACAAGACTCGATATGACTCATGCCATTGGAGTTGTCAGTCGATTTCCCTCTAATCTTGGCAAAGAATATTAAGCAGCTGTGAAATGGATTCTTAGGTATCTCACAGGTACTTCCAATGTGTGTTTGTGCTTTGGAAATGGTAAGTCTATGCTTGATGGGTTTACAGATGCAGACATGGCTGGAGATATTGATTTTAGAAAATTCACTTTTGGGTACATGATTACTTATTCAGGGGGAGCTGTGTCTTAGCAATCCAAACTGTAGAAATGTATTGCTCTATGTACTACAAAGGCTGAGTATATTACCATAACTGAAGTTAGTAAAGAGTTGCTATGGATGAAGAAATTTTTAGAAGAATTGGGTCAAAAACAAGAGAAGCATATTCTCTACTGTGACAGTTAGAGTGCTATCTATCTCACCAAGAACTCAACCTTTCATTCAAGATCTAAGCATATTGATGTGAGATATCACTGGATTTGTAATGTATTGGAGTATAGATTGAAAAAATTCATACTAATAAAAATGGATTAGATATAATGACAAAATCATTGCATATGCAAAAACTCAAAATATGTAGAGCAAAAGTAGGTTTAGTGGAACCTTTCACATAGTCGAGAGGAGGAGATTTGTTGTGGTGGATCCCTCCATGTGAGGGAAATTATGACAATAGCATACTTTTAATTTTGCTTGTCATATACATGTATAATGGGAGTGGCGACTGAAAAGATGTGTACTTGGTAAGAAAATAAAAGTGAGAAGAGGAAAAAATGAGAGAAAAAAAAAAGGAGATAAACCATATGTGCATGTATGATGATTGTTTTTCTTCATACTTTAATCAGACATTTTGAGAGATCATCCGTGGTCTAATTTTGATGAAATTTTATTATATTGACTGTGATGTCGATAGCTTTATTTTGACTTGTTCCGATAGCTGAGATTCATCTTCATCTATCCTTTACAAATACTTGGTGAAGTCTTTCTTGTCACTCTTGTGATTTTCCATTTGTATGGTGATGATTTTATATTGAACCAAGAATATAAATATTCTCAATGTATTAGTAGCTTCTAGATATTGTTCTATAAAAGACAATTTATAACCTCATTATCGTTGATAGTGAAAGTTTAATTGGACTAAATCCAATGATTTTTCCCTTCACATTTTCCATGTAGAAATTTTTGTGTCTTGCTTGTGAATTTATATTTACTAGATTATTAATTTAATTTACACATTGAAAAGGAAAAAAAAATATTCTGCTGTCATTTTTGGTGTTCACCCTAAGAGAGAGATCTATCTTTGTTAAAATGGCTCTCTGTGAAGGACAAGAGGTTACTGATGACACAGACAAGAAACGGCAAGGGTTCCATTATCATCATCTCAAATTATAGCTGCCGACAACCAGAGATCATCTCAAATATGGTCAAGAACACTGTTAAGTCCGTAAGGAGGATTTGACCACCTCGAATAACCAGAAGATAATTCGGTTGGAGTTTCCTTTTATTTTCTCTTACTTTTCCTTTATTTTCTTTCTTCCATATGCCCACAATTTCAACGTTTCTTGCAGGAAAATAAAAAATAAAAACACAATTGGTTACCAATGATGAGTATATTAATGTTGTTACTATAATAGTAGATGAAAATATAATTCATATGCGCAGCTTACATGTTGTTCAGATCTCCATTCTGTGCTGCTGTTTATCATGTATTGTCTCTTACTTCGGAGGAGTGGACTTATGCAACATGATTGAGACTCTCTTTGAGAGTCTCTGAACTCCTATTGGCAAGCCGGAACTGCCTATGCTAGTGCTCTTACTCTTCTGCAGGAGGGTCGACCCAGCGGCCATGATCCTTTATAAGCTGGATCAAGGCATCAGTTGCATGCTCCATCGCAATTCCGCGCTTCACCACCGTCTGAAATAGAATCAAAACTTTGTTATATTCACCCATTTGTTGAAATTGGGAACCCACAATCATAAAGAAAACAAGGGTATTATTACCTCCACTTTGACTGCTCAAAAGATGTCCTACTAATGTCTTCAGATTTAAAAGTCTATTAAGTGCTTCAAGAGAAGGACTATTGCACTCAACTAAAAGGAAAACGTCATATACATGTTCCAAGGGAAATTCCTGAGTGGGTGCTTGGAAAATAGCACTCATTCGGAAGTCGAATGACTAATTGACAAAGGATCTGAGTTAAGTGTTTGCATTCATTTTTAAACCCTTGTAGAGCCCCACTGTGTGCTTTTAGGACACGAAACATTTCAGATTAAAGGGACTAAAAGGCCGGCAATGTTTAATATCAATATGGTCTGACAAATTCATGTCCAAGGAGAAAAATAATATGGTTCAACTTTTTTTCCAACCTTTTCCTCAATTTTCTATTGGCAATTTTACGATATTTATGGTCTTAGTAATTAACTAAACATGGCAAAGATAATGTGTTTAGAGGATCATGGGTTTGAACCCCACAACTAGTGCACTCACTGCTCCAATTTCCATACCCCATTATGAGATTGAAACTGTGATTGCTAATCACATGATAACTCTGTTAGTTCCTGAATCCGGTATGGTTTATTGATCCCACTGGGCAGCATGCTTTTACAACATCATCTGGTGTCAACCATATAACTCAATACTTTTGGCCATTGGTCATAAAAAAGTCATACTGCATGCCCCTGGTATTTATGCTGACATACAGCTGCTGGACACCTTGAACTAGCATCGCAACTCGATTCAGAAATGCAAGAACTTACATACTTATAATTAGATGAGAAATGATTTGTACAAGCCCCCAATAGACAAGTCTCATATCTTGTAAAAAAGTGGATTACACATAAAAGTGAAAAAAAACTATTATTTATTAGTGGGACCCTTTTTTTTTTTTACAAAGGGCTCGTATGGGGCTTGTCTATTTGAGCATGTACCTAGCATTACTCTTATTAAATTGATGTACTTTTCCAACGGGTTAGATGTAATAAAATACAATAACACTCATAGAGCTGTACATTCAAAATACGCTTGTACCCTACCTCGATTTTTCTATAGAATGGAAGTTTTATTGAAAAAGAATTAGTTATATCCAGGAAACAATTCATACCTTCCCAACATAAAGGTCAATCTTTCCGGGAGCACCACCAACGTATCCAAAATCTGCATCAGCCATCTCCCCCGGACCATTTACAATACAACCCATTATTGCAATCTGATGCAGAAAAGAAATAAATGATCAGAAATTAATGCAAAGAAACTGTTTGATATAGGTTAATCATGAAGGCTAGGATGTTGATTTCAATTATCATCAGACGATGGTGCAAAGAATTAGGTAATTACTGAAACACCAGGCAAGTGTGATGTCTTCTCTCGTATTTGTGCACTTATTTCTTGAAGATCAAACAAAGTTCTGCCACATGATGGGCATGACACGTACTCCTGCAATTAATTATATGTAGGCATATCAAGAAAAATGGTATGATACTGTGTTTATCCTCAGATGCCAAATCCTATTCGTTTCAATGTACAAACTTTTACCGTCTTTGTATTCCGCATTCTACAGCCTTGTAGTAAATTGAAAGATGTATTCCGAAGAAAATCAAAATCCTGATCTGGGGCTTCTAATAGGACTCCATCTCCTAGCCCATCTACTAGAAGGGCTCCCGCATTGGTACCGGCACCAATGACCAAGTCATCCCTGCATGTAGAAGAAAAGTAATATGATGAAGAACTATTGATACAGTGTATCTGTCACAAAAAGTGGAGTAATTACCTGTGAATTCCTTTTGGGAACTGAATATGGTGAATTACAGGGAAGTCCAGAGAACTGTCTGCTAGGTACTCAAATAGCCTGCAGTCAACAGTTAAATTATCAGCATAGGAGATATTTGTACAACGTTGTTGAGAATCCTCTCAAGAACCTGGATAACATGAGAGACAATTTAAAATATAGACAGACTGCTACCCAGGTCAAAAGCTTCAGTGGGTCATAAACTACAAACCAATTTTGGTATCTGTTACCAAAAAAAAAAAATTTAAGAAAGAAAAATGCCTTGGTCAGTGGAGTGAGACCAATAGGCAACAGGATTGTGATGAAGAGATAATTGAAAACTATTTCAAGATTGGGCTTACAGTCTTTAGACTTAAACTCAGGTACTCGATAGGCAACGGGTTTTATACTTTATATAGCACAGGTATCATTTTTTCTTCACCAAAGAAATTTAAACAGTGTTCTGGGCAGACGAGGGATGTCTGGCCCATTCAAAAATCTAAAAGCGAATGCTCTACGTGAACTTGTTATTCCCTGCCATACCTATAAGTGAATTTGACCTTTTTAGTACTCAAGTAAATAAATTGAATGATTGACCTTCCAAGACTAGCCAATTGCCTTTTTGTTTCCATACTTCTTCACATGACTGAGTTCTTTACAAGTAACCTTATAAGTAATTACCTCCTTGCTGCATGCACTCTGCTGATTTTTTCTTCTGTAAGAGGTAGTTCATGAAGAAGCATGGTAGCATCTATATCTTTGAGGATTTCTAGCTCTTCATAGGGCTCATCACCACGTACAGACACAACCAAACGTGTGCCTGAGAAGCAAGCAGCAGATATGGGATGAGATAAAAAAATTTAACATCATAATAAAATGCACTCAATTTGAGGGGATATAAAAAGGAAAATGATGGGTTCGCTCAATAACTCAATACTGATCAAAACACTAAGTGGCACCTTCTGGCAAAAGCTTGTAAGCACCAGTTGATAATTCCTTCAGGTTTACCAAAACCATGGAATTGGGCAATGGCTTTGTTAGCTGCTCTGACAAGGGAGTTATAATTCCCATGCTTATATCAATCAGCCTTTTGAGAGCTAGCCGCTGTTCATGATGCAAAACAAATAATATCAAGTTGCTCCCATTCTTTCAATGCCTTAATAAGAATGCAATGACATGGTTGGTTTCAGAATTTTTTATTTTATTTTATTGGTACATGGTTTCAGAATATAACAAGGAAGAACTGATAAGCTGTGCATGTTTGATAGAGAGGACACAGAATTCTTTTCCCAAAGTAATGAAGTCAAAGGATAGGGCTCTTACCCCATCATCATCATCTACTGGTGGAAGGTCTCTCAATAAGATTGAGTCCACTGTTGCCAGATCCTGAATTAACATCGTTGTGGATCGCAATTGAAATGTTAATGCCACAAAAGACAGGTAAATATAATTTCTTCATCAAATATACAGAGTAAGAATAGACCTTAAATGGCATGCCAACAACAAGTTTTGCTGCAAGTGACTTGTATAGGAGCTCTGGCATCTGTATTTTTCCAAAAACATAAATGACGAGAAAAAGGATTCAGACAGTTCTTAATCAAAACCCTTCCTTCTCTTTCTGAAAAGATTGAGACATAAAGGGAAAGAAGACCATCGCAGTTGATGTGGTACCTTCAATTGATCCAGGGAAACTGACATAAGGACAGAACCGTCACGGTGCAGGACACCTCTATAATCCACCTCCTCACCCTGTACTTATTTAAGTATTTATTCTGTTTTAGAAGTGCAAATAGAGCCGTAAGAATGCACAACTCTATACCACTATCCAAAAATCTCAAAGACAGACCTCTTTTTGCATTGGCAATTGACCAGATCGGCGCTGGAAATCAAAATAATGCCTGTTCTTTTCTTCAAACGGTGCCTGAGGGAAATTGTGCCATTAGCGAGAAGACTCATAAGCTTATGCAAATATCAATATTGAAGTACTTAAGCATATTTATTTGATTGTTCATAGGACAATAAAGAATCCCACCACTCCTCGCTGAAGTTCAGCTGCTCTCATACCAAGATTGGCCAATCTTCGGCAGGGATCTATCTCCTCCTCCGGTGGTTCTGTCAGAGACACCCTGATCGTATCACCTAGACCATCCTGCATGTAGAATGGTGTTTCTGAGTTTTCAATATGGCAATCATATTTTGTATGGTTAGAGCACATTTAGTCGGCAAGATCAAATAGAGTAAGAAAAGGAATAGGTATTACTAGGAATTGATATTACTTTGAATAACATAGTCTATATAACTGTTTATTTGTATGGTCGTAATGCAATCAAATTGAAACATACAATATGATATATTTATTATATGAAAAATAAATAATTAAACAGAAAAAATTATAAATTCAAGTTTATATTTTAATCAAACAACCATATGAATATGCTTTCAAAAAGGCAACAACACAAGGAAGGTTTGAAGAAAAAATTAACATAGATAGCATATTGCATTCTTGACAGCAGAGAAAGTCATCACAACATGGTAACTATATAAAGTTTAAGAAACAATCATGCATATCGTCACATATGAAGTTAAAACCATACCTGAAGAAGGGTCCCAATGCCAATTGCAGATTTCATCCGCCCATCCTCACCTTCTCCAGCTTCAGTAACTCCCAAGTGTAACGGATAATCCCAGCCATGGACATACATTTCTGCAACAAGTAGACGGTATGCCTGGACCATGACAACTGGGTTGCTTGCTTTCATTGAAAAGACGAAATTATGGAAGTCCAACTTCCGGCATATCCTTGCAAACTCAAATGCAGATTCAACCTGTTCATGGAATGCTGCTTAGTAAGATGTCCTGAGCTTGGAGGTAGAAGAAACCAAGCATAAAAGTTGTTTGGAAGAACCAAAGAAATTAACTGCCCACCATTCCCCTAGGAGAATCCCCATAGTAGCTCATTATACGATCTGAAAGACTCCCATGGTTGGTACCAATCCGCATTGCTCTTCCATACTTCTTACATTTCTCAACCAACGGAATAAAAACCTGGTGTTGTTAGAATAAAAGAAGAATTCAGTACATTACTAATTCAATAATGAATTTTTTATCGTCTGATCAGATAAAACTTAATCTGAATGAAGATAACTAAAAATAGATATGAATATTTTCCATACGATTGGGTTGTTCGGGTGAAACCTGAGTTGCATACTGGTAAAGGAAAATTAGCTTTGATCTTTGAGTGCCCATCTTTCTCACTTACGAGAAAATTTGTGCTTTTAAAGAACTTGTAATTATTTCTAAACTACATTGGTTCTGGGCTTAAAATCAAGGAGGGATTAAGAGGATTATTGGCTTAAAATCAATTAGAGATAAGAGTATTAGCAGGCTTACATAGCTAGCCATCTGTAGGAGCACTGAGTTTCAGAGAAACTCAAGGGAAGGAATTTGTAAACAAAGAAAATACATTTTTTATTTCCCCTATTGGTTGTTCACTACACTCTGGGATACTACGTACATAACACATGAACTTGTAGTTGAAGCTTATTCGGCAAAGTGCTGACACAGCTATCCATGCTAAAAAAATGAAATTAGCAGGTGCCTATACATTAACGCTTAGTGGTTTGACCTGCTCGATATGCTCTAATTCTTTCTGATAGTCCTCCTCTGTGTACTCTAGCTTCTCAAACTGAGCCCGCCTATCAGCTGCAGTCAATTACCCCTTCATTATATGCACCGAATAATTGTCATCAAAGATCCAAAAAAATTAATTACTGGCCAACTGCGTACCAAAATTTCCAGGGTTGACACGAATCTTGTCAAAGCAGTCTGCAACACGCAGTGCAACGGATGGAGCAAAATGAATATCTGCCACCAGAGGTATATTGTAACTGCACAAAAATATAGTTAATGGCTATTTGATTGTTAATATGAATTAATGCTCAATTTCACTTTTGATAATTCAGACCTACTTTTTCTGCACAAGAGAGTTCTTTATTTCAAAACATGCATCTGCTTCTCTTTTCCCTTGGACTGTTATCCGAACAATATCTGCTCCTTTGTCTGCTATTCTCATTACCTACTGACAGGCAGGGAGTTAGTTCAAAGAAATTTCTCTGATAAATGTGTAAGAGCAAAAAGAAAACATGCTTCACTACCTCCAATCAATTCCATCCATTTGACTTCTTTTTAGTGCGTGTAAATTATGATAGCAAAATAAAGTGTTAATTAAACAAAAAAAGGTTATGTCATGTCCCATAAAAATTAAGAATTTTAGAACTGGGTAACCCAAAGTCTAGCTGGTCTGCTTAACCACACATGGTAGTATAGGCCAGCCATTAAATAATGATTCTAGCCTTTGATAAACATTGGTTTGCAAATATTACTGATGCCCAGTTACGAACACATATAAGAACATCAGATGCCAGTTACAAAAATCACACCTGCAGATAAGAATGAAGATGCGATTGGTCTTAATCCCTTTGTCATCTTTGATAAAAAAAAGCATAGAATTATGTAAAAGGATACTCAAGCAGAAGGGAAGTTAAAGAACCTGTTCAACTGTTGCAGCAACATCTTTAGTGTCGGTTGTGGTCATTGTTTGAATCCGTATGGGATGCTCACTACCAAGAGCCACGTTTCCAACCATCACTGTCCGTGTTTTCCTCCTGACAGTTTTGTGAATGGATTCACAATACTTTTGACGAGGAACTACAGAAAATAATTATTTATCCATCAGAAAAATATGTTGCCCATAAAGATTGAAAAATACAAATGAATTAGATATTCACCACCTGAATTATAGTTTCTATGATATGCATAACAAAAGGTAAACAAAAAAAGTGATAAAAATTTTATGAACGGCAGACAACTGAGCTAAACAAAATTGGTTATAGTAGAACCATTTGGCTTAGTGGGACAAGAAGTCAATTTTATAGAAACTAAAAACACTTGATGTTGTTACCCTCAATTGGAACCATTTGCGAAAGCTAGATATTATCAAATGCCTTCTTAATTACTTCTAATTTTTAGTTGCATTCTTTTCTCAGATATTCAAAGCAACAGGAAGCCAAGATTGTGAACAACATAACAAATGCATTCAGAAAATATACCCAAGAGAGGGCTCCCCTCCGATGCAGCCTGAAGTTCAGCAATATCTGAGCCGGGATTTGAATTGCGTATCACCAAGACCTTTCTTCTACCAGTCTTAACCCTTTTCATATCAGAAATTCTCACAAAATCCATACTTCTCGTGAAACCTAAGCTTGGGTCCCTGCTCTTCAGACAAGTAAAGGAAGCCGGTACAGCTCCGGTCGCCATTTCCACTGACACAAAGCTTCACCGTCAGATTCAAAACGCAATTCAACAGAATTTTACTTTGCTCATTAAAAAGTTGTAAATGAAAATTTCGAAATCAAACTCCTGGTTTTCTTGTTGATAATATTGAGTGAAAAATTAGGGGGCCAAAAAAGATTATAGAATTCAAAATCAGTTGTACTGTTTGGTACAAAGCTAAGACCTTCTTTTTTCCTTTGATTATTAGGTTCCCAGCTCACTGATCAAAGGAACAAAATTGACCAGAACTTCAAAATCATCTTTTCTTTTCATTTCCTGAACTTTATCATCGACCTAACAGTAACATATTCCTACTCGACTAGAACAAAATTGTATATATCCACACAAGCAAGTAACAACAACAAAAATTTCCACCTGTAAATCCGTTAAAACTACCTCAGTATCGCCCCCCCCCCCCCCCGGACTACGATCAGACCTCCCTAATAGAAGCGAAATACGCAAAAACCGAGAAAACAGAAACAAATGCTTATCCGAAGTGATTTCAGAAGACCCAAAACGCTTTACATAATCGAATTCAGCTTAATTGACAGAGCTTGAGCTTTGGTAGTTGTGGTTTACCTTAAGTTCCAATATATATATATCTATATTGAGCTCGGGATGACTGAAAATAAAAGGGAAGGGTCTGGAGGGAGGAACTGGTGGTGGAAGGGGTTTCAGAGGCCACTGTTTGCAAGGATTTTCAGAAAATTTTGGGTGAATTTGTATTGCTTTGTGAAAAATAAGGCTTGGGTGGAGTATTACAGGACAAAAACGTGTTCGAGAGCATATCCGTGGCCATACAAAGCATGCAGAGAAGTTTAACTCTTTGAGAATTCCTAATTCTGGCCTTATATTTTGGGATATTATTTTCTGTCCCTAGATTTTCTATTTTTTTATTTGGTAAGTTTTTAAATACATATAAATATATATTTTTCTTTGGTTGTTAGATTTGGTTTTTTTATTAAAATATATTGGAAAGGAATCCAGTCGAATATTAAATTTTAGATTTGACGTTTATTTTCTACTAATCTTGACTTTAATTATTTATATTACATTGTCATAATTTTTTTTTTTTTTTGAAAAAATTTCAGCAGCAAGTTTTCTTTATATTGAGGGTATTTTTAAGAAAACTAAATTCTAAAAAATATTTTTGAAAATGCTTGTGGGACCCCACCTCTCAATTTATTATTATTATTATTATTATTATTATTATTATTATTATTATTATTATTATATCTCATCATTCTCTTAATTAAGGTGACATTATTAAAAAAATAAGGGTCAATTTGATTATTGATGGATAATGTAATACAATATTATAAGGTTGAAGAGAAATAATATCTACAGTTAAAAAAAATTTATTTACAGTCTTGAGTAGGGGACTGCAGTCTCATTGATAAATGAGGGTAAACAGAAAAAAAAATATCATTTTAAAAATGATATTATTATAATTTAAAAAATCTTTTGAACATAATTGCATGTGCTTGTATTAGCAGTCTCCAAAACTAGACTATATATAGACTAACTCTTTACAGTTATATACTACATAAATGTCGCGTATAATTTTTTATTAAAAAATTAAATAAATATAAAATTCACATAAAAACTTAATTTTTTAATAATAAACTTACTCTTTTTCGAAATGAATACAAGACACTTACAATATTACTCATTCTAAAAAGTGATTAGATTCATTAAAGTGTATAATATACACGTTTTAAAATTATATTTGTAGAGAGAGAGAGAAAACGACAAGGATTAGAACTTAGGAATCAAAGGGAGACCGTTTGACAAATATAATGAATATTCTACAGTTGTGTGAAGGTCTATCCGAAGAAAAACGACGTTTCGGCTGTGGTTTAGTTAATTGGTTACTATTTATAAGATTGTTTTGTTGTTTTGGTTGTTCACACGACACGAGATTCACGAGCATCGGTTGTTGTTTGGCAGACGGCAACGAGACCCACAATCACTTTTGAAGCTTCCGCAATTATCACGTGAATCACTTTTGCTAGCTTCAAATGCTCTGTTTGTTTTGTCAAAAGATGCTTTTTAAGGTATTTGATAGTTGTAGTGTCTCGTGCATATGATGATATTAAATGATAAAATTATAATTATTTAAAAATTATATGAATATTTTTATTTATTGACAATCTTTTCTAAAATTAAAATTCACATTATTCGAAAAAATACTTTTTTATCAAATAGACTTTTTAGTCCCTCACCGCTGCTAACCAACTTTTTGACAGCCAACTTCTCTTCAATGTCTTCATCAACTTCTCCTAGTGGTCATAGCCTTTCACGTGGTTTTACTCTCTCAAGTCGTGCAGTTTGAGATCTTAATCGAACCACTAGTGCTGTTTTTCACCGCTTGGACGTTGCTTGTACTTTTAAAAGGGTTGACTCATGCTTTTCCCTTGCACGTACCTTACTATGTTGATGAGAGTCACGTCACTTTTTTTTTATCATTTTTCATAAGAGAGATGTTTTTCTTTTAAAAATTTTATAAAATAAATTCATAAATTAATATAAATTTATTATAAAACTAATGAAAAACGATAAAGCGAAAGACAAAGAGAGAGATATTGAATATGAGATAAATGTTTAGAGAACTTTGTTTTCTCTTATTTCTTGGTATCTTACACAAATGAGGACTCTCTCTATTTATAGGGATCTCTTGGTACAAAGAATGGTTAGAATTGTGACATTTGTCATCAATCCAATGGTAAAGAGTACAAAGGAATTTCTATAACATTCTGGAGTATTCCAAAGTCGTAGCCGTCATAATTGACGGCTACGGTTTCTAGATAATTCTATACAACTCTACAACATTCCATACAACTCTACAACATTCCACACAATTTCAAGTTTCAATGATGACGACTAAATGTGGTCATACAATACAATTTGAATTTAGTTTCTAACACTCCCCTTTTGGATGACCACATATAAAGAATATGCTTCGTTAAAACCTTGTCAAGGAAAAACCCAGTGGGAAAAAACCAATGACGAAGGAAAAAGAGTACAATATTCTATATATCGCCAAGTGCTTTAAGATTGCCTCATTAAAACCTTACAAAGGAAAACCCAGTGGGATAAAACCTTAGCGAAGGAAAAAGAGTACAATCAGCACAAGTCTTCAAGACATTTACTCCCCCTGAAAAGTGCATGATAATAGGTCTTCAAGTCTTCGCATTCCAATGTTCTGCACAAGTTTTTTAAATGTTGCAGTTGGTAATGTTTTAGTGAATAAATCTGCCAGATTATCACTTGATCGTATCTGCTTGACATTAATTTCACATTTCTCCTGAAATTCATGAGTATAAAAGAATTTAGGCGAAATGTGTTTGGTTCTATCACCTTTGATATATCCTCCTTTAATTTGAGTAATACAAGCAGCATTATTTTCGTATAAAATTGTTGGACTATCATTAATCACTGGAAGACCACACTTTTCTTGAATATGTTGAATCACTGATCTTAGCCAAACACATTCTCGACTTGCCTCATGAATTGCAATTATCTCTGAGTGATTTGAAGAGGTAGCAGATATTGTTTGCTTGACAGATCTCCATGATATAGCAGAATTTCCATAAGTAAATACATATCCAGTTTGAGATCTACCTCTGTGTGGATCTGAAAGATAACCTGCATCTGCATATCCAACTAATTGTGGACTAGATCCATGTTGATAAAATAATCCTATATCAACTGTACCTCGGAGGTATCGAAAGACATGTTTAATGTCATTCCAATGTCTTCGAGTTGGTGCGGAACTATATCTTGCAAGTAAATTAACTGAAAATGCAATATCAGGCCGAGTGCAATTTGCAAGATACATCAGGGCTCCAATTGCACTGAGATAAGGTACTTCAGGACCAAGAATTTCTTCATCATCTTCACAAGGACGAAATGGATCTTTTTGCACATCAAGTGATCGAACAACCATTGGAGTACTCAGAGGATGAGCATTGTCCATGTAAAAGTGCTTCAAGACTTTCTCTGTATAAGTTGACTGATGAATGAGAATTCCATTTTGTAAATGCTCGAGCTGCAGGCCGAGACAAAATTTCGTTTTGCCAAGGTCTTTCATTTCAAATTCATTCTTTAAATATGTAGCGGTTCTTCTTATCTCTTCAGGAGTTCCAACAAGATTTAGATCATCAACATAAACCGCAATAATAACAAATCCAGAGTCTGATTTTTTAATGAAAACACATGGGCATATTGGATTATTCTCAAATCCTTCTTTCAATAAATATTCGCTAAGGCGTTTATACCACATGCGTCCGGATTGTTTTAATCCATATAAGGATCTTTGAAGTTTAATAGAGTACATACTTTTAGATGTACTCAAATTAGAAGCTTCAGGCATTCTATATCCTTCAGGGATTTTCATATATATGTCATGATCCAATGATCCATATAAGTATGCAGTAACCACATCCATTAACTGCATATCTAATCCTTTTGTAACTACCAAACCAATCAAAAATCTGAATGTGATTGCATCCATAACAGGAGAGTATGTTTCCTCATAATTAATCCCTGGTTTCTGCAGGAAACCTTGTGCAACAAGTCGTGCTTTATATCGCACAATTTCATTTTTCTCATTACGCTTACGCATAAATACCCATTTATATCCAACAGGCATTACACCCTTTGGTGTTTGTACAATTGGTCCAAAGACCTCTCGCTTTGCTAGCGAGTTTAATTCAGCTTCAATAGCTGATTTCCATTTTGGCCAGTCATTTCTACGTCGACATTCTTCGACAGTTCTTGGCTCAATTTCTTCATTACTTCTGGTAATGTCAAGGGCCATTTTATATGAAAATATGTTGTCCACAACGGTTTTATTTCTATCCAGAATTTCTCCAGTATTCATGAAATGTATCGAGATCTCGTTATTTTCAGGTACCTGTCCCTCTTCAAGGGAAGACATTTCATTAAATACCTCTTCAGGAGGTTCTTTTTCAGGAGATTTATTCTCTTCAGGAGTATCAATTACTCTTATGGCCTGTGTTGTGGGTATGGACTCTTCAGGAGTACCAAATTCATTTTGTATTTTTCTCTTCCGAGGAATTTTATCCTTTGCACCAATAGGCCGTCCACGCTTCAGGCGTATCTTGGACTCACCTGTTGCTGTTTTGGCAATTTGTCCTTCAGGGACTGCAATCCTTGCTGGAATATTAACAGCAGGAATATATGATTTTACCACACCTTTAGTGTCAGTAAATGCATCCGGTAATTGATTTGCAACACTTTGCAAATGAATAATCTTTTGAACCTCTAGTTGACATTCATTTGTACGAGGATCAAATTGGGAAAGAGCTTTATTTTTCCAAGTAATTTCCTGTCGTGCTTCAGGCACCGACTTCTCATTACCCAATGTTGGGAAAATGGATTCGTCAAAATGACAATCCTCAAAACGTGCCTTAAACATATCCCCTGTAAGAGGCTCAAGGTATCTAATAATAGATGGAGAATCAAACCCAATATATATTCCAAGTCTACGTTGAGGACCCATCTTTGTACGTTGTGGAGGTGCAATTGGAACATATACCGCACATCCAAAAATACGAAGATGAGTAATATTTGGTTGTTGACCAAATGCAAGCTGTAATGGAGAATATTTGTGATATGCTGATGGCCTAACACGAATCAATGATGCTGCATGAAGTATAGCATGTCCCCAGGCAGAAATAGGAAGTTTTGATTTCATAAGTAAAGGTCTAGCGATTAACTGAAGCCTTTTAATTAATGATTCAGCTAAACCATTTTGAGTGTGTGTGTGGGCAACTGGATGTTCAACATCTATGCCTATTGACATGCAATAGTTATCAAAAGCTTGAGATGTAAATTCACCTGCATTATCCAATCGAATAGTTTTAATTGGATAATCAGGAAATTGTGCTCTAAGTTTAATTATTTGGGCAAGAAGTTTAGCAAATGCAATATTTCTAGTGGAAAGAAGACAAACATGTGACCATCGACTTGATGCATCAATTAAAACCATAAAGTATCTGAACGGTCCACTTGATGGTTGAATAGGCCCACATATATCCCCATGAATTCTTTGTAAAAAAGACGGAGATTCAAAAACAATTTTTGAGATAGATGGTTTGATAATCAATTTACCCTGAGAACATGCAGAGCATGGATATTCATTGGGTAAGATAATCCTCTGATTCTTTAGGGGATGCCCATACGAATTATCAAGTATTCGTCTCATCATTATTGCTCCCGGATGTCCAAGGCGATCATGCCAAGTCATAAAGACTTTGGGGTCAATGCACTTCTGGTGCATTACCACATGTGATTCGATTGTTTTCATTTCTGTATAATACAATCCAGATGAGAGGGCAGGCAGTTTTTCTAATACGAGCTTCTGGCTCGAAATTATTTTAGTAATGAGAAGATGCTCTTTATTGTCTTCGTCGGTGGTTTCAATATGACAACCATTACGACGTATATCCTTAAAACTCAATAAATTTCTTCTTGATCGTGAAGAAAATAGAGCATCATCGATGCAAAATTTGGTGCCATTAGGCAACACAATATAAGCTCTTCCGGAGCCTTCAATTAGATTCGATGAACCAGATATGGTATGAACGTAGGCTCTACTCAATGTTATATTTTGAAAATATTTTTTGTCTTTAAGAATTGTGTGAGTTGTAGCACTGTCAGCCAGACATACATCTCTATTATTCATCTCAAGTTCATCAGTAATACTCATGATTCTACAAAATATATAAAACTTTCATTAAAACATTGCAAAATATAAATAAAGAAAATACATTAATCAAAAAGGAACACTTCCATCACCAATCAAGTGATCTATTCTATCACTAGAATTTTCAAAGAAATCAGAAACATCAAGATTTGTAATATCTTCTCTATCTAAAGCATCTGATGATTCAGCAAAATTTGTTTCAAACTTTTTTGTTTTTTCTTTTATAGAAGTTTGATATAAGTCAACCAAATGCTTAGCTGTACGACAGGTACGAGCCCAATGTCCAGTCATACCACATCTATGGCATCCATCTTCATCTTTCTTTAAAGATTTATTTTGAGGACCTTTGCCCTTCTCTGAGTTGAACCACTTCTGGTGGTACGGTGTATATCTTCTATTATCCCTTTTAGTGTGGTCTCTTCTAGGACCTCCACTTCTGTAATCTTTTCTACCACGTCCTCGTCCTCGGTTTCTTTGAAAATATGCACCATTTGCTTCTGGAAATGGTGTAAATCTAGTATCATTCACTTCAGGGAATGATATAGAACCAGTAGGACGTGACTGATGATTTCTTAATAAAAGCTCATTATTTTGCTCAGCTACAAGAAGACAAGATATAAGTTCAGAATATTTTTTGAACTTTCGCTCTCGATACTGCTGCTGCAGGAGCACATTCGAGGCATGAAAAGTAGTATATGTCTTCTCTAACAAGTCATCATCAGTGACTTTTTCACCACATAATTTCAATACTGAGCTAATTTTAAAGAGTGCAGAGTTATACTCACTAACACTCTTGAAATCTTGCAACCTCAGGTGCATCCAATCATGACGAGCTTTTGGGAGGATCACAGTTTTCTGGTGCTCATATCTCTCCCTTAAATCATTCCACAAAATAAGGGGATCTTTCACCGTGAGATACTCAGTTTTTAATTCTTCATGAAGATGGTGCCTAAGGAAAATCATTGCCTTAGCACGGTCCTGCCGGGACCCTTGATTTCCTTCTTTAATTGTATCTCCCAGGTTCATCGCATCTAGATGGATCTCAGCATCAAGGATCCAAGATAAATAATTTTTTCCAGAAATGTCAAGAGCAACGAATTCCAATTTTGTAAGATTTGACATTTTCTACATATATATTAGGAACATAAGTATGTTTATATTAAGAAATACATTCACAAAATTATGAGAATAAACATAGAGTTTCATCAAGTAATATAACATTTCATATTCATATTGAGAACTACTTAAGAAATACATTCACAAAATTATGAGAATAAACATAGAGTTTCATCAAGTAATATAACATTTCATATTCATATTGAGAACTACAAATGATATATTGAAAAACTTACTTGAAGTAGAAGACTACTAGCTTCAAAACCGTTAGAGACTTCGTGCTGATAACGTGTTATGAAACTAATGAAAAACGAGAAAGCGAAAGACAAAAAGAGAGATATTGAATATGAGAGAAATGTTTAGAGAACTTTGTTTTATCTTATTTCTTGGTATCTTACACAAATGAGGACTCCCTCTATTTATAGGGATCTCTTGGTACAAAGAATGGTTAGGATTGTGACACTTGTCATCAATCCAATGGTAAAGAGTACAAAGGAATTTCTATAACATTCTGGAGTATTCCAAAGTCGTAGCCGTCATAATTGACGGCTACGGTTTCTAGATAATTCCATACAACTCTACAATATTCCACACAACTCTACAACATTCCATACAACTCTACAACATTCCACACAATTTCAAGTTTCAATTATGACGACTAAATGTAGTCATGCAATACAATTTGAATTTGGTTTCTAACAAAATTGATGTTGTATATTAAATTATAAAATTAATTTTATTGTTAAATAAATCTAACGTATCATATAAAGTCATTTGAGTTTATAAATTTACTTTAATGAAATCTCTGTGACTGTAGCACTTTACTTTTCACAATCTTCTTTGTGATAGATAAGGATATTCTCAAGTGTAAAATACAAGATATTTTAGTTATGGTGTAAAATGACTAAATTTATATCGAATGAATACTAAGATCTACACTACAACATAATTGAGTTTTTGCAAAAACTATTTGCAACCAAAATTATTTTCCTCACTAATAATACTCTTGCACCGATCAAATTTGTATCTTTGCAAATAGCTACAATTGCAATGAAATGTTTTCCTTGCAAAATTATTACTACAATTTGTCTATTCTCAGGCATGTAAACTTAGTTTCCAACTATCATAATTATAATGAAAAATGTTGGAGACAATCAGCCGAGCAAATAGTGTGCAAACAGTGTCTATGTGTAAAAGAAATGGTGCGTTTGGGACTTGGATGATACGGCGCGTTTTGACTCTTGTTCTTCCTTCATCGTCTTCTCCATTCTCTCCAAACTCGTCTTTCCCATTCTCCTTCCCCATTCTCTCCCACATCTTTCTTGCCCCCATCTTTCTTTGAACCTATTCCCCCCTTATGATCTACTGGCTACTCACAAGAAATATCTCCATTCAATTGTAGAGAAATCCCTCCTTGGAGAACGTTCCCAAGCCCTTTGCAAGTCACTCTTTTTGCTCTTTGATCTTATATTGCGATTCCAAAGTCATACCGATCGATTATATGAAGGCATATATGCGAGCTGGAAGCAAGGTATTTGTCTTTCATTTAGAGTTTTCCTTTCCAAAAACTAAAAAAATCTACTACCATGGAAATCCCATTTGAAGGGAAAAAATGAATGTTGGAGACGATTGCATTTATAGTTTTCCAAGAACTAAAGAAACCCATTACCATGAATGCCTTATGAGGGGGAAAAAAAAAATGAAAGCTTGAATGCCAAGAAAACCAGAGAAACAAGATAAAATACAGTTAGATATCAAGTTAGTTCGAACATACCCATCCGAAATCTAAAATGAAAAACTCGTTTCTTCCTCAAACAGTAGATCTGCAACTGTCATGAAAATCCTCCAACGAAGTTTGGGAGAAAATGCTTTGGACAAAGGCTTTGAGTTTGGACAAAGGATCTGTGTGAGTTCTTCAATGAACTGTACGTGTTTAGTTTCTTTAGTTTCTGCTCTTTTTTTTTTTTAATTTTATAATTCTGACGTGGCAACCACCTCATCAACTGACTACATCCAGACTCCTTCACACGATTGTCCGTAAAAGAACTAAATTATATTACTGTCGCAAAAAATACCCACTCAATTTAAAAAAAAAAAAAGTAAATTAGAAATGTGCTAAAAAAATAAATACCCACTCAATTAGCAACGGCTTATTTCCGTTGCAAAAAATAATTCTTTAATTAGCAACAACTTCTTTACGTTGCAAAAGATACCCACTCTTCCAAAGTATCTTTTTTGAATAGTGAAAGTATTTCATCTCATCTTATCTCATCATTACAACTTTTTCTAATTTCAACACAAAATATAATAAACAATTCAACATTTTCAAATCTCAAAACAATAATTATATTAAAAAATAATAGTATAACAATATTTTATTAAACTTTCATCTAAAACCATTTTATCTTATCTCACTATCTAAACGGCACCTTAACAATCACTTTAGAACAAGACAAGCCCTACATATATAAAGAATAGATCAGGCAAAAGGAGGAAGCAAAAAAAGAGTGAGGAGTGAAATATCAGATTTGGCTATCCTCGGATGTATCCTCCCACTTACCTTAAATGTTTAGGGACTCGTTTGTCACACTGTCACGTCCTCAAGATTTTGGCTATTATGAATGTATGGACACAAACATAAATTTCCTTACATTTAAGGCTGGATCATAGTTGTCCACCAGGAATACCGAGCTTATGAAGTTTATAAAGAGCCAGATGGATTCATTTCAATTTCTATGTACAAGACAAGGGCATGATTTCAGTTTCACCAAATGTCCAAATGATTTTCCGTGGGTTGAAATTTCTTTTCTTAATAAAACATAAGGCTCCGGTGGAATTTCCCAATACAGTTCAAGAATATAATTATAGCAATAAAAAAAAAAAACTACAGTGACACAGGCAGCAACATATTTCCACACCCAAGGAGCCTTTGCTTCCAAGGGAATAAACAAGTAAGCCTATAAAATACAAGGGAGCAAGCAGCATACTGTTTCGCCATTTCTTCAAGTAACTGTTGCTTCTTCTAGTAGAGAATGGCTTTCAAGAATTGCAATAGTCTCTTCCTTTGCACTGGAAAAACAAGGCAGAACACAGCACAATTAACAATCATGGGCTTTGTGACACCAGTAGAATTTACATGAAAACAGACGTTCAAGTCAAGAATGCCTGCAACCATGCAAAAGACTATTGTTCTACTGTAACAATAAAGTCCATGTGTAGAACAAAAGAAATGAAGGGGCTCGAAGCATTTCCTTTTCAACTTAATAATGAGCATAAGTCCATTACAAATCCAACATAAAAATATTGGCACTGAATGATTGCTTCACAGGTCAAAAGTGAATTTCAGAAATTCCTTAAAACGTTTTTTTTTTTTTTTTAATATACTATTATTGGCACCGGGTGTTCAGAATAGCATCCCGACTAATCCTGCGGTGCATAGGCCCTCAGTAAGGAGTTTTCCATAAGTGCACCTCAGGTAATTCAAGGGAGAAATCCCCCAATCCGATGGCCTTTAGAGATTGTTTGCACCCAAGGGGATTTGAACCTTAGACCTAGGGGCAGCATATCCCTAAACCTAAGACCTTTACCACTTGAGCCAACCCCTATGATATAGTCCTTATGTTTCAGTTCATACTGAAAAGCATCAAAGAAATAACAATCTACCATTTCCTTCTGAATATTTAAGAATGAAATTTTTGTTAGTATTGAGATCCTCTTAACAAATTTGAAATTAAAAAATGCAATGTTTCATAATGCGTTATGAAATTAATACATGCAATGTTTTCATAATGTGTTACTAAAAGGGATATATAACAGTATACTGCATCTAACACATTTGTTAGATGCATCTAACAGTATATATAACAGCATAAAAGGGAAATTTTTGTTAGTATTCAGATCCTCAACACATTTGAAATTAATACATGCAATGTTTCATAATGCATTATGAAATTAATACATGCAATGTTTTCATATTGTGTTACTAAAAGGGATATATAACAGTATACTGCATCTACTAAGCAGGGCTTATTGTGATTTTACTCACAACTTCTTCTCGGCCTGAATGACTCAAAACCGATAATTATCATACTCCTCTTACCTCTGGCTCATCCATCTACAATATAAGGAAAGAAATTGACCAACTAGATGCTTACCTTCCAGGTCTAAGAATCTTAAACTTTCCTGGCCCGGTGAGGTCCACAATTTTCGAGCCTGCTCGACCAGATGGAAGCACACCACCATCATAAACAAGAGCACAGTGTTGCCACTGGTTCTCAAAATCTTTGATGCATACACTACTTGGTTGCCCACTTAAATTTGCACTTGTAAGGGCCAGCGCACTTCCTGAACCACGAGCAACAACCCTTATAAAGTTACAGTCAGGCACTCGGACTCCTATAGTATCCAATCCTGGGTTCAAAGACCTCTCAAGAATACTTGACTCTCCTGTAAGACATTCAACTATCTAATCTTAGACTATGGAATGATTCAACCATTAATTAATTGCACAGTACAAACAGAAGAAGTCTTGAGCACTACTCTCTTTTCCTTTATACATGAAGCCACAGAAATCAGTTACAAACCTCGCCTTAGTATGACAGTGACAGGACCTGGCAGGAGAGAATCAAGCAAGCGATGAGGCAAATGGTCAGTGATAGCAAATCGCTTTATATCTGATACATCCCCAACACATATTGCAAGAGGGCTAGTGTGTTTGCGTCCTTTAATCTCGTAAATCCTATTAACTGCTTGCAAAGAACTGCATACCACATAGAAAGAAAACATGACAATTATATTCTAAATAAAGCAGGTAGAGTTAAAAGTGGCCTGTTTCCAAAATTGTGCTCTGGAAATGAACAAATTAAGTCAAGGCCTTCCAATCATTCTTCATCATCTTTGAGGCAAACTATGAAATGCAGAGAAATAGGGTCATAGATGACTAAAATACTATCCAAATGGTAACGTTTCAGATGAGAGTTAATATCCTTCTGGTACTGAGATACAATGCCTGCCGGGGGAAGGAAGGAAGGTGGGGCTTCCTGGAACAAACCATGAAAGCAATCTTCATGTACAGGTCTTTTGCTGACAACCTACAGGATCCTCCCATTAAGGTTTAATAAACTCCCCGTAACCGCATAGATTTTCAGTAAGAGAAATTATATTCAATAACATCAAAAGGTTGCCAATTATTCGTCCGACTCCTCCCAGAAGAAACACAGGGTAAAGTCTTTTTTTTTTCAACAATCCACTTCATTCTTGAGAAAAACGTCAACACTATCAATCTTTACCTCGTAAAACAAGGAAGTTCTATGCATAATGGTCCAAGGATTTTAAACATACAAGTGATGGGCAATCTAAAGAACCCGTTGGAAGGGCATACCAAGCATCGCAAGCGAATCCGTAGATTGTATCCGTGGGCACAGCAATAACCTTCCCAGCTTTAAGAGCTTCCATTGCCTCCTCAGCATACTCTTCCGTGGCAGGGCGAACCACCCCCAATGTATTTTCAATACCCACATCGCACTTCTCCATGCTCTGAGCCATTTTATTCGAAACACCCAAAGTCAATATCCGGTTCTGGTGCAAAAATGACACAAACCGAAGCTTGGGCACACCTGAAAAACATTACAAAAGCTCAATATTGGTTCCTTTGCAGCTTTTCTTTTCTTTTCAATCAAATTCCACCCGCAGCTTTCTCAGCAACCAGAGTGGATATCAAGAGAGAAGAAGGGACGGACGTGTGGATGCGGGTAATGATACGAGAGATCACCTGGGAGATAGAGGAAAGGAAGGGCACGTGCGCTGAGAAGAGGCAGCCTCTGTGTTGCAGTCGCTACCCCTGTTGGAAGAATCATCCTATTCCATTGGAACTGGACAGTCCGCTTGTAGTATTTTAAGTTTGGATTCGGACTAATGATCGTTTTACTGACCCCTAATAAATAAAAGTAATTTCAGGTATAAATGTAAGGTGCATAAACGTAACATAATTTATTTTTAAAAAGATCGAGTTTATTATTTAAAAATTAATTTTTTTTATGTAAATCTTATATTTTATTCATTTTTTTCAAAATGATTATGTAACTGTTGCACAATTCACAATTATAAATATCTTTTCTCAATAATCTTAAAAGATAAATATTTTAGTCATGAAAGATCTCAAAAGAAAAAAAAAACAAATTGATATGATTTAAGCTCGTTTGGATTCAAATAATATTTTATTTCATCTTATCATTAAAATTTTTTTAAATTTTCGCACAAAATATAATAAACAATTTAATTTTTTCAAATCATAATTCAACTTTTTTAATCACAATTCAACTTTTTCAAATCAAAAAATAATAATAATATTTTAGTAATATTTTATTCAACTTCAACTTTAATCTAAAACTATTTCATCTCATCTCAAAATCTAAATGTAATGTGTTAAATTGTAAGGATATTTTTATTATAAAATAAATCTACTATAATATATTAAATTACGTTAATTTGTAAATTTATTTTTATTAAATTTCTTTGTCACCGGAGCATTTCTTACTTTAAAAATATAACAAGAAAGGAGTTCTAAATAAGGGAGTTGTTTAACATGCAAGTAAATTCATGATTAAATTGTCAAAATTTATTTTATTTTTTCTCTGTTTTTGCCATTAATGCTACTGCAAATTTTCTAGAGTTACAAATAAAATCATGATAAAAAAAATGTAATTAATTTTTTTCCTGAAAATTAAATCATATTTATACGAATATAAGGTTAATAATTCAATTTTTTATAAATTATATATCTATTTAATCTGAAAGGTATAATCTATTAATCTTAATAATAATTAATAATCTTTTTATATATTGTTGAGTATAACATATCTATTTAATTAGAAAGGTATAATCTTAATAATAGTTAAAAGGTTATCCAAAAAGTTGTAAGAGTATTGGCAATAGTCTAGCCAAAGTCAAAGTTAAAATTTGCCTAAAACTACATGTTTTGGCTTTTGGCTTTTGTCATCCAAGATATAACCTCATGTTAGATTATCCATCATTAGCCAAAATAATAATAAAATGTTACTTTTTTAATATTAAAATTTTTTTATAAATTTTTTCTTTAAATTTTATAATTATACTAATCATAAGTTAATTAATAATTTAATCTTTAATTAAATTATTTTTTGAAAACTATTTTTTTCCAACATAATTATCCAACAAACACATTTTACCAATCCTTTTTCAACTCCATAATCACATATACAATTTTTTAAGCTAACAAACACATTTTGCCAACATTTCTTCTACTTAACAATCACATCTATAATTCTTGAAACTAACAAACACATTTTGCCAACCCTACTTCTCTATCCCAAAATCACATCTACAATTTTAAAAACCAACAAACATATTTTGACAACCCTTCTTTTTACCTAACAATCACATCTATAATTTTTTAAACTAATAAACACATTTTGCCAATCCTTCTTTGTAATAACTTTGCCCAATATTTCTAAGGTTGAATTATAGATAACGACATCAACATACTCGATCAATCTTCTATTTTTGCTACATTGGCCGAAGGTCATACTCCTCCATACAACTACTTAATCAATGGTCACGAATATACAATAAGTTATTATGGTATATATTCTTCTTAGGCAACATTAATGAAAACAATTCCTGCTCCACAGGGAAAAAAGAAAAAATATTTTGTTACATTGCCAATGTAGATTTGCAATTATGCGTGGACCTGTTAGGTATTTCCAACCTAAAATTTAAAAAGACATTATGTACACATGCATTATCTTACACAATATAATCGTTGAAGACAAGTCCAATCTATATTGTGTAAGATAATGCATGCGTACTTAATGTCTTGCGAATGTATGATGTTGAGGATTACGCCAACATGAAACAGATGCTCCCTCGGTAGCCCTTCGTTCTACCACCATTGTTTCAATCATATTATATTCATGATCAGAATAATCATTATATACAATATGACCAATACTTCAAAAGGGGTACATAGCAAACTAAGGGAAGATAATTTGAAGAAGAAATCTTGGTTTTTGATAAGTGGGAAGTAGTTAGAGGTTGATCTATTTATAGGACTTAATATGAGACAGTTAGCTACAACTAAAAAAGTTGGCAGAAGAAGAAGGGTTGGTAAAATGTGTTTGTTGGTTTGAAGAATTATAGATGTGATTGTTGGGTTGAAGAATTGTTGGCAAAATGTGTTTGTTGGTTTCAAAAATTGTAGATGTGATTGTGGGATAGAAGAAGTGTTGACAAAATGTATTTGTTGGATAATTAGGGTGGAAAAAAATAGTTGTCAAATAATAATTTAATTAAAAATTAAATTATTAATTAACATATGGTTAGTATAATTACAAAATTTTAAAAATAATAATAATAAATTATTATTAAAAAAAGTAATATTTTATTATTGTTTTGGCTAACAGATAAATAATCCAATATGGAATTATATCTTGAATTACAAAGCAAAATCTTATTGACAGCTGGATTATTTATGATAGTTAAAAGTAGTTAATTATAGGTTAGGATTTTCTATACAATTAATCAAGACCATTAGATTGCACTTATAAATAATGGTCAATTAATCTTGATCGTTAATTTGTGGTGGTTATTTAATTTGAACATTATACTAATTAATAATTAATAACCGTTGAATCAAGTTTATAGCCATTTTAGATATGGTGATTCAGATCTAGCCACTGGATCTTAATGGTTGTGTTGAAGAAATCCACGAAGGAGAATGTATTTTGTACTACAAAATCTTCCGTGCTACAAAGTTGAGAATACCTGTGTTATAGCCGTTTGGCAGGAAAGAAAAAAAAGAGTTGTTCACAGATAATTCAAATGCTAGTAATATTACATACTACTAGCACTGTCCTTTCACTTTTGGATCGTCTATTATTTTTTTTAAAACTAAATTCAAAGGTTGATGAGCAATGTCATCCCATTATAGTAGGATGAGAATGGAATGACATATAAAACCATCATACGGCACAATCTCTTCAACATTTACATTCAATTTGGGGGTAGATTTTTGTAGGGGTGAAAACGGGCTAGTTCGGGATGTCCATCATTTTCTCCGGACCGAACATCCATAGTGAATGGATCGGTCCAATCCAATCGATCCATTCGGTCCAATCCAATTATTTATTTGTTTATTTTTCTTTTTTCTTTTTTGAAAAAATTGATTAATAAAAAATTTAAGTGACTTATTAATGTGGATTATATAAATAACTCAATAAAAAAATATTTTATATGGTCAATGATAATAAATTAGATGAAAATTGCATTATTAATTTATGTAATTACTATATAATTAGTTAATTGATAGAATATTAATTTGTTAATAACATATTTAAAATTTAAATTATTAATGGTAATAGGTTAGATGAAAATTATATAATAAATTATACAATTATTATATAAATAATATATATAATATATTCTTTATTTTTATTTTTCATTCGGTCTGGTCCGGGATGGAAAAATTCTAGATTGGGACTGGACCAAAACTTTTCGATCCTTTAAAACATGGATTGAGACCGACTGGTCTAAGTCTCGGACCGGTCCAAACTGACCGTTATTCACCCTTAGATTTTAGAGACAACAATTACAAGGGACCTCAATGCATTCAAATTACAAACACAAAATCTTGAAAATACAAACACTGAAAACTACAAGAATCTGTATATGTGTAAAATATATATATATATATACTAGATGAAAGCAACGTGCAATGCACGTTTGTCCAGTTTATATTTATTTATTTTTGTTAAGAACTAATTTTTTATTAATAAAGATGTAATGTTTTTGGTTAATTAAATAACTAACGATATAATGTTTATGTAATTAATAAATAATTACATGTTGTGATATATTATAAAAGAAGAGCATTAATAGAATCTATAGCATGATCCTATAAATAAACATCGTCCATAGTTTTATGAAAGCTGTTTGAGATAATTTTGATTCTAGGATAACAATCTAGCATTTTCCTCATCTTGCATTGCTTCAATAGAGAGAATATTAAAATGTCTATATTTTTTCTCCTTCAGTTTCTTTGGATCTATATAAACTTGAATCTTCCAAATTTTTTTTAATAATTTCTCCACAACGTTTTTAACATATGGTCGATGTTCATACAAAATAAATTTTGAATAGCTTTACAAATTAATTCATTATAACCAAACTCAAATTTTGAATAAAATTTTAAAAGATACCTCTTCAGCATGTTCCATCAACTCAATTGCTGAACAACCAAGTGTCTGTTCTGCTACTTCACCAAACATAGCAGCAGCTAGCTTTTTAGTATTATCGTTCAGTTCAACATATACCCTAGCACTTTAAATGCATTGAATATATTAATTTCAATTTGAATAGTGTTAAATTATAAATTAAATCAGACATTAATTTTAAATTAAAATTGTAAGATACATTCCTTGATTTTTAGACTCCTTGACCTTTGAATATACACGTGGTTTTCATCCTTATCACTATATCAATATCAGTTTTTAGTATTCTAAATAATACAATTTCTAACATGCTTGTGATATCTCATTTTTTTTTTTATATTTTAGTTAAATAATTATTTTATTTATTAGTAATATTGGTTCTCTTATTTTAAATTTAATGTGATTTTCGTTATATTATTTTGTGATTACTAAGTTATAAAATTAATTTTGAAGTGCTTTCTTGATATTAATTATTGTTTAGTATTTAAATTGCTTTCTATTTTAATTTATTTCATTGTTGGGCTTTATTGTTTTATTTTATTAATTTTTAGTTGTAGTATTTTTATTTCTCTTTTTTCTATTTTTTTGTGTCTTTTTATTTTATTGGACTTGTATTTTTCAGATAGGGGTTGTTTTTAATGGGTTTTCTTTGTTTTGGGCCCAGTCTGTTTTGATTTGTGAAGCCCGGCCCGTGGGCTTGCTTTCAGCCCAATCCTCTTTTCATCAAACGACGCCGTTTTGGTAATCCTTTAAGTTTTCTTCTTCCTTTCTTCTTCTCCTGCGCGCTGCTGCCCTCTTTCTTCTTCCTCTTCTAGGTTTTGTCTCTTTTCTTCTGCAACTCAGAGTTGCCGCACAAAAATTGTTTCCTATATATTAGCTGGAGTTTCCTTGCAGCCCGAATGGTGGATCATAGACCCACCCATCAACCGGGTCAAGTAGTATGAAGTTCGTATGCGACTCTGTCAATTCAAAACTTCCTTCAATATTCGGCAATTCAACAATTTCGCCCAGCTCCTCAGAGTTACCTTTAATGCTCAGCGCGGCTACATCGTGCGCCTGTGCAGCCATTTCAAGCGTGGAAAATGTACTGAGCCAAATACAGGATTTCTTGCGGGGCTCACGAATTTCGGACACCCATTTTCCCCAACTGCGCATCCAAACGCCCCGGAAGATCGGGTGTTTGCTACAGTCTCTGGATCTTTTTGGCGTGCTTTGCTCTGGGTATTGGGGTTTTGGTCTTTTGGATGAGACAGAGACGGAGTTGGAGGAAGAGGGCTCGGACGGTAAAGATGTGGATGAGCCACTGGTGCTTACTGCTTCTGAATTGTTTGGTTCTGTCATTGTTCGGCAAGTAAAAATAATGGCACGATCTGGAGCATGAACTTGTTGATCACGAGGATGGAATTCTCTTTGTGCGGACAATCGAACGAGGCGAAAACCGAGCTCAGGAGTTAATGGGACAGAAGCGGCACTTTAACGGGGCTTAACAGAAAACAAGAAAAATAGACGGAAAAACAAGAATTTCTGTTACATACACACTTTTTATATATAAGAGATATATGGACAGCATAATGAATTTTGCATTAATTCTATTGCCATCAGAAGCCTGTACAAAACAAGTCTTTGTCTATAAACTTGATCACGTAAAAATGTATATATGATGCCGTTAGAGATGTATTACAAAATAGATCACATAGCCTCTGTCTCATATCTAACAAAATTAGCTTAGCGCCTTTTCAGCTAGCTAAACCATGTAATATTGACCACCTGTGGGATACCATTTCAGACCCCGCTAAAGGTTTCTGGATTTTCCACTTCGGTTTGGTGGTGGCGTTCAGGAGGGCCTATCCGTGGTGAATTTAACGATCTAGGAAATTGACTTCGTCTAGTCATCACTTGTGAACCATGATAATGCTCTGACTGAGCTCGCAACCTTCTTCTCCATCTCAAAAATTCAACAAGAATAGAGCTTCCACTCATTGCAACACCGATCCCAGCAAATGTTGCTAGCAGAATTGACAAAACTGCTTGCAAATGAACCTGTAATCCACAAATACATATTCAATGTAAATTTCCATTAGCATAGTCATACTTGGAAAGAGTCTCCTATTGCAGGTGTCCAAATCGTATCCCATAACCAAACTATTGTGCCATGTCAAAGTCAAGGGATGCTCAAGTTAGTTTTATGCCAAAACTAGAGTAAAACAAGCATCATAATCTGAAGGATCTAGCATCCATTTTTTTATCTGTGGCAATGGCTCCTATGGGATCTGAAGATGCAGAGACCAAACAGAGCCATGGCCAATTCAAATAACTGGTGATAGACAATATTGGAAAAAGCTTAATATTTGCCTGCCTAAATCTGGATATGATAGTGATCTTGGGATCATGAACAAAGTTCCATCCAGAAGAATTGAGTATATACATGTTTAAAGGTTCAAAGGAGGTCACATAAAGCCAGCCTACTTGTCAGCTAAACTTGGTTTCGGATTCATTCTAAGCAGATACAGGGAAATAACAAATAGAGATCATAGTTATATATATAAAAAAGGAACAAATAGAAAGCATACATGAACCAGATCTTCACTTTGGTCCACCCGATTTTGTGATGGTTTAAAGTTTTTGTGATGGTTTAAACATTGTACATGAACCAGGATGGTCCAAAAATACATGGGATCGCACCTCCCACTCATGGAAACACCAAACCCTCACAAAATTTCTAAGCTTATTAAGCTCTTTGGTAGTTTCACCGCAATTAAGCAAGCAACAAACAAAATATTAAGTAGAAAGTCTCTTACCAAGGAGTAAAATATATGTGCAAAGAGAACCAACAGAGCAAACTGAATTGATGCATAAACCCAAACAAATCTTCTCCTCACTGAATACACAGGTTCAAAAAGTGAGGGTCAGTAAAATCATATGAAACATACAATGTATAAACTAGGAGATTCTCTGAGCCTTAAAAACTCTTTTGTTCAACATAATATCGTAAATGAATATCTTTCATGGTCATAATTGCATCAACATATACCAAGACATTTTACACTTTACCAAACTTTGATGTTTGATATTTGAATTATCGAGCATGATTACTTTGTCTGCAGTCATTAATCTGGTTTTTAAATGTAGAACCGTCCACACATCAAACATGCAGTAAATAGTTTGCCAACATACCCATGGTTGATGAGGTCATGGATGAGAGTAGACCCAGCACACAAGAAAATGGAAGAGATATGGCAATTGCACCAGTACCCATATTCCCAACCTGCAAACAAATAGAGATATCACCAAGGCATTTCTTGGACTTTGCTCACAAAAAAAGGATTTTTGACAGAACTGGATGTGGAACTGCTAATCTTACCAGTAGCTGTTCAAGGAAACAAAAGTAGGCAAGCATGCTGATAATGACGAGTACTGGAACCTCCTGCCAAACCCTAAACGAATGTAAACAAATAAAATTTAATGCATGGCCATTTTCATTACAAAGCTTATAATAAAACACGATAAACTTGGATATACCATGAGGAACAATTAGATCTCATTTTCCTAATAGATTGGTTCTTCATTGGATTTAGGGAAAAATTCATACTATGCATGAAATTGAAATTGTTGTTGAATTAGGTGCTAGGCCCCAAAGTCCTGCTACCAATTCTGTTCATATGGAAGTGGCAGCAGCAGCCACAGTGGAAGGTGAGGCAAAATTTGTTATTTTAGGGGTGATAGAACAGGAGGATGGTTGGTCAGGCCAAACTGTAACCATAGACTGCAGCAAAGAAACAAGAGAACTAAATGAGGAACCACTACGGTGGTGAGACACTATAATAAACACTATTTCAACCATGTCATACTGATCTCAGAGTGGTATAATACTAGTAGCACTAACCAAACTTGGCATATACAATAACAGTACTGTAGTTTTGTTTTGCTCAATGCAGATGCCTTTCATAACAGCATTGAACGAAGGTCTTCCCGCATGACATCATTTCCACCTTTGTAATTGAGGTGGGAAAGCAAATTAAGTCCAGCCAATCCTCCAAGAGTATGCAGTTCTTTCGATGAGGATCCAGAGAAGGGCATCCATTGAGAGTAAATTCATCCACTATTTTGAGCTGAATTTTTGGTTGCATGGTTCTCATAGAGGATGTTTTAAAAGAATATGTAGGGTACCAATTGAACAACTGCATATGATGTCCCGAGTCCAATAATATTGGCAAAAATTTTATAGGTGAGCAAAGAGGACAGCTAACTGATGACTCTATCTTGTGTTAATAATGAAATAATTTACAGGTCAAATGCATTGTAGGGACAAGAATCTTATACATGCTTGTCTCATATAACTATTATCAGTAGCCAAGGCATGAGCCATTAATACAGGTTTTAGCTTTATACAGCCGGGGAATCAAGGTTGGCATAGAATAGTATGAATGGAGCTGAGGAATCAAGATTTCCATAGAAGAAAATCAAGATGAGGCATAGGACAGTCAAAAGGTGCTCTGAGAGATCTGAGAAGAATGAGACATAACGGAAACAGACCAAGGATGTTTTTAAATTTATTAGAGATCAACACTCGGCTAGCATCCCAGATTTCAGACCAACACGGGTTGGTGTGTCTGTAATGTTCCTTATTTTCTCTATATCTCCTAAAACTTCTTGGCATTGGAAATCAAAGGGTGCACAGTGACATTTCTCAAGCATTAAATTATGTTCACTTGCCTGTATCCCTGAACATCTGCAAGTACTCTATTTCCTCCAGTGTTTCGAGTTCGAATACTTTGAATGCGTAACAGAGTGACAGGTAAATTCTTAACCTCTTGCTTGCACACGTCACAGGTCTTGTTGCCCTTGATGCTGAACCATTTTACTGCACATTCTTGGTGGGCCAGAGCAAGTTCACCCTTGCAGCTGCATTCCATCTTGAGGGTCTCACCACCTTCACACAGTTCAACCAAACAAATCCTACAAACAGCCTCTTCTTCCGGTATGTCTTCACCATCATGATCATTATTATCTGAACCATGAAATTGCCATAAGACATATGATGATAAATGCAATTAATAGATTTCTTAAATGTAGACAATAGAATTTAGAGTAATAAATTCAGTTCAGAAGCCATTGAATAAGAAGAAAGCACTTCTATACACCGCTTGTGAATTAACAACATTGCTACATATAGACCATATATTGAAAGTGCTAGTGACATTCAACAAATAACGCTTTGTTTTTTTCAAGAACACGACCCACTTTGGTCTGTAATCTAGTGACCAACCCACAAAATATAAAATTCAATTAGTTTTTGATATTCATGAACACAACATGATAGCATAGAGTCGTTAATGCAACAGAGTTACCAGCATCACTAGTGGGAGATGCATTTAACGATAAATCTCCTTCCTTCACTCGAGGTGTAGAAGGAATTACACGAAAAAACGAATCCATCCTCCTTAGGCTTCTTTCTTTGTTGTTGACAGGGACTGAAAGGGAACGAGATATCTGCAGCCGGGGTCCTTTTCTCTGCAAATGGGAATATTAGTAATGCATGCTCAGAACCTCATATTATATGACAGATGTTAAAACTTGCCAAAAGTAAGAAACATATATTTTTGAAAATTAAAGGTAGAGTTCCTCAAAGTTTACTCTCTTTTTTTTTTTACCTAAAAGAAAAATGTAACTTCCAATGTCCTTGACTAATTTTTCTGATGCCTACTCAGGACAAATCTACATACTGAAAATATTCTGCTCTAAATTGATTTCCTTGCCCCTAATCATCACAAATGAAAGACTTACAGTAATAAGTCCAGAGAAGCTCTACCCTTGTGTTACCACCATGTATTGTTTTATAGATGAGGTCAGTCAACTGGTTAAACATTTTTAGCACACTAATCATAAAAACTTACACTTGAACTTAGTAGTCCACCAATGCTTCCAGAATGTGCAGATTCTGGGTTTGAATGTGCAATTGGAGTTACCGGAAGTGATGATGTTCTCTTCATCCTAGGAGTGAATATCTTTGTAAGTGAATATGACCTTGAGATTGAAGGCTTTTCTTGTGGCCCTGTAGATGAAGCTTCAGAAACTAGGTTGGAGGCCTTTTCAATATCTGAGGAATTTCGATAAATGAAACTTAATTTTGGTAAAAGGCTTCTTATGGATGGTCTGCCCCTAGATGGGGAGGGCCCAGGAGATGCAGTAACTCTTTCGTCAATAGAATCAGGTGTGAGGAGAAAATTTACTCTCTTGGGAGTGGGAGTTGGTGTTGAGGGCATCTTTATTCCGACAGCATCCTGAGAGGACTCTCCTGCTGTTCTGGAGGGTATCTCTAGGAAGAGATTTTGCCGTTTCCAGTGGTGATCGTGTTGTTTTTCTTCAGTTATTCCCATTGAGTCTTCCACCTGAAATGGGACAAGACGATTTAGGTAAATATTCAAAACAATTTCAATCAATGGTTTCTTGCTCTTAACAACCTAAATATGCAGCAAAAAAACTTTCCAGGATATTTTAGGCTGTTTGTCTTTAAATTCTTTATGGGGGACTGCAGTTAACATGCTGATTTCACCACACTCACTTTCCTAACTACACTTAAAGCTTTAGAAGACAATCAATTTAAAAGCGTGACAAAAATTGTACGAGTCCATTCTCAATCCCAATTAAATTGGGATCAGCAATTGATTATCATCAATTCCTAGAGATTGGCCACACATACTCTTTTTCATCATTCAATCTTCTCTAAAAGCATACTCCCACTTGCCTTCATATTCCATATATCCCTCCAATATTCTACCCATGTTATTTTAGGTCTCCCTCTACCTCATTTTTTCCATCATCTTCAATCTAATCACTCTTTCTCATCAACGTATTAATCAGTATCCACTGCATAAGACAAAATGACAAGCCTAGTTTAAGCAACTTTCCATCATGCAGCCCACCCTCTACCTATTGATTACAATCAATACACTTCAAACTCCTTGGAAGCACAAAAGAGAAAAAGAAAAAGTTGTCATCTTTCCAATGAACAGATATTTGAACAACAGGTCACCCTGCATATAGATTGAAATTAATGAATTTCCAGAGGTTCCAGAGGTTGGCGAGGTCCAGAATGCATTCTGTCATCATCAGAAATAGCAACGCATTCACGGCACAAGATAGCTTTTTCCGGTAGACATTACATGGTCCATGGCGTAATACATCTTTGCATTATTTAACTCACTAACCTCATCATATCAACTAGGCAGAACCACGAAAACATCAACTGACATGTGAAATTACTTAATAGAATTTTGTTAATACATTTTAAACTATATCAATATAGAGTTTTTTACTAGCAGGTAAAGGTCAAGAAATCTTGCCCATAAAATTAAAAGAAGAAAAGAAGAAAAAGTCAAGAGACCACTTTTTCAAACCAACTCCTGAACACTATATAGCGTTCCGATAGCTGATATCCTGTGTACTCGTCCAAATTTTCTTGAACCAGATATAATTTGTCTACCATTGAGTACTGTGCCCCACTCATTGCTAAGTTTTATAGCCATTAAACTTCTATTGATTTTTAATCTTGTGCCTATTCAAACGATCCAAATTTGTAGTCTGGAGGCATATTATATTGAATTTTCAAAAGATCAGCCGGTTCGTAATCTCTCACCGCCCAGTTGATGTATGTTTTCTCCGTTGAACTTGCTAATCTGGTGCAGAATTTCATTTTTTCAGACATGGGATCTTCCAGAAAATATGTTTATCGCCTAAGTACTGAACTCAGTGGAAACTTTTGTAGTGTTCAGACAAATATAATAGCGATCAGACACCCCTCTTAAGCTCATTTCCATCTCTACAGTCGATTGAATTGATATTAGTACTACACATATATGGTGGTTGGCAACCAAAAATATAACAACACTAAAGTATAATAACATAGCCCTTTAGCAGGAAATAATATCACCCAGAAAACACAGACAGTTGAATTGGAAAAAGAAAATCAAAGGAGAACAGGAAAAAAAAGATATGTATAGAATCAGAACTTGGAGGCCACCAATCATAACATTCGTCCAAATCTTTTAACTATGGCGCATATCTGATGAGATTAGCATTGAAAGTCATATGAAAGAACAACTTTAAAGAAATATTGGGGAGGGAAGATTTGAAAGAAATGCAAACAAATAAAAAGCAGAGCAGAAAAGCAGCAAGGAAGCACAAAGTACCATCTGAATTGGGACAACAACTGGTCTATCGCATGAACTCACATCATGCCCCTGATCACTCACAGGCTTCTCCTCGGTTCCCATTTTCTCATAACAAAAACCCACGACCGATTGCCCAGCAAACCACCGAACCAAAGAAATTTGAACTCCTATGCCAACAAAGGCCTATCCAACGCAAGCCACACTCCTTGAAGTTTTATACGACAGGGGGACAGAGAGGAGGGTAAATACTCATTCCTTGAGATGTGAGGAGGTGAAGGAGAGGAAGGGGGAAGACGTTTTCACATTTATGATGGGAAAAGGTGGTGGGAAGGCTGGCCTACTTCCCTACTGCAACTCCCACTCCCAAGACACCAGTGCACGCGGACTCGTTTGCATTTTGGCTGAATCACGTTAATCGCGCCCCCTTCGTGACCGGTTGACATATCTTTCCAGATTTCGTGTCATTTTATCTCATCCCTATTCCAAATTCTCACCACAAAACAAACTCCTCAAACAAGTTGGGTGGTAGGTTTCGGAGCTTTCCTCCCTGCTACAAAACTTACAAAAAAAAACACTTTTTTCCATTTGGAGTAACTTTCAAATGACACCCAACACACAAAACTAGCTAGAAAATGGTGGCATTGGTGATGGTGCTGGCTTTTGGTGGGCAAAAGTATCATATTTGGCTTGATGTCAATATCTTATTGAGATGCTAAACATCATGACACCTTGAACAAATTCTATTGAAATCCAAAGGTATATTCATTTAATATTGCATATTCACTTATATTTATGTATTAGGCTTTCCTCAAAGGTTTGATTAAAAAAATAACCTTGAAGCTTCCACCAAACGAGCATTGACCAATAAAATAGTGTGAAGTACAACAGGTTGATGGTTGGTTGGTTGTTTTATTAAATGACAAGAGACAATGTAACATTAAGATTCACGCATGCAGCCTGCAACATGTTTACAAGTGACACGATATATGATAAGGAAGTTTTTTTTAACCAAAAATCTTTCATTTTTTCAGTTTTTTTTTTTTTTTTTTTTTTTTTTTTCAGTTCATTTTCTTGGTGCAGCTAAAAGAGTAATAGATGATAATGAAACAGAAAGATATAACCAAATGCCATGAAATGGCATACTGACATACTTTCATGTCTAATCGACATATATTTGAATTGTCCGCGATTTCTTGTTCAAATTGTTTGCAATTCGAGCAAGGAGTTGGAATATATTTGTATATATGAGAAATCAGGAAAGAACAAGGAAAAAAAACATTAGTTTAGTGTGACCCCATTTTTCTCAGTAAAAATGTAACTAATGAACCGTTAAACACTCCTTTTATTAGTAACAACTCCAATGAACAGCATACTTTGTCGTGTGTTAACAAATCTGGATAGAGTATTAGTCCAGAAGCCTTAAAAAAGAACTCTTTATTGAAGAAAAGGCAGTATTCCTTTTTGTGGGGCCAACAAATAGGACTGTTGGTTTGAATTTCAAGAAAAAAGCTGGAGTTTCGTTTGTCCGGTATTTTCTTTTTCTTTCATTAAAAAAGAGGTCGAGATTCGATAAAGCAAGATCTTGATGGTCGAGGAGGATTGATTTTTTTATTTTTTTTTGTTTTTAATTGGGCTATCTTCAAATTTTAATTTTGGCTATTCATCAGTTGTTAAAGGGTCTTAAAGAATGCTTGATATCGTCTTTAACAGTCTTTTTCTACTTTTCCAAAAGATGGCCTGCAACCTTTGGTTTGGTGATCAGGCGGGAACCCCATCAACCTTGCTTCCAATCTCGGATCGCTTGCATGATTAAGATAGAACATCAAGAAATTAAAGATTATAATATTAATTGCCACCATTTTGATCGGTTGCATTTGCAAAATAGTGATACTCTTAGATCAAGTAATTTGTCATTAATTTTCATGATTTTCGCCAGAAAAAAATTCTAAATACAAGTCAAGATTGCAATATATCAGGCAGTTTAATTCCAAAGAGATATTATGTATAATCATCGTTACGATGGCAAAGATCTCAAGATAAAAACAATCCCACAAACCCAGTTTTTGAACGGTGAAATAAAAAGTAAGAAAAGCTATTATTTTATCTTCTCATGGTGGCGGACTGACTACAAGTTGTCAGTGTATGAGCCTAGGAATACCTTCAATGATTTGCACAGAGAGTGGGATTATTGATGTCCCCATAAAGATAACCAAAACTCATAGTGGGATAGAATGTATTTCTTTAGAGGAACCCCACAAGGTGGCTGTGAGTGGGGTCCCTCCGATGATTTCAAAGCAGCCCTGCTAAACATGCCAGTGGGTTTGCTGTTTGTCTTTGTTTCTTTTTGGCTGTTAAGCAATCACTTAGGCCTCAAAAGTCAGAGTCACGCACAAGCTAATATTGGCAGTGTCAATTTATCAAATCCACCTTGAGATTTCAAAATAAAAAGTATGTATTTAATAAGAGAAGAAAGACTTGACAGATTATCCTACAATTCATTTTACAAAAAGTTAATATGATAATGTTACTTTATTAAACTAATAATGCTAAAGTCACAAGAAATACATGAAAAGAAAACAGTGGACGTAAACAATGATATTATTCACATGAACAGTGCAAAACAATATTCTTATTAAAAAGATTAATATGATTATTTTGGATTTTTAATTTTTCATATGATATGAACTTCAAGTTTTGTGTAACCGTTTTTCATTTTATACAGATTATAAAAGAGGCTATAAAAAAAGTTTGTGCATGTATTATTAATAACTAGTGATTAAGAACTGTTTACTTATCAAGAGTGGCCCAGACAGACACTGTGTGGTGATTTAAAGAAAAAAAGAAAGAAAAAGGAAGATACTGAGAAAAAGCAAGGTGAAGATAGAAAGCAGAGCCTGAAAGGGAGAGCTGGGCTAATTGTATTAGGGCAGTTGGTAAGGGTTAGGCATGGAGATTTTCATGGAAAACCAGACCTGCAGCTCAAAATTAATTATGCCAATGCCATACCATACCAACTTTTCATGTTTGAAAACTAGAGTCTCTTGCGTGGGTAGACAGAGACATGGAGAGGTGCACTTCACCAATTTCCATCCATTTATTATTTACTTCACTTTCCTACCACTATCTTCCTCCTCTAACATTGGAATGGCAACTATATTTTTTTGAGCTCCAAGGCAGGATATTTCTATTAATCAATTATTATTATTTTTTTAACTAGTTGTCGTTTAGACTCCTTCGAGTGGCTTGACCCAACTCTCGCTTGTATCCCATCAGCCATCCGCCGTGAGTGATTGGAAAACCACTTCTCTTAATGGAGTGGTTTTAGAGAAGTGGGTTGAGAGAGGAGTATCCCTCTCTTCCACCCTTTCCCCAACAAGGAAGGGTGGCTGTCTGATTACAAACCTCATCAAACTCAATTTTTTGAAAGGAAAAAAGGCCAAAGCCCAATGGCTGAAGTTGTAATTTAACTGTTGCTCTCTAAGCCGAAAACTTATTTTAAAGAGCAAAAACCAAAGTACCATTTTTTATATTAGGTTTTCCGATTTTTTTTCATTCATTTAAATGAACACTGTATGAAAATAAATAACATGAATATTTGTGTAGCAATTAATATTATATACAATTTTAGAATAGACAAACAACATGCATAAGCGCATTTCCTTTAAAAAAAAAGTATAATTCATCTTAAAAAAAAAGAATTTTTTTTATAAATATAATATTTTCTTTATTTTTTTAAAAAGAGTACATGAAATTTACATATTTTAAGGCTTCGTTGGGTCACACAGATGAAATGAAATAAAAATTAAAAGTTAAACAATATTGTCAAAATATAATTTTTATTTTAAGATTTAAAAAAATTAAATAATTTATTATATTTTATGTGAAAGTTTGATAAAATTATAATAATAAAATAATATTAAATAAGATGAGATAATTTCTATAACAAAACGAGTCATAAATGTATATAAATGATTTTCCTTAGCAGCATGTATCACGAAATCCATCTAATGCTCATAAATGATGACATGGGGATACATTGCATCTAATAATAGCACGAAGTCAAACGTTCTCCACTAAAGTTAGTGTCTTTCTGCGTAATTCCACCATTTATGTTTTTGAATAGGAAAAATCTTCTTGTAAGTAGAATTTGTGCAATACTAATATTGATATTTAAGTTATATATTTAACGAAACGATATAAATTAAAAATAGAAATAATTTTCATAAGATATGAGATTTTTTTTTTATTTCAAAATTCTTTTTTATATTTTTTTAAATAAAAAAATATCGATGCGTGAATTGATATACAAATTTGTTTGTATCTAACAAAACTCGAAGATAACTACGTAGTTTTAATTACTATAATTATTATTTAAATAGTTTTCTTCAATTTTTTATTTTATTTTATAAATCCATATATATTAATATACTCTACATTTTAGATTTTTTGTTTCTCGTGTTTTCAGTTTTTAACTTTTCATTACTTTACTCATCATTGACACTTGCATAATTCACGCGACATCAGTATAAATATGTGAAGAGAATAGTAGTAACAAGTAATGTATTTCAGATTTATTTTATAATAAAAATAATTTTATAATTTAATATTTAAGATCAATTTATAATTTTATTTTTATAAAAATAAGCTAGCTTTAAGCATATGGAGGCTACATAAGATAACGCATACATAATAAAGAAATAGAGATAAATACAAGAAATTCATGAAAATAAAGATCCATAAAATCGCCTGCTTAAATAAACCGTTGCAAGGAGAAATTTTTCGTTTGTTTTCAGAGATGAGATAAGTTAAGATTAAAGTTGAAAGTTAAATAAAATATTATTAAAATATATTATTTTTATATTAAGATTTGAAAATATTGAATTGTTTATTTTATTTTATATGAGAATTTTAAAAAGTTGTAATGATAAAATGAGATAAAAAGTTTTCTGAAAGTGAACTAGCCTGTCAAATGATAGTATGACTATCAAATATATTCATTAAATGTGCCTATTCATATATATATTTTTTATTTTATTTTTTTCTTAATGGTTAATGAAGTAATTATTAGTGAATTTATAATTTTTTTTATTTTATTTCTTTAATGGTTAAGATTGTTTAAAAAATGATCAATAAAAATAAAATAAAATAACTCATTTGTACCAGTGTATATATTTTGTGGGCATATTTAATAGCAATGCTGCATTAAGTCCCCATTTGGAAACTGTAATACAAGACTAGACAATTTTATCTTTAAAATTTTTAAAATTATAAAAATATCTCTCTTAAAATGATACTTTTCTCATTTAATAAATGGTCTGCACATACATTCCCCAAGTAGAGACTGCAAATAAATTTTTTGATTTAATAGACATCCTAGCATTATCTTTAAACTTATCTACCGAGCAATTACGATGTTTTAAATTCTTTTCTTTCTAGATACACTATAGAAGGCAAATGGGTGGTACTTCCATATTACTAAAATATGAGTAATTTTATATCTAACTGTAAAGTACATAATCATTTTGAAAAAAATTTAAAGTGAGTAAAATCTATTATTAAAAAATTAAATTTTTTATATTAATTTTATATTTTATTTTATTTTTTCTTAACAATTATGCGGCAGTTTAATTCAAGGTTACAAATATTTTTCTAAAACGAAAAAAAGGTTCACAATACGGTACAAATTCGGTCCGAGTAGCACTGTAAAAAAGATAAATAGAAAAAATGCGGTTACATTAAGGAAATGGGCCTTTTGCTTTTAGCCCATTCAAAAAATAAATAATGACCTTTACCTACTCAAGTATTAAGAGCCCATTAATATTGATGGGCCTAATATATTAGCCGATTGACATAGTATAATTGTAATCACACTAAAAACATCCATACCAGTTTTTGACTTACCTTTTCAGTGAATTATTATTGGGTAGATGGTTAGAACAATACAAGTTAAATAAAATCAGTTAAGTACTTTTTACTTGGTGGCTTAATTAATCATATCTTATAGATAGTGAGTCATTAGGTGATTGCATTTATTGAACCTCTTTTGAATTTTGAACTCTAGCAACTCTGGGGATATCCAAAAGGGTGGGTCTACGCCCACCAATCACAGCAGGAGTTGGGAGCCACCGTTACTGTTAATCAATTTCCCCCCCCATTTTCTTATATGCATTTTTTAATATTTTTAAATCACAATATTATTAAAAAATACTTTCTTTATCACTAAGTAAAAAAAAAAATAAAAAATAAAAAATTCGAGCGGTAACAACGAGCGCTAAGTTTGAGCAGTGAGAATAGCATTTTTCTATCCAAAATAGCATGTTTTTTCTTTCTCAAACTTGTTCCATATTTTGTCTCAATGTTCTTAGCTTTTGGAAACCCTATTAAAATTTTTAAATCTTGAGAGGGAACCAATTATAAAGATTGGTACGAGTCTTTCACCATTAATTTGGTAATTAAAAATTTAGGTTCATCTTCAATGGTAATTAAGATTCACACAAGTAGGCAATTTCTAAGCCTACTTGTGTGAATCTTGCTCTGGATAAGCCCCCCCCATCTTGAGTTTTTGGTAGCATTTAAATAGTGGCTTCTGTTTTTTCTAGACAAATTTTAAGGGTCAACATCCCTAGTAGTTGGGGGTTTTGAACCACCAATCTTAAATCCTATGGTCCCAAAAGATCATAGATAGTGTCATTCGACCATAAGACCATTGGCAACATTTAAGTAGTACGTACTTGTCTTGAGATAAAGCCAATGACTTTGTAGATAACATTGGAAAGGAATTTCCTATATATGATATGGATGGAAAGGTCACTCTTATTAAATTGCTTGCTATTACTACATTTTATAATGTTAGTGGAATATGTGAACATGTCAACAACTCATTGTCACTTTTATGGAAATCTACAAAGAAAGTACTTAAGTACTTGCAAAGCATTGCATGTTTTATGCAGATGTATAAACAATCTGACATTCTTGATATGGTTGAATATTCTAATATCGATTATGTTGGCAATCTGTATGAAAAAATATACTTCTCCTTATATTTATGTTGGTAGAAGATTTTATTCTTGGAAAAGTGTCAATCGAACATTCACAACTTCTTTGACAACATTGGCAAAATATATAAATATATATGATTGTGGTATTTTATATTCGGGTTAGGTATAGTTTATATTACATTTGAAAACCACTGAAGGTCTATTGTGATAGCTCTGCAACATTTTCTTTCTCTCAAAAGGATACTACATACATGTTCCAAATATATTTGTAATAAAGAGTTGAGGGGGCACTCTTAGTGGGCAAACCCCTTACCCTTTGTCCTACCAGATAGTAACGCTTGATATTACTCCGAGCGCTATGCTAGTAGAGAATGAATGTTGGTCTTTTAAGGCTAGGTGAAAGTTACCATAAAACTCTTTTTTAAAAACTTAGTCCATTCCCTCATCCCAGTAAGTGTCTTGGGACTGACCTTTGTTCTCTATAAATAAAAAATCCCGTGTGTGGGTATTTTGAGTGTATCTCTAGTAAATCTATATATAACACTCACACATTGCATGGAGACGAATGCAGATTGATAAAGAATTGATAAACTGAATTCACTTGTGGAACAACTACAAAAACTAAGTTTCAGGTTTTTTTTTTCCTTCTGATGTAAATATTTTTCTTGAGTTCTATCCTATTATCAAAGCATGATCTTTCTTCCCCGTGAAATATATGCCTCATTTCTTTCTCATCCGAATTTACATTCATGAATAAGCCCATGTTTTTTTTTTTCATTTTTTATTAACTAATATGAATTAGTTCCTCTATAAATAATGTTTTTACCTAAGCAAAGATTAACCTATAAACCATTGAGGAACTGTGCACCAGACATACCAAAGCACAGGGCACCAAGAGGCTTGACACGCACTAGGTACGGTGCATATTGGGAGGTGCACCGGGCACCAAGGTACTGTAAGCACCTAAGGGTGTTGCCGCACCAAGAAAGCAGAGTCATGCCACACAGATGCAGCTGTGGCAAGCGGCGCTTCAGGCTGCGGTAAATTTTTCTTCTTCATATGAACATTATCATGAAACCAGATGACGAAAATGAATTTTTTTGGGTCTTTGCATTAACTGGGTTATTGGGCCAGGTTGTTCATAAACCGGCCCACTTTGTGTCATGTTAAAAAAAAGGGGGGCTTCATATTGATTCCATGAGGCACCTTTTTATTGAAAATTTGATAAATATTAAAAAGTAATGCTACGTACAGTTCTTATTTGGGGACTGCAATATAAGTTCAGTGATAGACCCAAGGTGAACCAAGTCTTAAGGATCAATTACAAGATCAAGAGTCAAGAAGATCATAGAAGCAACGTAAGGATTGGTGCAATCCACTTAGGATGAAGCTAGAAAGAGCCCAACATTCAAGATGAGTTTGAAGGAAGGAGAACCAATTTTGATTCACTTGATTCAAGATATGGAAGACATGACTTAGAGAGAGGGGGCTTGTTGTTGTTAAGGTTTTCAATTTGTTTAAAGGATTTTTATTATTAGTTTAGAATAAATGGGCTTGAGGATGCTTAGCCCACGTATGTCATATTTCTTATGAATTAGGATTTTTGGGAAAGTCTTTTATTTTGGCCAAGTGCTTATTTGAAAAGTTATTATCTTATCTAAATTAGGATTTTAAAAGTTACTATAGCGCTGTACTGTTCACGCTACAGTACCGCGGTACTATTCATGCTACAATACCGTGGCACTATTCACTAGGGTTTTTGGGGATAATTAATTTAAACCACTTGTAGCCTCATTTGAGAATGTTAGATGATAGATGAAAGTTTATGAAATTGATGAATTTTATTCATTGTGAATTGAGTTTATCTCCTCTTGTTTTTCATTGAATATTTGAACTTATCAAAAGTAAATCACAACCTTTATGGCGTTTCTCCTTTGAAATTTAGGTTCTTGAGATAGATTCTTCAACAGGTTTAAATTTTAATATAATCTAAGTTCTTGAGACGAGTTCTCAACGGGTCTAGATTCTTCATCCATTCACTTAATTTTGGCTTTCTTGTGTGAATTTTCAAATTGATTGTGGGTTCAAGGGATTATCTTCCTGGAGGTTCACATCATTTAGGCACTTTCATCTTTAAAATTATAAAAATATCTTTCATAAAATGATATTTTTTATCATTTAATAAGGGGTCTACACATGTAGTCCCAACTTAGAGACTGCAAATAGAATTTTTCAATATTAAATACACGGAACAAAAGGCATTCATGGGTTTTCTTGGACAGCTAGGTGCACCACTGGGCTACTACTTGCTTTGTTCTAGGTGGAACAAAAATATTTTATTTCTTATCTATTATGCTAAAAAAAATCCCGTTATTACAAAAATTTTTGGCATAATTATTTATTCTCATATGTTACTATTTTTTTTTATATCAATGTATTCTATGTTATTTCATGAGATTACTTATTTGATTCGAAATTACATGTGATTAAAACTATTTTATCACAAAGTTTGTTAGGTTATTTCCTTTTTAGCCTTCAAATGTATTTGGATTGATACATAGTTGGAATATGGTTGAGACTTTGGATTTTTATTTTCCATATAATTTAAATTTGTGCAAAAAATAAGTTAAAAATTAATAATTAGATATTGTGGCACAAAAGATAATTATAAAGCCTAATGAATTTTCGATCTTGTAACATGTCTTAATTGCTTTTCCTTTACTTAGATTGACGTTGCAAATTTCTTAAAAATGTGTGATATCTTATTTGTGCCCTTTTGTTGTGAAATGACATCTAAAAGTATTGTTGTCAACTTGAACAAATGAAAAAAAAAATTGAATAAGGAGAACTATGACATTTGGAATTACAAAATCCAATATGTGTTGAATGAGCCTGAGAAAGGGGATATAGAACAACATCGAAAGGATCATGAAACATTTAATTGGCTAAAAAACTATTAATGTGCATGTTTTACCATATTAAGCAGCATGCACAACGATATTATCAGTATGTTTTAGGAGTATAACACTGCTTCTAATATGTTGCAAGCACTAAAAGTAATGATTTGGGGAACGCTAGCCATGAGGTTCCACGAGTTGATCGTATGTTTAACTCCTACAAGATCCGCTCTAAATACATGATAAAGCAGTATCTTAAAGCAATATCATTCATAATCTATGAACTCAAGGTGGCTGTAAACAATTTGAATAATGAGTAACAAGTCTAGGCAATTATACTCTTGCTATCAAAATTTTGGAAAATAATAAGTCAAAATCTAACACACAATGAGAATGTCGCAGCAAAACTTTGACTCAAACTAGTAAACCAAAAATTTAGTGCATTTTTACATGTAAGTATACAGGTGTTTTAGTACCTAACAGAGTCGAATCCACATTAATTGACTTATGTAATTACGAAAATAAACTCAAACAATAAAAAGAAATTACTAAAAGAAACGTGCAATCGAATATAAGATAAAATTACTGAAATAAAGATTTTTGAAGTAACAGAATAAAACTAACATGACAAAATAAATTGATATGGAGAACGACTAAAGTTTCGATGATCTGTCCAATAATTTAGAATATTATTTTCGATCGATTTACTTCAATTAAACTAGAATAATGATTCCGTTTAATTGGAAGATTTAGCGTTTAAGGTAAAAAAAAATAGTCACTAACGATTAAGCCTGACCGATTGATGGTTAAAGCATTTATAAACTCATTTGAATATCACAAGAATGTTTTCAAGCATTCATTGTATTCAAAAATCACAATAAATCAAGATAAATATATAGATAATCAAAATATATAATAATAAAACTATTCAATCGATTAAACTCACAATATAAATTTTAATGTTGATCCAAAAATAATGTATAAACCATTATACTTTACCTCTAACTTTAGTACAAAAGTTTAGTCAACTATGTTCATCAAAAGAGCTATGGAAATCAAATGAATATTCTCCATGATAAAACTAAAATAAAACACAAAATAATACCGGAAAACAATTTGGACAATAGAACAAAAGTGAAGAGAAAATAGAGTCCAAAAGAACTCCCCTGTGTCTCTCTCGAACGAAAAAAAAAAAGATTAAACCTCTCTCCATCAAAGCCGTTCACGTTCTAGCTTTCACGTTCCTAAAAAATCCAGCGTTTCTCCACAGAAAAAGGTCCCAGTCGAGCCCACAAGTCTCACCCAATCTCTCTCTCCGTCAGTTGTCCAGTGTATCTCTCTCTGCAATGAAAAAAATAAAAACTCCCCTCCTTCTTAACTCTGTAAATCACCAGGCCCAAAAAAATGAATCCTTTTTTTCTTTCTCGTCAATCTTCCAGAACTCCTTCTTTACGTTCTGCTCTCTTTTTCTTTTTCCCAGGAACTAGCATCTCCACCCAAAAGAAAACCAGCTCCCTCACCCAAACGAAATAGAAAAACACCCCTCCAGCAGCTACATGTAAGTCGTCTTCGAAGCTCTCTGTTTTTTTCCTCTAAAAACAGAGCACCTAGTCCCAAAAAGAAAAATGAAAAACCCCCTCACTCCAACGAACCCCTCGTCCCATATGTTTAACGAAGAAAAATCCAAAAAACCCCTGCAGTTCGTAGCTCCCCCACACGAAAGACCCTCTGTTCCTTTTCAAAGTCTTTCCATCTCCTTTCTGTAAGTCAAACCCCAGATGAAAAAAAATAAATTCCTCTCATCTCTATGTCCGACGTCACCCAGCCAGAACAAAGCCTTTTCCTTTCTCCTTTTTTTGTTTTCGTTTCTGCCCAAAACCAGAGCCTCTTCATTTTGCACCCAGCTGTCGACCAAAAAAAACTCCCCAAGCCTCACCTCCCTAAAAAAACTCCTGCGTCCCGGACCAGCCAGAACAGAGGGTCCCTCTTTCACAGAAAGTTTTCTTCTTTCTTTTTTTAAACCTACTCTCTCTCTCCATTCGGTCTAAGTCTCTGTCCCAATGAAAATAGCTCTCTCCCTTTGTTCAGGCCAGCCTCACCAAAATAATGTCGCGTCTCCTTTTCTTTTTTTCCTTTCAAGTTTTCCATAAGCTCCCTTCTTTTTTCTGCTTTGAAAACCACCCAGAAAGGCACAAGGGTGCCCTTCCTAAACCCAACGAAGAAACATGTCAGTGTCCAAAAGCCCCTCTTCGTTTAAGCCAAGGGTCTAATCTGTCTCTTTGCACATCCTGATGATCAAAAGTGAAAAAGTAAGGAATTTTGTTTGTGTCGTCTTGGTGATTAACTTTCAAAAACTAAGAAAGACATGGAACCCAAAAATAAATAATAACAATAAAATAAAATAAAATAAAAGAAGTAAGAGTAGAATATTAAAACTGTGTTGTGCATATGAAGAATTATTGCTCAATTAAATCATAGGTTATAAAAAATAAACATAAATCATGATATTAATCAATTTCAATCATAACTAAGATTTATGCCTATTAATCGTTTTTCCATCTAAAACCAATAATAATATCATGACCTAATTAAAATGTATTAGTTCTAAACGTATAAAATATGCAATATTACAACTCAATCACAATCAAAACCTTTGATGATGTGCTACATTACTTAAAGTTTGAGGTTGAGTGCCTAGAGGTTATTACGCCCAAATATTCAGCCTATGTGGTTGAGTTTGGCTCACGCAAGGAGTTTAGACCCAATGCAATAACACCAAGATTGAAGTAGATATTGGATAGAAGGTGTCAAGATCTTCTAAGCACGACAAAAAATGGGAAGCATGAGAAAAACAAGTCTAAGCTAGACTGCTTCAATTGTGGAAAGAAATGTCATTTTGCACGTGACTATACTTAGCTGAAGAATGTATTATTTGACTATTCTCTTTTTGTTTATGCAACAAGCCATGTGGTGGTTGCTCACTTATGTCCTTTGTGTACTATTGATTTAGGAGTGATCAAGCAGACAACGCAATACAAGATCAAATTTGTGGAGTATCATCGGATTCTAGTTGGGAGTCGTGATATCATCAAGGTGGAGAATGAATGTAGCATAAAGGTGTTGGGAGTTTATACCCACAATCTAGACTTGGGAGGTGGCCGTGCTCTATTGCTCCATGATATGTTATACACTCCCGAAAACGGAGTTACCTGAAATTCATGAAAAAGTATAAATTAACACAATTTAATTTAAAGACATAACAAAAGCATTCAGTTGCTACCAAAAAAGAAAAAAAAAGCATTTGGTCGAAATTGAACAGTGAAATGAGCAAATATGTTACTCCATTACTATTATACAGGTGCGGTTGGATCCAGATTGAAAAATGATATTGTCATTCGGATCCAAATTGGTTGACTGTTTGGATCCAAATAACATGTTCAATAGAGATAAACGAACATAAAACAAAGGATGTCCATACCAGAAAGTGTGGAATCCGGGTCGGATCTCAGGACTGGGTTCCCCATATATTTCATGGGAAATTTATGTCCGCCAAACATATCAGCGGAGCCGGGCAAGGTAGAGAGAAAGGAGAGGGGGGTCTGAGGTAAACTTGGAAATGAAATACACAATGAGAGAAGGGAGAGAGGGATAGTGTTTGTTGAAAAGTTGGGTGGGTTATAAAATTGAAATATATTGGGGAATTTTGAGCTAATGGCCCTACTTTTGTGTCTATTTATGTATCTATCCTTAATTTAAGTCATAATATCATATGCTATGCCTTCTTCTTCTTCTTCTTATATATCTAGCTTTTGGAATATTAGGACACCACTTTATTTCTTTAAAAGTTTTCTAAATGATTCTAAAAACTCACCAATTTAGGATAGTAATGCTAGTTACTATTTTAAAGTGTGCAAATTTTGCGCTCTTATTTTTAAAAAATGAGTTTTATGATTAAAAAATTAATTTTTCATGTGAGTCTTAGATTTATCTATTTTTTTAAAAAAAACGTATGGGACTTGTATATCCTAAGATTACAAATATCATTTTTTTTATCAGTGACAATTAAGTTCTTGACTTTTATCTCTCTATTTTAATTTTATAAAAAGTAGATTTTTTCACAAATGGTAAAACCCGCAATCTCTATCACTATTTTGGATGAAGGCACAACTTAAATCCATTACATAAGCTTTTTATCCATGGTTATTAAGATCTAGTGCTCCGAAAGGAAGTTGATCGTGGATTATTAATAAGCTTGGAATTGATTCTTCTAGAGTTGATGCCTAAGTGGTTAATGGAGACGGATTGTAAATTGGTTGGCATTATGTCTATGCTGATTCAAATCCAGCTCAATCCAATAATTCGACGATCCACCACAAAATGATAGAACCCGTAGCTTTAGGTCCGCTCCCGATCATGATTTTTTTATCCTCAAAGGAAAGACCCTTCTCTTTTTGGCCAATTGTCGGCGAGAAGGGATTTGGACCATTGACATCATGGTTCATAGTCACGTACTCTAATCCTCTTAGCTACAAGCCCTACCTTGTCTCTACTGGATCTTTTTTCGAGACTATTGATTTTATCTCTTTATTTTATTTTTATAAAGAAATTCTCAACTTCTATCTATATTTATTTTTGTATAAATAGCATATTCTTCCTCGAAGGTTAAAATCCATAATCTCGATCCCTCACTATTTTGGATGAATGCACGACTTAAAACGGTTACAAAAGCTTTTTTTGATAAATGTATCCAAGGAGAACAACAGCACTTCTAAGTAACGTTTGTCTTTAATTCCTTAAGATTCCATCAATAATAACCTTTAAAGTCTACATTTTCAGCCAGTACGTGTCAAGTTATAGAAGAGCATAGCACTTAAGTGGATCAAATCAATGGAATAAATTATTAATTTTATAAGAAATTGACATATAATATTCCATGTTCCCATCCTATTCTAAATAATGAGTATAATTTATAGCCTTTTGATCTGGCATAATCTTGATGGTTAAATTTTAATAAATAATATAAAATATAACTTTTTAATATTATTGCAAGAAAATAATATGTCAATTTTAATTAAGAGTTTATAATGCAAAACACATGAAAAATACTATTATAATTAATTGAAAGTCCAACAAACATGCATATGTTATGAAACTTATGAAAAAAGAGAGAGCGAAAGACAAAGAGAGAGAGAATGAAAGAAAGAGATCTTGAACATGAGAGAGAAGTGTTTTAGAATTCCATAATGAAAGTTTTGAAGGATATCCATATATATAGGAGTACAAAGGATGTGACGCCCCCAAATTCCGCTTGGGATTGAACGGATATTTGAAGCGTCGAGACATGCAACACAAGGTTACCTGCCCCCGTTGATGACATATAAGATGCAATGTTCCTAACATGCATCTAGCATTATGCAATATTCGCAGCGGATAATCTTTTTCTTTAGCAATACTATACACCAAACTAAATATACCATCATCAACATCGCATACTAAAGGCATAATTCATACATAAAGGCATACTAAAAAGCCGTAATCACCACACTAGTCTAAAATGGTTGTGATCAAAAGAATACTTGAGATACAACTCCAAAAGTACAAGTATTAACCTAAGTTAAATACTATACCATCATCAACATCGCACCGTGGCCTAGTCGACCGTATTCAGTTGGTCAGATTCCAATTCTCCTTTGGGTCCTGTAACAAGATCTACCATTCGGGGGGAAGGTAGTTTGGACTACCACAGTGAGATTTGATTACAAATCTCAGTAAGTTAACATAAAACTCACACACAGGTTAAAAATGGCATGCATGGCAGTAAAAGCATAAATGCATAATTATAGTCATATATAAACATAGTATAACTTGACATATAGCATGACTTAACCAGAATTTAAACATGAACTGAAACTTGACTTAACATGGCATAAACTTAAGCTTAAAACATAACATGAACAAACAACATAACATGAACGTGAAACATAACATGGACATGAACATAACATAACATGAACGTGAGCTTGAACGTATCATAAACGTGAACATAACATGATGTGAACATGAACTTGGAACATAACATGAACATGAACATAACATGTACGTGAGCATAACATAACATGAACTTGATCTGAAACTTGACTTAACATAAACTTGGAATCTTATTTAATTGTCTTGATTAATAACGTGCATTAATACGTACTCCACAGTTGTTGTGGCCCCACGTATTCAAGTAACATAAAACATAATACGTACTCCACAGTTGTTGTGGCCCCACGTATTCTACATGTCACAATTGCTGTGTCTCATGTAGTGTATGCTCCACAGTTGTTGTGGCCCCATACTTCATGCTCCACAGTTGTTGTGGCCCCATGAATTCACATAACATAAAATATAATACGTACTCCACAGTTGTTGTGGCCCCACGTATTCTACATGTCACAATTGCTGTGTCTCATGTAGTGTATGCTCCACAGTTGTTGTGGCCCCATACTTCATGTAACATAAAATATAATACGTACTCCACAGTTGTTGTGGCCCCACGCATTATAAGTAACATAAATATAATACGTACTCCACAGTTGTTGTGGCCCCACGCATTATAAGTAACATAACATAAATATAATACGTACTCCACAGTTGTTGTGGCCCCACGCATTATAAGTAACATAAATATAATACGTACTCCACAGTTGTTGTGGCCCCACGCATTATAAGTAACATAACATAAGATATAATACGTACTCCACAGTTGTTGTGGCCCCACGCATTATAAATAACATAACATAAATATAATACGTACTCCACAGTTGTTGTGGCCCCACGCATTATAAGTAACATAACATAAATATAATACGTACTCCACAGTTGTTGTGGCCCCACGCATTATAAGTAACATAAATATAATACGTACTCCACAGTTGTTGTGGCCCCACGCATTATAAGTAACATAACATAAGATATAATACGTACTCCACAGTTGTTGTGGCCCCACGCATTATAAATAACATAACATAAATATAATACGTACTCCACAGTTGTTGTGGCCCCACGCATTATAAGTAACATAACATAAATATAATACGTACTCCACAGTTGTTGTGGCCCCACGCATTATAAGTAACATAAATATAATACGTACTCCACAGTTGTTGTGGCCCCACGCATTATAAGTAACATAACATAAGATATAATACGTACTCCACAGTTGTTGTGGCCCCACGCATTATAAATAACATAACATAAATATAATACGTACTCCACAGTTGTTGTGGCCCCACGCATTATAAGTAACATAACATAAATATAATACGTACTCCACAGTTGTTGTGGCCCCACGCATTATAAGTAACATAAATATAATACGTACTCCACAGTTGTTGTGGCCCCACGCATTATAAGTAACATAACATAAAATATAATACGTACTCCACAGTTGTTGTGGCCCCACGCATTATAAATAACATAACATAAATATAATACGTACTCCACAGTTGTTGTGGCCCCACGCATTATAAGTAACATAAATATAATACGTACTCCACAGTTGTTGTGGCCCCACGCATTATAAGTAACATAAAATATAATACGTACTCCACAGTTGTTGTGGCCCCACGCATTATAAATAACATAAAATATAATACGTACTCCACAGTTGTTGTGGCCCCACGCATTATAAATAACATAAATATAATACGTACTCCACAGTTGTTGTGGCCCCACGCATTATTATAACATAACATGTCTTATCTTTCTTAATGCATGTGATATTATTTAATATCATATACTTTTCTAACATGGCGTATACTTGTAAATGGCATAATATGATTTAATCATAAACATTTCATGGCATACATGTATCATATGGCATACTTAACATGGCATACTTATAACATACATCATTGTATGACAGAAAAGATTATATAACAGATAATTATTCATGAGAGATTAAATCATACGTAACAGATAAACATGTAATGACATAGCATGACATGGCATATACGATAACATACATACATAAATTGTAGTTCTCTTACCCATCACACATACACAATAAACTGATAGTAAGTTAGAGGCTAACTTACCTCGATCGTCGCGTTCTATGAGAATAGAGCGCGAGACACGAGGAACTGCACAACAGCTGGAAGAGGAACACTCAAGTCCTTAAGATTTTCACTTCTGAACTCAATTGCCATATTGTAAGCACTTGCAACACCACGGCCAACTTGAGGTTTCACTATACTCGGAAGAGATAAATTGACTTCAGAAAGCCTTTGCACTAAAACAAGTTCATTAAAATTATCAATAACAACCAAACAAACAACTCATTTCTCAATCCATATACTCTTAGCCATAGTCAACCACAAGATGACACCAGTCATCCCGGACTATAATCCATATCATCACTGCTTCGGGACACTGTCATACAGTTTCCCAACATTACACCATACGCTCCACACTTCTCTGCTACGCCATTCAACCCTTCGTGACACGCCATCCGGTGTATCACGACTTAGTACAGAGTACACTCACGTGAACTCTCTTCCATTCACACTACAAAACCCATCACTGCGATACACGTCTCACGGTGCATCGCTACGCGACACGGAGTACGCGCTACGCGTACTTCCTTCGCTACAACACTCATCAACACGATGCACATCACACGATGCATCGCCATACCACACGGAGTACACTACATGCGTACTCCCTTCCTTCTACGACCCACATCACTACAGCGCATGTCGCGCGGCGCGTCGCTGCATTACACAGAATACGCTACACGCGTATTCTCTTCACACAACCCGCCGTATCACATCTACGGCATCCATCTCACGCCTATACTTCACAGCACAGTCCACAAAACTACAAAATCAAGCCTAACACTTCACAACCACACTTCGTTTCACAACTACGCAGCGAACTCCACAAACACTAACTACACAGTCTACAGCCAACCAAATCAACTATGTTAAACATAAATAACTAAAGATAGAGGGTTAAGACGAGAGAGATGTGATTGCTGTCGGGAAAGAATCCAAAACTGATAATTTTAGCGGGCTGTTACAAAGGAGGCTACGGGCCGTCGTAAATGACGGCTAAGGACGGTCAATTATGACGACTACGGGCCGTCATAATTAACGGCTAAAGAAGGTCAATTATGAAGGCTACGGGCTGTCAATTATGACGACTACAGGTCGTCATAATTGACGGCTACGGTCGGATCAATTATGACGGCTAGTATGACGACTAAAGGTGGTCATACAAGTCGGTTTATAACACTCCCTCTTTGGATGACCACATATAAAGAATATGCCTCGTTAAAACCTTGCCAAGGAAAAATCTAGTGGGAAAAAAAACCAATGGCGAAGGAAAAGAGTACAATATTCATGTATATCGCCAAGTGCTTTAAGATTGCCTCATTAAAACCTTGTAAAGGAAAACCCAGTGGAATAAAACCTTAGCGAAGGAAAAATAGTACAATTAGCACAAGTTTTCAAGACTTTACTCCCCCCGAAAAGTGCATGATAATAGGTCTTCAAGCTTCCGCATTTCAATGTTCTGCACAATCTTCTTAAATGTTGCAGTTGGTAATGCCTTATTGAATAAATCTGCCAAATTCGTATCTGCTTGATATCAATTTCACATTTCTTCTCATGAATTGCAATGATCTCTCTGTGTGAATCTAAAAGATAACCTGCATCCGCATATCCAACTAATTGTGGACTTGATCCATGTTGATAAAATAATTATATATCAATCGTACCTTGAAGGTAACGAATGACATGTTTAATATCATTCCAATATCTTTGAGTTGGTGCAGAACTATATCTTGCAAGTAAATTAACTTAAAATGCAATATCAGATCGAGTGCAATTTTCAAGATACATCAGGGCTTTAATTGCACTGAGATAAGGTACTTCAAGACCAAGAATTTCTTCATCATCTTCACAAGGACGAAATGGGTCTTTCTGCACATCAGATAATCGAACAACCATTAGAGTACTTAGGGGATGAGCTTTGTCCATATAAAAGTTCTTCAAGACTTTATAATGAAAAGTCTTTGGTTGATGCGTTTCAATATTGTGTACCAACTCTTTAAATGATGCAGTTGGTAATGTTTTGGTAAACAAATTCACCATATTGATTCAAGATCATTTTAACATTAAATTCACTACTCTTCTGGAGTTGTGCTCTTTTGGAGTTCTTGTAAATAACATAGTTAGTGAAAAAATCATCAAAATTAATCCGCCAACCTCAATATTCAACAAAAACGGTAGCCACCTTTTTAGACCAGACAAGCACCACAGAATTTTACAGCTCTTCTATAACTGTCAGGCACCGCAGGGTTATGATGCTACATCTCTTGTCTCTTGTAGAGAGATGCTTCACGAGGGACGCTGTAAAGCAATAGAGATGCTTTGTCCTTCCTTTTACTCACGTGAAGATATTGCTCTTATGATAAGAGTAGAGATTCATTTTTCTGGAAGGATTTATTATGATGTCGTTTCAGAATCAAGATTTCTTAGTGCTCAGTATTTTGCCTCTGGTATGACCATGTCTCGAAAGTTATTAGCTAAACTGAATGAGGTCAACAACTCAATAATCAAATATTTTAATTGCGTTAGAAGCTCTCTGCGAAGAGTCGTAAGAGCAAGAAACTGAAGGAGAAGAATAAGGCGCTAAAACAGTATGCCCGTGATCTTCAGCATCAATAGCGACGGCTATTTGAAAAATTTAAAATACTTATAGAATAAGGACAAGCTGCATTTAATCTTGCCATGGATATTTGAGAAAGTCCAACTTCAAATAGAGTAGGGTAAGCTGCTTTTAATTTCACAGCCTATTAAATAACTGTAGGATATCTGTGTTTAGCGTATCCTCTATCAATATATATAATTTTGTCTTACTTTCATAATTTTCTCTCTAAAAGAAATATTCAGCTCATCTTTATTCACATCTCATCTTCCTTACTTTTCTGTAATTAGTCTGCATTCTTACTCTGCAATCTCTCTCTGCATTCTTACTCTGCAATAGCCCAGCAATCTTCTCGTAACCAATATATGAGGTATTCTACACCTTATTCACCAGTTGTTTCTGCTTCTACCGTAGGTGCTATAGTGCAATACAATAATGATCTGACTAATAAGTCAGATATTGAAGCTATCTACGAGCTTGTGAGTCTCGGTACCCGATACTCATCAACTATTGTCGCATTTTCTCAGCGACTACAATCCAAAACTTATGATGTTGACAAACTCAATGATAAAATTTCTATTTTTCAGCGACTTCTTCTGGAGTTCAATATGAAAATAAAAGCAATAAAGCAAGAGAATAGGAAATTAAAATCCTTGCTTAACTCTTCTTTTCGATTGCCTACTCCTTTAGACAGGGATGCCATGCAAATTTTTAAAGAGCAAGATCGTTTAAAGAATGAGGCGAAGAGCCTCAAATTTCTGTAATTTTGTTTCGAGATAATAAAATAATATTTCACAAATATTTATATTGTGTTTCTATCTTCTGGTAGATGTTCTGTGTACTCCATTTTATTTCTCTTTTAATAATGCACATTTGTTACAAAACCGTAATATGAATCTGAAATACTAATTGCATTTAAGATATGGTATTTCAAAACTAATAATTTCATTCATCTCCCCTTGAAGCCGAAAGGGTTTCTGATTTATATTTCAAATATATGCAATTTCATGAGCTCTTATGGAGCCTTAATGACATTTAAATCATCTATATAAACTGTAATAAAAGATAATATAAATACTGAAAATATATGAAAAATAGCTTGTTTCACATGGATTTAGATTGTATTAGATCATATAAGGGTTTTTGAAACTTGATAGAATAAGTACTTCAGGACTATATGTTTTAGGCATTTCATATCTAGTGATCCATATAAATATGCAGTTAATCATGCATACGCAAACTCTCGGTAACTATTAAGCCAATACAAATTTCAATATAATTTCATCAACTTCAAAAGAATGTCAATATTATTTTTGCAAGAAATCGACTCGTGATTTATATATCACATTTTCATTTCCTTAATACAAATACCCACTGATATTCAACAGGCATCACCTCTTAGATATTTGGACTACAAGTCCATATGTATCACATTTTACTAGTGATATCGATTCTACAGGAATTGTTTCTTTCTATTTTGGCCAATATTTTTACGTCGGTATTCTTCGACGGTTCTTGGCTCACTTTTTTCATTACTTCTGGTAATGTCAAGTGCCATCTTATATGAAAATACGTTGTCGACAACAGTTTTATTTCTATCCAGAATTTCTCCATTACTCATGAAATGTATCGAGATCTCGTTATTTTCAGGTACCTATCCCTCTTCAACGGAAGTTATTTCATGAAAATTCTTTTCAGGAGGTACTCTTTAGGAGTATTATATTCTTTAGGAGTTTTTATTATAAGAGAATTTATATAGAAAGTTTGGATGGATCTTATTACTTGTTTTGTAAGTACGGCCTCTTTAGGAGCACCAATTTCTTTTCTTTGTACTTTTCTCTTTAAGAATGCTTTATCTTGAGATACTCAATAGGTCTCACACGCTTTTAGACATGTCTTATGTTCATTAGACTGCTAAATTTCTTAATTATCATACGAGGACTTCAATCCTCGCTGGGATTTTAGCAGTTAGAATATAAGACATTTTTATCTTATTGTATCCATAAATTAATTATCATCTGAACTTCCAGTTCACCTATGATAATCAAGATAACGTCGAATTATTTCATTTTATTTGTTTCTAGCAAATTTTTCTTTCCACTCATGGTGTGAAGACTTTATAGTAAAATAATCTTCTGTTTTTTTATAGACGTCCATATAAAAATTATTCGAATTATCATAATTTATTTCAGATGATCAAAATAATCATGAAAAGCATACAAATATTTTGAATCATATCATTTTTGATGCATCATAATATTTGATTCAATAGTTGTATAATATTATCTCAAAGAGAAAACTGATAGTTTTTCCAATACGAGTTTCTGGCTTGAAATAATAGAAATACTATAAAGATATTTATCACCACGTTCAATCTCTTGGTTTCTTTGAAAACAATGCATCATTCTATTCTGAGAATGATATAAATCCAATATCATTCACTTCAGAGAATGATGTGGAACTAGTAGGATGTGACTAATGATTTCTTAACAAAATCTCATTATTTTGCTTAGTCACTGGAAGATCAGATATAAATTTAGAATATATTGTGAACTTTTACCCTCGATATTGCTACTTCAGGAGCACATTTGAGGCGTTTATTTTAAACATATATTCTTTAGTGGCTTTTCTCCACACAATTTCAATTATACAACTTCAGGTGCATTAATCATAATGAGCTTTTGGTACACATATCACTCATTTAAACTATCTCACAGAATCAATAGATAATTTATTATGAGATACTCAATAAAATTATTGGTTTAGAGCGATCCTTCAGGAATGCTCAATTTGTATTCCAAGATGAATCTTATCATCAATAATTCATAACAAGTATAAAAAATAAATAGAACTTGTATATAAATTATGTGAATAAACATAGAATTTTATCAAGTAATAATAAAGAATATAATCTTTAATATTCACCTTGGGGATTGCAAATAATATATTGAAAAACTACTTGAAGTAGAAGACCACTAGCTTCAGAATCAACAGAACCTCGTACTGATAACGTGTTATGAAACTTATGAAAAGAGAGAGAACGAAAGACAAAGAGAGAGAATGAAAGAGAGAGATCTTGAACATGAGAGAGAAGTGTTTTAGAATTCAATAATGAAAGTATTGAAGGATACCCATATATATATATATATATATATATATATATATATATATATGAGTATAAAGGAGGCTACGGGTCGTCGTAAATGACGGCTAAGGACGGTCAATTATGATGACTACGGGCTGTCATAATTGACAGCTAAAGACGGTCAATTATGACGGCTATGGACGGTCAATTATGACGACTACGGGCCGTCATAATTTACGGCTATAGGCGAATCAATTATGACGGCTAAAGGTCGTCATATAAGTCGGTTTATAACAGTATACATATTTTTAAAAACTCCAACAAATCTTAGGTACTGTTGATGTTTTCTCATAATTTATTCCTATATTTTATAACAAAAATTCTATTTGCAGTCGCTTTTATATATTCTTTATGCACTTCACTAATGTGATTCGCCGCATCACTTTTTTTAATATAAAATAACTGATTTGATCAATTACATCAGTAAAGAGCACAAAAAATATGTAAAAATGACTGTATGTAATAAAACTTATTTTATTTTATAATATATTTAACCACTTTTCGAAGTCTCCACAATATTAAATAATATTTATCTACAATATTTATTCCTCTATTTTATATGTCTTTCTAAATAAACTGTGTTTATATACAATATTAAATTAATAAAAAAATAATTTTATGAATTTAATAAGACTAAGTTATCTTTGCATTTGGTTTAAATATATGCATTATTTGCATGCAATCACATCATTTTGAATGAAAAGAAAGGAAAAAGAATAGAATTCATTTGAGGTGTGTATATATGTAAAATAAGCTCAAAAGCACAGCAACTTTCTAGGCCTAGAATTTATTCCCCGACTCATATATGCTTCTACCAATAAATCAGAGCAATATATTTAATATTATGTTCATTTCAACTTTAACTTCACTGTTCTGCGAATATTACAGAGCTTATTAGTGGAAGAGCCACGTGGACAAGGTCATTAAGAGGGCCATGATCCTCATTAAAGTAAAAGAAACATATATATATATATAATGATATTTATAATTCTAAAACGTGGAAGTCTGTGCATGCAATTTATTAAAATAAATAAATAAATCTAAAATTGACATAAAAATAATTTTTTTAATAATAAATTTCTAATTTTTTTTTAAATAGGCGCGTTGTACTTACATAATTTAAAAATGTATTTAATAAGATTACGTGCAATTGATAGTACATAATAAAAAAATACACAAAACAAAAATATGAATAATAATAATTATGATAATGATGATGAAAAAAAGTAGCACTAAATTATTAAATATTAATTCTACCTTTTATATGGTCGGAAAGGGTCATCAAATCCACAGTACAAGTTTTCCTAATTATGCCTCTTTGGATTGGACGGACATTAAAATCTGCGCTTCCTAATACCATAAATTGATAAAAAAAAAAAAAAAAAAGATAAAATAATTAAATCGATTATGTAAATAATCATTAATGGATTCTCATTAAATTACTTAAAAAAAATATTATTTGTAATAGATTATATGCGATAAGAATGATTGTTTACTATTAAAATAGACTCAATTTGATATAAAATAATTATTTTTATAGAAGATAACTGATTTCAAAATTGAACAATTTTCTTATAATGAATGCTCAAGCAAACCCATGTTGGGTTGAGAGATCATGTGATTAATAGTCCACAATAAATGTTATTAACTGTTGCCTAAGTACACCTAACAAAAAAGGGACAGAAAGATATAATTTATTACAAATTTACAATCTATGATTGATTTATTTTTCATTGGAAGCTTCACATGCATGACATGACTTTATGACATAATTAATATCTGCCACTTAGAATGTGGGGATCTTTTTGCATAGTTGTGGGTGCATCTCATATATATTTTTATAAGTTCCCAAAAGTACATTAATTTGCATATAAATTGAAAACAATATTATAGTGTAAAAAAGTGACAGCCACTAAATATAAACATATTAATATATATTTCATTGTTCCTAAATTCACTTCTCTAATTCACCAAAAGAAAATAATAATCTCTCTGGCACAATATTCTGTGCTCTCATTCATGCATTAGATAGCAACACTAACATGAAAAGATGGGAAGGAATCTTATACTTTTATTTTTTCCATGCCAGTAGTATACGACTGTGTGAAGAACAAGTCGAACAGCCTCCTCCAATGTGCCACTTTTCAACTTCAACAGCATCCTACCTTTTTTTAGCAAACGAGGAATGCAAGATACAGTTTAATTAAAGTGTACAAATGTCTATATTTATTTGTATTTTATTTGTACAAATGTCTATACAGTTTAATTAAATATATTTTTTTTATATTTATTTGTTTTTATTAAAAAGAATACGCGAAATTTACACTAAAATCATTTCTATTTATAAATTATAATCCTCTGATCTCTTTCTTGACTCAAAAGAAAAGAAAAAAAATATAGCAATTGTGTTCTATTTTGGGAGAGAGATTTCTTCCGTAGGAAAGGATGTATTTTATTATCATCACACCCAAATAAAAGAAATTGTACTGAAAGTTTTAAATGGGAGGGGAGAGTGATCAGATGGAGTGAGTCTGTCAGGAAATCCAAGTGGGATGGGTTGGATTCACAAGGGATCTGACACAAGAAGCATGGGCGCTGCAGAGAGAGAGAGAGAGCTAGGGCAAGAACAAACGGCCTCTTGCCATGCATCCAGTGCCCGCCCAGGTGGTCCCTTTGTCTTGTGTACCAGAACTACACCATATTATTAAATTTCCTCATTAGCAAGAGCTGATCATTTTCGCAGAAAAGTTTGAACTTTTGAATTCCATCTCCTCCTATATGAACAGATTCATATGTAATATTGAAAAGAAAGGAACGGTAGTACTGTACTGCAATGCATGCAGCATAGAATATGGTAAGATTTTGACCTCATTAATATTCGATTTCAAGCCGAAAGTAACGAAAGTTTGGGATGAAATAGACTTGAATATATAATGAATTCAAATGTATAATAAGACAGAAGGAGCGTATATTTGTGATCCTGCAAATAGCAGTAGGTGGAAGAGGGTAAGTAAGATCATATATGCATGCATGGCTGGCTGCGAGCAAAGCATTAAAAGTAGTATTATGTGAAGTTTGGTCATTTTGCATGCGCAAATTCACGATCATCTTTGTAAGCAAATGCTTGTGTTGCTTTTTATTCCGTGCAGTTTGGACTTATTCACCTGCGTTACGCCACCGCCGGATGAGTGAGAGAGAGAGAGAGACGTGTTATGGCCCAAGAGGCTGAAAGTAAACCTAAAAGGATTAAAAGTAAGTAATTCTGCGGCGGCTAAGGATAATGATTACATGATGATAATTACCAAGTTGGCAGTAGTTGCTTTATCCTCTTAAACAAGTTGCAAAGGAAGGTTCATACTGCTTCAACAATGAATGGCTTCTGACCTAATTCTGCACCAGAAAATGGATCGATTTTGACAGTTTTTTGTCTTCTTCGTCGACCCTTTTGTTTGGGAAGGGACATGAAAGTTTTAATACAAAAAAGAAAAATAAAAAACAGATGCTGGCAATGGAGGGTAGAAGTAGGGGATTCAATCAGACAATCACTATGCGATTTCATTCAGAATCATTTTAATTTTGTGTAGTGTTTTAATGGTTTGCTGTTGTTCAGACTCAAGGAGGAAGATCAGATCATGTAAATGGTGGACGTTCGTTTGGCAGAGGGTTAATTGAGTAACATAACAGGGAATCTTATCTATATATATATATATATATATATATATATATATATATATATGCATATATTTTGAGTGAATGAAAGATGGCCAGATGGGTTAGTTGAGGCTTGTGGACACCATTTAGGCATCGTTCTTGTATCATAATCTGTGAAATTTCGCAAACATTTATCTGAATTCATTTGTCAAAGACGGATGGAAGGCTTCAAAGATCGATCATGGAATATGCCTAAATTAAAGGTGGTGTTTGGATCAGGATACTTCAATGCTTCATTTTTCTTTTGTTGGTCAGAGGATTTTATCTATGATTTGCCTCTTCCTCAGGGGGGATTTTGATTCATTTTAATCTTATAGGTTTATTCCAGTGCTCATTTTCTTGTTTTATTCCACATTAAAATACTAGTCAAAATGCAGCAAAATAATGGGCCCTGATACCGACAGTAGGCTTAACATAACAGGTACATCCAGCCAGGCATCTGGTAGTTTTATCAATCATGCCCTTAATGACAATAAAGCATAGGTTATGACGTTTTAACTTTGCAGCAAAAAAGTATAATGCCCCGTTTGGTTAGAGAAGATAAATTGAAGTAGAACAAAATATTGTTAGAAGATAAATTTTTAATATTATTTTTGTTTTAAATTTTGAAAAAAGTTGAATTATTTTTTATATTTTATTTAAGAGTTTGGGAAAGTTGTAATGATTATATAAGATGAGATGAACAAACCATACCTAAATAACTCAAACATAGTTCTAACAATCATGAAACAGTAGTTGAAATTGAAAAATTCTACTTATCATCCCCTACACCACACACAAACGTAAATCTGTTTGTTTAAATAGAATAATAAAAATGACAAATCACATATTTGTGTTTGGTGTAAAGATACTAAGGAACCTGTAATCCTGATTTTATGCCATAATATTTTGAGATATGCGGAGGATGCCATTTTCTCAATTCAGAATATTAAAAAAGCACAAGCCTATCAACAGTTTGAACCACGAATATGGTACCATAAAGAGAGAAAGATAAGGCATAAAAATATTCAAAGATACGAACACATTAGGGGGCATCCAGCTCAGGGCAAACTCTTGTGTAATCTGGAACTTAACATGATCAAAACCAGGCATTTGTCAAATTTAACGATGGTCTACTAATGGCAAGAAGGTCCAGGTTACGATCTTTAACTTTTAAGTACAGCAATTACAAATAACCCAAGAAAAGTTTTGATAAACGAGAAAGCCAGCCAGCCAGCCAGCTCTACATAGCAAGGGAGCTACCAAGATCCCTCTGCACCCACGGTTGGGTTCTCGAAAGCAGCAAATCCCCAGAATGTCTTCAATGCATATGGCTGAGAGATAGTTACACCTTCTTCTGTAATCTTCGCAATCTGAAATTCGAATTCAGGTCTATTAGTAATAATTAAAAGCATGCCACCAAGTTAAATTACAATGTGAAAATCTTTTTTTTTTCTCTTGTAATGTTCTTTTATTGGTAAGTAAGTTAAGCACATGTAGTGGATCTAGAAGCCATGACCACGTTCATATCAAGTGCAAGTGCCTTTCGACCTAAAGTTAATTGGCCAAAATTTGGTAATAATACACCTGCAATTCTTTTAAAATTATTTTACAACCATTTTCAATCAATCAATGCAGCCGTGCAACTTCATTAAAAATGAAATTCAATTTAACATGATTACCATCCATTTAATATCGAATTGTAAAATAGTTGTAAGTTAATCATTTTCCTACTAGAAAACGTGTGAAAAAAAGGTAGTTGGTAGATAGCATCCATAACCAATTCCCTTGAACACTTGGCCATAAGATGCAGATTAGATTGGCTGTCTTTCCCTAATAAGAACCCCTAAAGAAACACGATTAACCTTAAGCACCAAAACCACCCTAGATGGAGAGTAGAAATGTGCAACGGTGCAGAAAGATGTAAAATACCAAATCTGGAAAACTGAAGCATCCAATTTGTACATATTGTCAGCCATCCTTATACAATGCATGGATAGATAATGAGACTGAAGCATCCCATCCGACTCGTACACAACCATGGCTTTCTCCAGGATTTCCCTTTCCCCATACTACCCACTTCAGAAGCCCCACCCTCTGTTTGATCCTTTCCAGGGCTCAATACATCTCCTATTTTCAGAGAAGACGCTTTCTGGGGTGATACCAGCTTGCCTTCTTCTGAAGTGATTTCTGTGTAGTCCCCAGCCAAAGTAACATTGGCTCGGATGACTTATTGGCAGCGCTGGAAGAAGACCCAACTTCGAAGCTCAAGTGGCCTGCGGTTTTAACCTACCAGTTCTGGGTTGGATAGCCCTTAGAGCTATGGGCTTGTATCTTCCCTTTCTCAGCCCACAAGCTTCGTGTACCACGGAAGCCCACAATCGAGTCCGTGGACCATTTCTTGCCAGCAGCTTCCTTCAATTTTTTTTCCTAACTGAAGCCCAGGCATAGCTTGGCCCATTTCCTGGTATACCCAACATATTAAACCGCTGACCTTCTCTCTCAGGTGTATCAATTCTTCTTTAAGGTTGTACAGAGTCCTTTCTGCATCTTGCCCCTAGTTCAGAGAGCCACCATCCCTTCTTGCGTAAGCTCTGGTGGCTGACGGCGCCTCAGGCCTCCTATCTCTGCAAGTCTCACATATGGTAACTTTTTCCTGCCGCAAAATACCTATACCGCCCTTCACACTCTGGTTCTGCATCCCATCCCTTCTTGGTTTCTCCACAATGTTTCTGGCATCGCCGTTAGCAACTGGCACTGAGCATGAAACAGCCTCTGCAAAATCCCTATACTGCCCTACTAGTGTCCTTGCTCATTATCCATTTGAACGTTTCAGCCCCTCCATATTCCTTTGCTTCATTTTTGCCTGCAAAGCCACATAGCCCACTCAGTTCCATAGTCATCTTCCTCCGTCCTTTGCCTTCCACTTCTTCAAGGATGATGATAAGGCTCTTTCCCTACCATATCTATACTCGACTACCAAGTACCTACCATCCCCGTTGGAGGATCTCTGTGCAAGAAAAGCAATTCTGCCTAAGTGGGATGTTCTAATGAATAGGGGTGTAAGAATTTGGGTCCATAGCCACCACATGAGACAAGAATGAATCATTTTCCAAACATGAGCAGCATTCTTACTACCCTTCAAACCCTTCCACCCTACCAATAAATCCACCTCTTCCTTGGGCATAACCCAAAGTAAACCGGTTTGCGGCCCAAATTGTTTACCAAAAACAAAAACATCTCATCTCATCATTATAACTTTTTCAAATTTCCATACAAAATATAATAAACAATTTAACTTTTTCAAATCCCAATAGAAAACTAATATTAAAAAATTATATTATAATAATATTTTATTCATTACTATTCAAAACATCTTATCTCATCTCATCTGAACTATGTAACCAAATGAGGCCTGATTCAAAACTTCATTCCACAAGAACCTGGCCACCTTTATATAAATTTATTAAGGTTAAGATTTTTAACATAGGGTATTAACTATTAATTATTAATAATACACATACTATTAACATTATTTTTTTTATAAGTACATACTATTAACATTATTAATTTATCTTACTTAAGTAAAACACTTAATTAGTTAAGTATATATTTCGACAACTTAGATTAAATCATTCACTTAATTATTTTTCTTCATTTTATATAAATTTTTTTTCAAAAACTTGAAAAAATAAAAAATAAAAAAAGGACCCAGACCAAAACACCCCAATAAACCAACCAGACCGAACCAGAAAGGTCCAGTCTGACCTGGACTTTCGGTGTACCAAACAATTTGGTCCGGTCCAAAATTCTCCTCCAAGACCAACCCGGAACTTATTCCTAGTATCACCTGAACGGGAAGCACACTACCCGGAACTTATTCCTAGTGTTGGGCCTCTTTTGGGGGGGATAAACTATGAGTTTAAATTCCCCTAGGCAACATGGGCCACAGTGGCTCCCCTACCCCGAAAGGTGGATTGGGTATTCGGAACTTGCAATTTTTTACCAAAACTTTGCTTGGCAAATGGCTATGGAGATACCACTATGAACGTGAAGCATTATGGAGAGCCGTCATAGAGTTGAAGTATGGAACCTTAAGGAAGATAGTGTTTGAATGAGGTAAGTGGGCCATATGGAGTAGGACTATGGATACACATAAGAAGAGGATGGGACACATTCATGAAATATCTGTTTTGAGGTGGGTGATGAGTCTAAAATTAAATTTTAGCTGGATTTTTGGTGTGGTGATAGGGCACTCAAGGAAGCTTATCTAGAATCTATGGCATAGCAAGAATGAAATAAGCCTCACTTGTGGATCTCTTAATTATAACTAATGGAACTCCCCAAATGGAACGTTACATTCTTCATAAATGCACAAGATTAAAAGTTGTGGCTTTTTCGTGGTTATATGATCTAGTGTACTCTACCCGTATGATGGGGGGATGAAGACAAGATCTTTTGGCGCTCTTCTAAGAAAGGGAAGTTCACGATCCGCTCCTACCATCAAGCCATGACCATGCATAATACAAATCCATTCCAATGGAAGAGTAATTGGAAAACAAAAGCACCACCCCTGAAAGCAATTTTTTTTTTTGAATGGATGGCTTCCTTAGTGAAGATTCTCACAATAGATAACCTACAGAAACGACACATCATAGTCATTGTGAGATTGCTACGACCTTGTGGAATGACTTCTTTCCTCAAATGGCCTTAGCTTGGGTGATGCCGAGAAGAGCAATAGACCTCCTAGCTTCTTGGTGGCAACCCTCAGATTGCAACAGTGTGGAAGATGGTCTCAATTTGTCTATGGTCATATATTTGGAGAGAGAGAGGAATGCAAGAAACTTTGAAGATCGAGAGCGGTCAATGGATGAGCTTAGCAGTTTATTTTTCTATACTCCATTGGTTGATTGTAATTGACTTTAGTGGCATGTCTTTTCATGACTTCCTTGTATCATTATTAAACTAGCATGGATACTCTTTACATGTCCCTTATACTTGGGCCTTTGTCTATTTTATGCTTAATAAAATTTTGTTTACTAATTAAAAAAAAGATGATGGGAGTATATTCCACAACAAGCTTGGATGGTAAGGAAAAAGAACTGTTGACCATTTATTATAAAGTTTTGGAATCCAAAGTCCCCTCAAGGCCAATGGAAGTTTACCTAGCCGTTAACCCCAGGTCCCCATAGGATTAGTCGAGGTGCGCACAAACTAGCCCGAACACCCAAAAATATAAAAATAAAATAAAAAATAAACTTTTGGAATCCGAACAAGTACAGAGGAGAAAGAAAAGAAAAAGAATAAAAACTAGAAGTCCCCAAATCTTGTAATCTTCTAAGTCTTTACTTTTAAATAATGTTGCTCGAATATTGGCTTTTCCTCATTGGTTGGAAAAGCCTGTTAGTAAATATTCAACTAAGCAAACCTATTCTTTTTGTTTTTTGTTAATTATCAGATTTTGCAAGGATAAAATTCTCAAGGACACCCATAGTGAGTCAAGCCTGCTAAAATTCCTTCATAAGTGCTTTTTTTCTATGCCTTAACCAGTGCTTTAGAAACCATGTTTATGATGCTGATGCCCCATTAGCAATTGAATCGTGGAATGCATACAGAAAAGACAGTGAGATTAGAACTGTTATGACTTATCCAAAAAAGATTAGAACTATTATGACGGAGAAACCAAAAAAGAGGAAGAGGGAGAATGAGAGAGGTGAGTTCATTCATATATTTGAGGCAGGATTTCACAAATTCCTCTAATTCTTTAAAAACACAAAACCAAAATTAAACTGAACTTTAAAAATATTTAATTTTAAAATTTTATATGAAAATCAGATACGGTATAAGAACGAAAAATAAACCCACCATCAAAAAAAAATTAAAAATTAAAATGCAATCTTTTTTCTTTTTCTTTTTTTTTATAGTTAAAATACAATCATTTTTCAAAATGCCATTTGCTTTATATCAAAGGTGGTACACCTTTTTAATAAGAATCTTGCTTGGTTTAAGAAAAACATAAGGGTAATATAGGAAATTGAGAAAATAAAGAACTCACTTCTAAAAAGTCAACGTGTTTTAGGATATCTCAAAAGGGTAGTAAGATATTTCAATTGGGAAAGATGGAGTACAAAAATTCAAACAAAAATCTCACAATCTACAAAACCAAACAATGGTGTTACATTATTATGCATTGAATCCTAATTGATTTTTTTTTTATAGGTAAAAATAAATTTTATCAATAGAATCCTAATTGATATTCAAAATACAACAAGGATTTTTGTGGAATGACAATCTTAGAGGCAGTTTTAACACCAAGAAAAAAAGTAACATTCAAATTCTTGCTTAGTATTTTAGTAAGGATATATATATATATATTTTTTTTACAAAAATGCATACAAAATAAGATTTAGAGAATACAAACATCAAGAGTAGTTGCAGAATTTGGTCCAACAACTAGATAAAAAATGAAATGTTTTCCACTAATATAATTGTAAAAATCTTACTTATTTGTCAGACTTAAATATTAAAGGTAATCATGATAAATAATGTAAGGAAACAATAAACCTGAAGCTTGTTGACAGCAGACCGGTCACGATATAGCAGTACACGCATACATTTCTCCAGTAACTTGACGCCATCTTCAAAACTCAAGTTCTCGTGCCACTCATCACGAAGAATAGGCCGGGCAAGATGATTCCCAAACCCAGTTGCTACATGATTATCCTCAAAATTTACACCTATCATGCTAACCTGAACCAAAAAATGCAGCAATAATTGCGGAGAAATATTCATAGATGCAGATGGTTAGCAACAGAGCATCAAACAAGATGGCCAATTAGGATTACCATGCCAAGGTACTTCTGCCCATTTTTCACTCCACCAAGAACAAGTGAGTTCCACAGTGGATTAAACTTGTTCCTCCTATTATACATCATACGAGTTAAATAGCTGTGCACCTCTTTAGGCCCCAAAGAATTACCATCATCCCACATGTTGTCATACAGGCTGCAAACACCAAACACAAAATTCACAATCCCTTAGCCAGGAGAAAGAAATACAAACCCCCTCCCAGGGGACCCATAAACCAAGTTCCTTGTCCCATGACACTCAACATAAAAGCAAAAACAAATGTAAACTAGATGCAAAGTTCCAGCTCCTCCATCTCTCCCAAAACAATCCGCACTTACATAAGCTCATCGAGAGAACGTAAAATCTCCTGAAAATCACTTATTTCCCCACTTGCACCAAGAATAGAATGTTTTCCTATAGGCTTCAATCGCTCCACACTCTTGTATCGCAGGGTAGACCCATAGGAGCCTGCCAATTAACCCACCAAGAAACAAATGGATACTTTTTATTTTATATAAGTAAGATAAGATATTCTTAATAGCTAATGAGGGTGAAACCCTGGTACACAAAAGTATACAAGATATTGCCAAGAAACAAATATATTCATAAATAAGTTTTCCATCACACATTAACAAAAAATAGTAGTAAGCATTGATATATAGGTGGTAAGTGACATATACCAAAAACACTACCAAAGTGGTTCTAAAAAAGGATGCAACTTAGTTGTGGAACTAAAAAGACGATAATAAGAGACTGCATGGAAGATGATGGGAGCATGCAATTTTTTTATTTTTTATTTTTTTAATTATTATTATAGGTAAAGGGAGCATGTAACGTGTTCATATGGTTTTGTATACTTTATGCTAATGAATCGGTATTCAACAACATATATCATATGCAACTTAAAAGGAGAAAAATCTTTTACTACTGAATCGGTATTCATAACCATGCCCTTCTGGATACCTTTCTCTAATCCAAAAAAACCAGTAGCATAACTGAATACCATCTAAAATATCTCGAGTGCAATTTACAGTTCCAAGAGGGTGACAAGTAACTGGACTCAGTAAAGTTTTTCAGGAATCTAAAGACGAATCTACACGCTGTACACACATGCATATATAGCTACATATATGTACCAGAGAACGAATGCGTGCACATACATAAACATATATCGTTTTTCCGGGCCATTCTCTTTTTTTTTTTTTTTTGGATAAGTAATTCCTGGCCATTTTTTAAAGATAGTTCTTATCTTCTGGGTTGCCGTGTTTTTAGAAGCATCCCTATTAAGCACTAATCAATTTTTTTAACAGCACCAAACTCGATGGTTCATCATGAAGACAACATTAATTTTAACGAAATTAAATTAAAATTCTAATTAAGGACAATGAGTTTAGCAACCTCCCATATCAGCCGCCATAAGAATTCCATCTTTGTATTTGATAGCAACAACGGACGAGCCAGTAACATATGGGTACCTAAACCAATCCAAAAAAAATTAAATAAATAACTCGGTCTGCATTGTAATATTTGTACATAGATTTACACTTTAACCTAGTAGCTATTCAAAACACTAAGGCTTCGAGAGACTGCCAAAACCCAAAACAACCCTAACCTTAACTCCATATGATCCAATAGATACATGTATGAAACAGAGAAAGAGAGCATACAGAGTTCTTTCCGAGGCGGCTTCAGAGCCCACTAGATTATGCTGCTTCGCTTGGTTTGAATCCATCGTCAGCTGCGTGAATAACAAATAAGGGCACTCGGTGAGAGAGATCTGAGCCAAGTTTGAGAGTTTTCGGGGAGACGGACGAAGATATAAAGTGAGAAAGAATACGGTAAGCGAGTTTACATGTAAAATTGAGGGATCCGAGACTGACTTGTTTGGCAAGACAGACTTGGGTTTGGGGGCCTAATTAGAATAAAGCAGGCTTTAGGCCTCTTAAAAGTGAAGCCCGTGGCCATCATTGCTGGCGTGGCCTCTATTTACTATTTAGTTCTTTTAATAAGAAACCAAGGTATTGCGAATTGATCCAAAAAATCTTGGCAGGTATATTTTATTTTAAGCTTGGAGTGAATAAACAAATATGTGATTAAAAACTGTTACTATACATAACCATTTTATAACAATTTAATATTTATCTACCTCTATTATAAATGCATTTATCCGTTTATAAATAGGTTTTGGTATTTGATGCCTACATTACATTTTTACCCTTGAGCTTTATGATGAATTAGGTTGTATTTGGGGCGAACCATTGGCATCCCTAAGATGAGCATTAGCTTTGCTTTGCCTAATGATATCCCTATGAAGGCAGACTTAAAACTGTGTGATTATCGTTATCGTAATGGCACGGGCGGAGTGCTTGCCATGTTTGATTGTGAGCACTTGTTGCTCACCCAATGTGAGATATCGATGCTCACTTTAGATGCCAGCACTTACGCTCACTTCAATGCCATCACTTATGTTCACATCAAGGATGCTTTTTTCTCTCCTGGTGGGTGCTTTTTTAGGGCACCGAAATGGGATTACACCATGAAATCATAACAAGCAATAGGATGTGAGACGGAGAAGAACTATCGGTCAACAAAAATAATTTGGTTTTGCAGTGCAGCGAAGCTGGATGTTGGTGACAAATAGACAAACCTTAGAATGATACTGAAGAAGAGAAAACTAAGATTACATTGGCAATAGACGCATACACCCGCATAGATAACATGTGTGAGTTTGGGTTTGTATTAGATCAAAAATAAAGTTGTAAGTTTTTCATATTATGAAATGGAATTATAAGTTTTGCATGAATTATGTAAAGTTGTAAGTTTTGCATATAAGGCATGAATTATAATACCATTCAAATTTGTTGACTATTTTCACAATCTTGCATAAGCACGGCCAATCATTCCTACAATATTTGACTGGTGTGATCTTAATTTTTACAACTCTCTACAAACAAACTGTTTGAGAGACAATAATCTACTTAAAGTAGAGATTTCATCTCACTCTCTAGAAGAGGAGAGGACTTCCAAACCCCACCTTCCAGGAAAGGAGAGGACTTCACTATATGGACAAAATATGCAAGAGACTATTTTTTTTTTAATTTTTTTTACCTAAACAAGAGCAAATAACATAAATCATAAAAATAGATATAAAAATGGCAAATTACAGCTTGGAAAACTGTAGATCCGCATTTCCACTCTTGCAGGAACAAAATACAAAAGTAAAGAGCCTTTGGTGCATATGAGGGACACGCACCACCCTAAAAGTGTAGCGGACGGTCGAATCTAAAGAAACTGAGAGCCTTGGTCCCAAAAATGTCGCGTGTGGCAGCAGCAAGAGCTTCCCCTTTGGCCTAATTTTGGCTGGAGGCAAGACTAGAGAGAAAAGGGAAAGAGAGAGCTTTCGAGAGAGTTATTTCTTATTGTATTTATATTGAAGTGTTGAATGAGAATAGGCATTAGATTAGTAATTCCGAATCATTGTTGAAGACATGCTTTCTCGAATTAGCCAAATTATTCTTGTTTCTTATTTGTAAGAAAACGGTGCTTGTAACAAATCTATCAAGGACTCATATAGATTGGCTTACTCTTAATTTCATTACAAATCTATCACATCACTCATCTCCAAATTATATTCCATAATGATTGAAATTCTCTCAATATTCATTCATATTTTGAAACTGATTGTTTCGCATTATGCACGTTTCCAATCCTTCATTCCACCCTAAAAAAAACCCAATTATTGTTGAGTTTGGAATTGGAATTCACGTCTGAAAATTCAGCTTGATTTTCCTCGAAAATCTCTCTTCTATCACCTAAATTTATTTTAATTTAAAATGCTAAAATGCTTTTTGTAGAGTCCAAAAAGAAAATAAAACAAGTAAAAAATAACACTTACTTGCACTTTTATGGTATGGTGTGCTTTCATGTGAAAAAGAAATGACAGGGACGATGTGAGAAAGGGAGAGTGTGGCAGAATAAAATACAAAAAATGTGAGCCTGTGAAAGAAAGGGACGAAAATGGGCTTATATGGGAAGCATCGCTTCGTGTTTGCCTCTCAAGTTTAGACCATTGCACTGTTTGACCCTTCGTTTTAATCGCCTAGACTAGGGGTGTAACTAGTCCAGTTTGAAACATTTATTTGAATCGAATCAGTATACAATAGTTTTAAAATTTAAAAATCGATATAGGACTGATTTATTACTGAAATCAAAACTTTCTGTTTTTTCAATTTTAGTCTGATCCAATCCTTTTTTTTTTTTTTATGATAAAGAAAAGCATGCTCCAACAAAACTTTAGCTAGTAATTGACCCATACCCCTCATTTTATGTTATATTAATGGTATATTAATTTTATGTTATAAAATTAAAATTTATATGTTGTATCAAAATCTAAATGCTATATTAAAAATTATAAGATTAATTTATTTTATATTATAATCAAATGTTATTAAGCTTGCTTTGCAGTGTCCTTGGGCGGGTTATAAATGTTATGAGGCCTAGGAACACCATGTTTGATTCAAAAGCCTCATCATCCATTTTTCGTCTCTCGCCCAGATTGCAACCCAGCCCCCTTCATTTCGCCAAGACACATTATTTTATTTTTCAGCTACCATGCCACCTCAATTCGTGCGCAAGGGTCGTGCGAAAGTGACTGACTCTTGAGTTTTTCATAATTAAATAGATTCGTAAATAGTGAAATCTTGAGATTTTAGCATTAGTGGGGAAGAACATATGAGATTCCATCTGATTGACCAAAACAGTCCTTACATGAATACGTGATAGCATAAAAGGAATATATAGTATTGATTGGAATCACAAAATTAGTAATCCTAAAGAGAAATGAGATCGATGAATAAGGATATACCTATAAATTTTTATACAACTTTTTTTTTTTCAATCAATCAATATGATTGTAATACCTAGTAAAAAAAACAATAAAATTTTCTAGATTTGAGTTTTTCAATTTCACATAATTGTCATATATGTGAAAAAGAAAAATTTTACTCATCATTTTTACACCACACTTTTTTTTTTCCCTTGCCAAATGCGTGATATATGGATAATGAGCAAAAGAACTCAATTACTTTAGTAAGAATAAAAATAAATAAATAAATAAAACATCTGTAACATGTTGTGTAGGGTGATATGTAGCAAAACCCATATGAAAAATCTGTAAAAGTAGATGGATCATCACTCTATTTATACTCAGATCATAATACTAATATTAAGTATATGACATGATTGAGCGAATTGTATTGGAAATTCTAATATTCAGACAACAATTTGCACTTATGGTCAAAATTATTACGTAAAATCTATGAAATATGATTTTTTTTTTAATAAGAATGTCTCTAATTATAATGCGAGAATAAGAAACGTTCATAAAAATGGCGTTGAGCATTTTTTTTTTTAAGAAAAAAGGTGTTGAAGGCTTCTAAGAATACAAGATTGTTATTCTATTTGTAATATTTCTTCGGCAATAAGTAAAGTTCATTTGAAAAAAAAAGGAAAGTTGTCCAAGATTAAGGGATGCATTTGATAGTCATTTACAATATTAAACTAGTTTTGGGGAGGGTAGATTTGAATTGGGAATTATCATTTGCAATGATCAAGGCATACCCTTTTTATTCTGATAATAAAGGATGCAACACATGTAAGTTTTTCTGTAAAATATGCATAAGATTCGAGTTTTGCTACATACAAGCACAGTCACGCACTAATCTGTGTACCAATACTGATTTATTTATATTTAAAATTTAAATTAACACTGTTTTCAATAAAATCTACTTTTTGACCAATCACATCATATTGGTGCACAGATTAGTACACAATTGTGCTTGCAACTATATTTTTCCATATACCAATAAATCATATTTATAGATAAATTAACCAAATGAGTCATCCTCCTTCATGAACACTAGTATGGAATTGCAATTATCTCACTAAAACATATTAGATTTAATTAGGTGATAACTTTGATAAAACCTAAAAAGATGGTCAAGTCCAGTTTCCCACCTAAAAAACAAAGGGCAAACAGAAGTCCACGCTGGATGTAATTAGCAAAACCTAGGCTATCCAATATTCATCATTTGGAAATGATACCATCCCTATTTCATCCTCTCCCAACATCCCATCACATGATATTGAAAGGTTGAAGAGTATTTGTTATATTCCACCTATAGGCAAGTAATTTGATGCCACATCTTGAGAAGATGAAAAAATGATGATGAATAAAATTTCTCACCTGAATACTCACCATACCTAAACAGGATCATGAGAAGAGTGGCTTGGAAGTGATCGCCCTCAAGAATGCAATGCACGTAAGCCAAACTTGACAATGGGAAGGGATGCAAGGCAAATCACAAAGGGAACAAATTACTATTTCTCAATCAGATAAACAATGTTTTAGATGCAGGACTGGCGCAATACATGCTTCTCTTTTAAACCATGAAAAATCCCCAACTCCACAAAGTACTGAATCTCTACAGACTACCATTTCCAACTCAATAATCCTAATCACCAACTCACTTCTTGGACATTATCTTTCAACACACTTCAAAAAGGTTGGTTTCCGGAATTCAGTGTCCTGATTTACCTCCTTGCAAATCAGATTGCTGCATCAAAAAAACAAACAAACAAAAAGGGAAAAAAACTTACTTTTGTACTATACATAACGTGAGAAAACAATTCAGTCGGTAGGAGTTATTTGAGTATCATCATTGATCCCATCAGATTCTTCCCTCTGCAGGCTCTTTCGCTTGCACCAACATAAATACTGAGGAATTGGCCCATCCTCCTCAATGACCCAGGTGTGCTCTGCAACAGCCTCCAATGTCAATCTCATGTTTGGTTCTGCAAAATAAAATGTTTTAAGCTCAATTGCAGAGGCCCCAAGAGCACACCAGACCATGCACATAGACACCGACACACATGAGAAGACAACGAATATATAGGAAATCGTATGATGAAATCCAGGAACTATTGAAGCATCATGGTTGGGAGAAAAAACAAATTGTTGGTGAGGACACTAACCTTTACAAAGAAGTCCTTCCAGCAAGTTCTTCAGCCGGGGATTCATGTCATCAGGGAGAACCAAAGGGCTATTAACAATCTGGAGAAGTAAAGACCCTTAGACAATTCTACTGAACATACGGCCTAGGGAGCAGAAAACCAAAGTAAAAAGATATATAGATGCAGATTTGAGCACCTTCTCATAAGTATCCTGCAGTGTCTCCCCAAGAAATGGATAATGTCCCAGAATCATACAGTACAAAGTTACTCCCACAGCCCACGTGTCTGCAGCTTTGCCATGATAGGTTAGACCTGTTAATCGTGGGGGAAAAAAACAAAAGACATGGTAAATACATCCCGTCCATTAACTCCAGTGTCACTTAAAAGTGTATTTCTAGCTTGAGAGAACCCTAACCAAGACAGCACTCAGGGGCAGTGAAAACAGGAGTCCCAGGGGACCGACGAAGCTCATCATTTTCATCCTATAAATGAAATCAACACGAAAAGGAGGTGAGAAATATTGTTAGTTCTTTATGTAACCAACATAGTATACTACCAGAAATGATGTGGTTTGGACTATAACGCAGCCGCTTCTGTTGCTAAAAGCATCTCAAATGCTAATTTTTTTTAGATCACAAAATAAAACTATTACTCAATAAAGAGCAATAACAGAGACTCTTCTCCCAAAAGGAGCTAAATATGAAAGACTATGACCAAATTTATAAATACAGCACGACAACACTGTTCCCACAACATCATTTTAAGCACAAGTTTTAGAAGCAATTTTATAATGAGTTAATGAGTAATACGTCAAGTACATAGGAAGTATACGAAAGCAAACAACTTTTTAGCAAAAGTCAAACACTTTATATCTTGACGTGGACAAGCCATCTTCAACATCAACCCAAAAGAACAGCATAAGCAAGCACTGTCAAATACTTACAATAAATTGAACACAATTGGGCTCAAATCAATCCAACCAAAGCTTAAATCCCAACAAATTGGGCTCAACTGAGCTGAGATTTATCTTTAATAATCAAGTTATATTCTTATGAATTCTATCCAAATCTTCTCACATTTCAACTTAATATTTTCCACTTTAGTTGGATCAAGTCTCTCTTTTGTACATAAATGCAGACAGTCTTCACAGTAGAAAGCAAACCATCTCAACTAACTTTCCCTCATATGTCCCTCAACTAACTTTCCTCGTCCTATCTTTGGTCATGTAACCATTTCTCCAACATAAAACCCCAAGGGTTGGCTCAAGTGATAAAGGCCTTGGGCTTGGGAGTATGCTCCCCTCAGGTCTAAGGCTCAAATCCCCTTGGGTGCAAACAATCTCTAAGGGCCATCAGACTGGGGGATTTTCCTCTTGAATTACCCGAAGTGCACTTGCAGGAAAATCTTTGTCAAGGGCCCCCCCCCCGGGATTAGTCGGAACGCTGTTCCTGAACACCCGGTGCCAATAAAAAAATAAAACCATTTCTCCGACATAACATCCATCTCTAAGCTACTTCCATGAAATTGAGACTTCACCCAAAATATTTGTTTGGCAAAATCATGACACACAGCAGTTGAGAACCCGCAGTCCTTGGTGGCTACAGTCACATTCCATTACCTTAAATTGATTTCTACTGCAGCAATTACTGTATTTGGAACTGTAGCAACTGATCGAAGTTGTCTCTCTCAGCTAAGCCTCTTCTTTTAAAAGAAAAATAATCTCTTCTGGCTGCCACCACCCCCACTTCTCTTTGCAATTCATTTTGATGAAAGTTGGCTGCTTAAGCTTGACCTTGTAACATTCTGAAGTATAGTCACTAATGAGTTAGTTTATATTTTCAGTTGTGGTTTTAACCCGCAGAGCATGCCTACAAGTTCAGGCTGCTGATTCCTCTTACTGAACTGAGATCAAATTACAAGTAACCAGCACCGCTTGAACATCCAGCCCCATGACTCCTGCTTGCAACAAGTTTCCTTCCCCAAGTTGTAGTCCTCAGTTAACTCTATATCCAATAACCCACCCCGGTCTGTGAAATTTTCTATATTTTATTGATACATCAATATCCCCTTTCCATGACAGTAAATTTTGCTTTCGGAATTCATTCTAGACTAGCGAGTGAACAGCATCTTTTCTCTTGTTAGGAAATATGAGTTTTATTAATGATCAATGGAAGAAGACATGGTTGAACCACAAGGGGGGGCATGCCACAAATAAACCCAGTGCAAGAAAGATTAAAAAAATAATAATGATAAAAAATAAATAAATAAATAAAAAATAAAGGAAATCCTAAGAAGTAAAGCTAGCGGTTCATAGGTTAGTAGACATCCAATAGTAAAGCATAATAAGAAAGAAAGCTGTGGTGTCTTCAAAACTATGGTCATTTCTTTCCTCCAGATACACTGCATCAAGGAAGCCGGATCATCTTCCACAAGGTCTCACAATGCTGCCTTTCAAACCACCCCTCCAACATGCTAAAAGATCTACCACCTAAGAACAGCATACCAAACAGTGTTGGCTACATCACAGTGCAGTAGAAGATGATCCATTGATTCTCCCTCCCTCTTACACATGCAACACCATTCTACTACCATGACATGACACTTTCTAAAGTTATCTAAAGTAAGGATTGATACCCCATACCAAATGATGAGTATAAGCGGTGTATGGATCCCACATTATATGGGATGGAGAAGTTTTTGCTCTTTATAATGATTCCAATCGGATTCCAATTGTACTATTGACTAACCCTTTTGGAGTAGGGGCCTAGATGCTGGTTAGACCTCCCATGGGGAATTACAAATGGTATCAAAGTCAATCTTAGCCAGAAATGTGGGACTTAAGCATTGCCACCTACAATAGAATGACCCAACGAGAAAATTGAGAATTTAAGGAGGGGAGATTGTGATACCCCATATTGAGTGATGAATATAGGTGGTGTTTGGGTTCCCACATTGTTTGGGAGGGAAAAGTTTCAACTCTTTAAAATTATTAACTAGTTCTTTTAGAGTATGGGCCCAAACATGGCTTGGGCTTCCCTTGGGGAGTTCCAAAAGACCTTCCACATTCAGCCATTCATGTAAAGAAGGCGGCACTTGTTAGGGCCTTGCTCCTCCAAATGGTCCTCCATGGAAATAAAATGTTGTCATGAGGTATTGAAGGATTAAAATGAAAGGGAGTTCACTTGAAACACCTCTCTCTTCAATCTTCTCCACCACATCTTGTCTTCACCACCTAGTTGTAGTCGAAGATAATAAAGCACAGCCATTTATTGGGAGCTCCGTTTGAGGCAAAGTCAATTTGGGAAGGTATGGAGAAAAAGCTAGGTGTCATTTGGCAGGATGGACTTCACTTGTAATCTATTATACTGTCTTCTTGTTTTTATAAGTAATATCACATTTGCTATGGTATCATGGAAAATAAATATAAGGCATCTAAATTGATCTTATCCATCAGTAATAGAAAGAAATCTTTGATAATTCTAGAAATATTGCAGACATCAAAAGCTAAACTATATCCACGTGTTTATTGTAAAGAAGTAACAATGTGTGTGTAATGGGGGAAACAATCATCACTGATTTCTAATGGAGTAACTATTCTTTGGCTAATATTTACGTCCATTTTCTCACAAATGAGCACAAATAGTTTACCAAAAGTTCATAAAGAATAATATTCCTGACACCATATACCTTAGAATGCATTTGTCCACATACAAGATGTATGACTACAAAAGAAGAGCCGGGAACACAGGGATCATGTGTAAACTCGACATGGAAAAGGCATATGACCATGTTAACTGGGATTTCCTTCTTCACTTGCTCAAAAAGTGTGGATTTGGGGAGCAATGGAAGGCGTGGATCCATTGGTGCATATCTACGGCAAAGTTCTCCATGTTGATAAATGGAGTTTCAATGGGTTTTTTTCAGAGTTCACATGGTTTGCGACTAGGGGACCCGTTATCACCCTTATTGTTTGTTATAGTTATGGAGGCTCTAAGTAGGATGCTCTCGGCTATGGTTGAAAATAGCTTTCTAGACAGATTCCTGATCGAAACCCTGGATAGAGGTATTATTAATATTTCTCATTTACTTTCTGCAAATTATTCACTTATTATGTGTGAAGTCGAGCAAAATTAGATGCAAGTTTTGAAGGCCGTCCTCTTTTGCTTTGAGGCAGTTTCTGGTTTGAAGGTGAATTTGGAAAAATCAGAATTGGTGCCAATTGGGGAATAACATTCACCAGTTGGCTAGAACGATGGGGTGCAAGATAACCTCATTTCCTATGACTTAGCTAGGACTTCCTTTAGGGAGTGTCTCAAGGGCGCCTTCAGTCTAGGATACAGTGATCGAAAAAATACAGCAGAGATTCGTGGGGTGGAAGAGAATGTACTTGTCGAAAGGTGGAAGGATTACATTGATAAAGAGTACAATTTCTAACCCACCTACTTATTTTTTATCTATCTTCCCAATACCAGCAAGTGTGGCAGCCTGTATTGAGAAGCTCTAGCATGATTTCTTGTTTTGGGGGGGGGGGGGGGGGGTTTGGGGGAGGAGTTCAAGTTTCACATAGTTAAGTGGGAGCAGGTTTGTCATCCTATCTCTGGGGGAGGTTTGGGGGTTAAAAATCTAAGGGTGTTCAATCAAGCGTTACTAGGCAAATGGCTATGGAGATTTGCCAAGGAACCAGACTCTCTATGAAAATTGGTGATTGAGAAGAAATATGGTGGTTTATGGGGGGATTGGTTTATGGAGTGGGATTGTGGAAACACATAAAAAGAGGATGGGGGGTGTTTAACCGTCATGTCAAGCTTCGTTTGGGTGCAGGATCTAAGATCAAATTCTAGAGAGATGTTTGGTGCGGCAACAGGACTTTAAAAGATTTGTATCCTTCTCTTTTCCAGATGGCAAGCGCTAAGAATGTCTCAGTGGGGAAAGTTATGCAGATATTAGGGGGACAGATTCTTTGGAATATTAATTTTAGTAGGGCAGCACGGGATTGGGAATTAAGCAGCTTCGCAGATTTCTACAACCTCATATATTCCATAAGACCAAACATGCAGCAAGAGGATGTTCTGTTGTAGACTCTAGCAAGCAAAGGTACTTTTTCTGTTTGTTCATTCTATAAGGCCCTTACTCAAGAGCCCAATACTCAGTGTCCTTGGAGAAAGATCTGGAGACACAAGGCACCCCCCCAAAGTTTCTTTCTTTGTATGGACTGCCTCCTTGGGTAAGATACTTACCATTGACAACTTGAGGAAAATGAGGGTCATTATTGCAGACTAGTGTTGCATGTGCAAAGGAGAGGGAGAGTCGGTAGATCATCTCCTCTTGTATTGTGATACAGCAAGGGTTCTCTGGAATAAGGTATTTGCTCAACTGGATATGGCTTGGGTTATGCCAAAAAATGTAGAGGCAACTTTGGCTAGTTGGTCAAACAAAAGAGGCAAGCAATCAATTAAAGCTATTTGGAAGATGATCCCTCTATGCATTATGTGATGCTTGTGGCAGGAGCGCAATGAGCAGACTTTCGAATACCAAGAAAAATCGTTGGAGGAGCTTAAAGTTTTATTTTTTAGAACTCTTTGTAGTTGGGCTATTGCTGTGGATTTTAATGGCATGGTCTTTCATGATTTTCTTGCCTCTAATGTGCCTACCCAATTAGGGCAATTCAGAGTTGTATTACTGGCTTTGCCATTCTTTGATCAATATAATTTGTTTATTTATCAAAAAGTGAGGTTTGGGGAGGGATGAATACACTTTTTGTATTCTACCATCATGCACATCATCAACAAATCAATATCACAAGATAATTCATGCCAAATCATTAAGTAATCTGAATGAGTCTAAAGGTGAAGCAGTTTCATTACCTCAAACACCTGGCTGACACTGAAATCACCTATCTTAACTGTACCATTGTGAGTAACTAGCAAATTGTCAGGTTTAATATCGCCATGCACAATATTCTGCATTTTAAAAGGGACATAATCAGATTAATCATGACACCAAAGCCAATCAATTTCACTGAGGAAAGAAAAATTGTGTACGAAAATCATATAACTTGTCTTGAATGCTCCAATTCCCCTTTCCTTTTTTCTTCTTTAAGCTCCCCAATTTCTCATTTTTGCTCGAGTATTCCACAGTTCAAATATTGTCATGTATTCAATGCACATAACTATCATCAAAGTGTCAAGATGTACATTTCTGCCAAAATATTGAAGTAAACTGCGATTTTACCAAATTCATTTGTTAATATGTAAACTAATCACCCAAAGAGAATTGAGGAAGTCCCATAATGATTTAGAAAAGCAGAAAGAATGCTCTCACAATTTCAGAGGGGAATTATAAGATGGGAAAATCTACAGTAATAACAATGGATGATAGGAACAACTTGCTCTGGGCCACTACAAAAGATAATCATGTATCGCCATAAAACAATAATATCAGATCTTAGGAAAACTGGAAGATTCGGCCAGACATTTATTTTGGAAATAAATAATATTAGTCCAAGCAATCACTTGACTCAGGCATAGGACATTGTTAAATGGATGATATGATGCGATGAGGGAACCAAAGCCCAAGTGTATAAGATTATCAAATCGAACCAACTAATTAGCACAGTAGACATATCATCCAACTCTCAAAATCAAGCTAAATAATAGACTTTCAAGATCATACATGAGCATGGAGGTACATAAGCCCTGAAACTACATCCCGCAAGTACTTTCTTGCTGTAATCTCTCCTAAGCCACCCGGTGGACCTGAACCCTCGCAAACCCATTTGCCTTCCACAAACTCAAGAACTGAACAAAAAAAAAAAAAAAACTCTTACAATCAAGCAAAATGCTAACCAAGTTCTTCAAATGTTCATATTTTCATGAAAAGTAAATATCAAAAAATAGAGAACATTCATTTTTCAAGTGAAAATAGGGAAATAAAAAAACAAGTCGCAAATGCATACCCATATAAAAATGATCTGTGCTTGGGTCATCAATCACCTCAATGAGATTGACTATATTAGGATGATCCAACATTTTCATGATAAGAACCTGCAGGGAAAAATATGTCGGGTATTCTCTAATAATTCCAATGCTTACAAGAAAAATCAGATCAATTTATGTAATCAGTCACTCGTTTACCTGACGAAAAAATCTTTTTCTATAGAAAATAGAAAACCAAATATAACAGGGCATTATGATCTTGTAACATGGCTTGTTAAAATTTGTTTGCTCAATAAAAATAACTCACGACACCTGAGATGCTATAACTAGAAATAGCATCAAGAACCTTAGGCAGTCTAAGGTAAAGAAATGAAATAATAGGTATGTCCTGCACAACCTCAAGACATGAACAAGTAGATCGATGTGAAAGTTGGATGAAACTAGAGAATCAATCAAGATGACAGCAAAACTACTCAAATTTCCTGATCCAGAATAGGATAAATCACAAAATTAAAGAAAGTGAGCAGATACCTCACGAAGCACATCAGTCATGGCAGTCTCTGAGGGTGCAACTCGTAGCTTTAATAAATGAGACTTGTGAAATGCCTGTCATTCAAAAATTATGCTAACAAAATTTAAAGGTGAAACCTCTTTTTGATAAGCAAGAATAAAGTTTTATTGATTAAAAAAGGCATAGCCCACGTACAAAGGAAGTATACACAGATTACACATCGTTTTACTTTAAATAAAGAAAAGTAATTTTATAAAAAGCACTCATCTGGTATTACTCCAAACTGTTTTAAATACTTTTCCAAATGGGGTAAATACAGAGATATGAGGACAGATGGACTAGCCCAAATAAATCAAAATAGCCAGAATATTCACAGAATGCCGCCTTTTACAACAATAAGATGCACATTACTAAATTGAGACAAAAGAAGACTATGGAGAAGAAACTTATTCAAGCAAGAAAAAAAGACCTTAATTGCATAATGCTTCCCATCCACGCTGCTCCGATATAAAACCTGTTGCACATGACAGGAAAATGCTAAGGAAACAACAGGAAATGCTAAGAAGAAACTTCTTGAGAGGTAAAGCAATGCAATCGAAATTATGCTCACCACTTTCCCATAGCTACCAGCACCAATTTTATACTCACGAATATACTCATTGACCATCTTATTGCCATTTTCATCCTGAAAATGCACTAAAAACTTTTAAAAATAAATTTGATAAAAGCGGAAAGTGCCAAAGTGAGGAACAGCTATTTCTACATGAAAAACCAAATAGAACACAAGCATGAATATGCCCACGCACATATCCATAAGCTAACACTGGTACAGTTGCTAAAAGTAATAGGATAAGGCTTGCATCATGCAAATTAGACTTAAATATATACCTCTGTGCGGACAATCTTTTGAGTTTCCTTGACAGGATTTTGCCTGCAAATCATTCCATTCTGTTCCCTGAACTTTAAAATCTCTTCAGAACGATTGGCACGACTGTGCAACACAGCATCATCTTCACGAGTGGTATCTGTAACATCACCATTGTATGAACACTCATCATCATCTTCAACATCTTCATCCAACAACAACTCCAAGGAATGGCGATTATTGAAGCCAAAAGTTGGCCTCGGTTCTCGTTTAGGCCTTCTGCTAAAACCAAAGCCAAAGCAACCGCAGCAGCCTATCATTCTCGCAATAATCTTATTCTTACTTAACATGAGAAACTCGAACCCTGAAGTAGTTATTTTAATTATCAGCAACTGAAGGAATTTATCCCAACACCTGTATAAAAAGGCGCACCCAAAAAATAACAAAATCTCATATTCCAGGACTCAATTGCAACTAAACCTCCAGCTAAATATTTAGTATCTTGAATTGTTTTCCCGGCAGAAATATACATCGCGCCACTTAGAAGAAAGACTGCAAACCTGTTTACAGGAGGAGGAGAGGGCTCCAAGCCCAAATCTGCTTTGCTATCCTAACGGATGCCATTCAGCCAAATGAAAAAAACGGCTCATATTGGTGAACCCGTTACGATTCAGAGCCAGCATCTCGGCATCTTCAATTTATAACAACAAATGCAGGCTCAAACCACACCCTCCTCCACCAACAGTACGTTGACCTTTTCCATTTAGAAAAGGAAAATGGAATTAAGAAATCCAAACCATAATTAAAATGGTAATAAAGATAATAATAATAACACATCAGCCCAAATACTAAATAACGGACAAAACTTGCATAGGACTTTCAGAACCAATAGGCACTGAACACAATGATAAATCAATTCAAAATAAATGTAACGGAACATTATCATGATTCAAAATCCTACCTGCTCTTCGGCAAAAGTGTTTTCGATGACCCTATTAAAGCCTTCAAAGCCAAGTTTTCTACCAAAACAACGATTTTGGGAACAAAATTCAAAACTCCAGTTAAAGAAATCCTCCCCCAAAACTCGTCGAAGCCAAAATTACAACTTTCAGGATCAGTATTCGAAACCCTAGATTGAACTCAAATCAATAAATCAATAACAGACCATATAACTGATAGTAGTAAGAACGATATATATATATATATATAAAAAAAAACTAGATTGGATCAGAAAGCAGGGAAAAATGGGGGAAGTAAACAACGGAACTCTAGATTTAGGAGGGAAAAAGGGATCCAAACCCTAGGTGAGATACGGCTAGAATTCAGAGGCGGGGGTGATCGGGAAGGATTGGAGGTTTAGGGGGAAGATTTAAAATTTTCGAAGGGAGTTATTGGAGAATGAGGAATGTAACTGGAGATTTGAGAAGGCAAGTTCGTAGGGCACAAGAATAGCAAAACTTGAGGCTCGTCCAAGGAACCAGGCCCAGCGGTGGGTCCGCCGGTCCGGTCCCATATAACTACTTGCATTAAAGTATATGCAAAACACCTGTCAAGAAGGTTCATCCAATTGCTAGCTTTTTGCCAACTCACTACTCACCGGTATGAATTTTATAGAAATTTTACAAACTATCTCATGACCAATAAAATCTAAATTTCTTTATTTAATAATTAAAAAAGAATTTTTTATTTTTAAAAAATATTTAAATATATTTTTAAAATATTAAAAATAATAAAAAGTGAATTTGAACACGCCTGGTGACAACGGCATAATAGCACAGCTCACATATTTCTGATTTAATTATTTTCTTAGGAATGGTGATGGGGTTATTTTCCTATTCGAACACTTCATTTTTTCAAATATTTGATTTTTATATTCTTAGTCATTAAGAAAAAATTAAAAAAATATATAATTTTACTAATATTTACTTTCTTAACTATTAAGTAAAATAAAAAATTAAATTAAAAAAGAGTAGCGAATAGATAGTAAAAATATAATAATCCTATCATTTTCTTTTTTTTAGATCCCAAACGCTGGTTTATATAAAATTCTGATAAATATTTTAATCATAAAAATAAATTTATAAAATAACATAATTTAATATAATATATTAAATTATAAAATAAAATTATTTTCATTATAAGATATGTCTAATATAATATATAAAAAAAATTTATAATTTTTTTATAAAATATTTTTATAACCGTAACATAAAAATATAAAAAAAAAGATTTTTTTTTTTTACACATCGAGTCAGTAACTCAATTGTTAATTTTAATTTTATAGAATTTATTGTTAGATATATAACTTTTAAAAAACATAATAATTTTTTTTTTTTTATAAATAGTAAGTGATGTCTCATACACTAAACTTATGCAAAGCAGATCTTTGTATAACTCATTTAAATTGCCCCTACTAAAAATCCTTAATTTGTTTCTAAATCTATTTCTCATTATATCATAGAACAAATAATTATTTTTAAAAAAATATTTGTAAACACGGGCTAGTTTGGGTATTAGTATATTCTAAGAATACTCCACTGCTATTTATAATTTTATCATTACTTTTCATTATTTTTTATTATTATTCAATATTATTTAATATTTTATCATTACTTTTCTACTACTATTCACAAAATATATGAGATCACCTCACTACCCAAACGCAAGTTTAAGTGTCGTTTAGATAGTAAATTGAGATGAGATGAGATGAGATAAAAGTTAAAAGTTGAATAAAATATTGTCAGAATATTATTTTTTAATATTATTATTATTTTAAGAATTTGAAAAAATTATAATGTGAAGAAAAAATAAGATAAAATATTTTTACTATCTAAACGAGATCTTAAAAGCATTTATGACACATGGAGTGTTCGAATATAGTTTTTGTGTTATTTTGTCGAGGTTCTCGAGGTGCTCCACATCTGCCTCTATAGACCACAACCCTTTGCAAGTATAAGGTTTGACAAGTAGGATGAGACATAAAATTCTTATCTCATATTATCTCATCATTATAACTTTTTTAAATTCTAATTCAACTTTTTCAAATCTCAAAACAATAATTATATTAAAAAATAATATTTTAAACTTTTATCTAAAATAAAAAATTATCATCTCATTATCCAAAATTTCCCTAATAAGTATGTGCAACAAATGTGTTATCAGTTTGGATGTTTAGAGTAGTTCAAATCATCTATAAATAATAATAAAATAATTTATAAATAGTAATAAAATAATTTATAAATATAAGTAAATTATTTGTAAATAGTAATAAAATATTCTAAGATGTCTTCTCGATTAGATGAAATGAGAATTTTATGAATAATAATAAAATAATTTGTAAATAATAGTAAAATAGTTTGATTTAAGACATTTTATTAGATTTTGAAAAATGAAAAAAATATAAATATAATTATAAAGTTAAAATATTATTAAAATATAATTTGTTAATTTTATTTTTATTTTGAAATTTGAAAAAAGTAGCATTGGTTTTTAATGTTTTGTTTAGAAGATTTGTAGAGTTGTAATGATTAAATTAAAAAGTTGATAAAATTGAATTGAAAATTGTTTGTGTATAAGTGATATTTGAGAATGAAATTATAAAATGAGATGAAATGATCTTACTTTCGAAACAAGCCCTAAAGGTTTTGTGGGAGCGACAAAACAAGATGGTAAGATAATACGGTGAGGTGACTTCAATTGAGAATTGTTTGGATATTTGGATAGAAAATTAATAGTATGCTCCAAGGTTTTGCTCTTTATTTTGACTCTTCATATATTTAATGTTTTTTTTTTTTTTACTTATAGATTAAAGAAGTGACTATTAGTGTATTGGTATATTTTTTTAAAATATTAAAATATGTTTAAAAAATATGAAAAAGAAAAATCAAAAAATTAAAAAGTACAATTTATACTAAAAAATGCTCTCAACGGCCACAGCTAGGGAGTACAGTAGCAACATCTATTTGGATAAGATGCAAGCCTTTATTTTTTTTTTTGATACATTTGAGGATGGAGGTTTCGAACTCCATACCTCCATTTTGGAGACTAGAGTTATGTCAATCAAGCCACAAGCCTTTGGCTGATGCTAGCCTTTATTTCTTGTCTCTCCAAGCGACCAATAATGGCCTTTGGCATTCCCCCTCCCCTAAAAGTTTAGCAACTTCAAACTCTTGGATAATAATTTGTCACATGTGTAAATAATATATGTAATGACCTGACTCAATAATTCTAAGGTTGGAATATTGAAAATTTTTATTAAGCATAAATTATAATTAATAGACCATATTCGATTAGTCCCTGAGGGATAAATTATTGAGATTGATTATGAGTCTTAATTAGGTTCAATAACTAGATTAAATTTTATTTATTATTTATTGAACAATTTAGACTCATTTTAGAATTTAAATATCATCCATTGAAAGTTTATTTAAATTTAAAATTATAATTGATTAAAGTCTTATGCACAGTCTTAGTCACTGCCAATCATATATTGAATGAACTATTAGATTATATTTTTGAATTCAAATTCTCTTCTTGAATGATTGCGACTGAGTCCAACTCAAACTTATTGGCACCATCTCCCAAATCTCTCCATAAATATCTTCCTTTCCATCTGTTATTAGAAAAACCATAAACCTCCATAAGTGTAGCAATTGAACCCAAGATATCCAATCCAACACTGTGCGTGGCCCACATTCACTACGCCAATAGCCAACTGCCTCATTCTTCTCACAACATCCCTCACATTTTCTCTCTCATTCTAAGTCACATGATCAATTTTATGTCGAAAATATTGGATTAATGCTGCAAGGTAAGTAACTTAATCATAAATTAAAATTAGTATACGTTAGTTCTTTGAAAGCCAATGTTTATGTGCCATACATGTCATGATATTTGCAAGTATTGATCAAGTTTTATTCCGCATAATATAGTTATGTATGTATCATGCATCTCACGTTGCATAAGACACGTAAACTTTCATAAGATCAAATATAAGATAGGCTTATAATAATTAATCAAACAACAATTTAGATACTTGGTACCAATGCGAATTATGGATGGATGTGCAAGCCATGGAGATAACTGTGGTCCACCATAATACTATTAGCGGCTCTCATTGGGCCGGTGTACAACCTTGCACATAGGGTTAAGTATGTGGGCCGGTATGATAAATTAGATAAGCCAAGTTAAGTCATACATGTCATAAGCATACATTGAATGATCATGTTTTAAATTCTCAATATGAAATATATTATAAAAAATCTTATATTAAGTATGTTTACATTATGATGAGTTTCTTAATGAATCATTGACTCATTTTAGTTTGTTTTAATGTTTTTAAACCATCTCAAGTCAGAATAATTATGAAGGTATAGTTGCAAGACGAGACTTAGTCCATATTGGCATGGAGTGGCCTGGATCATGTCAGATATTTTAAGTTATAATTTTTATAGCATAAATTTTGAGAAATTTTAATAAATACTTCCATGAACTCACATTTATAATTTCCGTAGTTTAATACAAAACGATTCTATTTATTATAAGAAATCTTTGTACCTAGAGCTTCCTTTAGAAAAAAAAAAAGAAAATATTTTTAAGTCAAATTCAATAGTAACACTCCGACTTTTCAAAAAATTTTTAAAAATGACTTTATTATTAACCGTGGGAAGTGGGGGTGTTACAATATATCAATTTTATAAATGAGTAGTTACCTTCAATTTAATTTAGATGAAAACTTGTCTCGTTTGTTACACAGATGAGATGAAATTAAAGTTTAAATAAAATATTATTAAAATTTAATTTAGATTTTGTGAAACTAAACTATATTTTATATAATTTTGTGAAATAAGTGTATATGTATTATTATTCATAAGATTTACCATTGCATATGGCACAAAAGCAATCGCATAGTACTAAAACAAAACAAAATCTCAAGCAAATAACAAAAGGAAATAGGATCGTTACAAGACTGATATTGTCACAAACAATGCTAATAGGATCGTTTAGCACGAGAAAACTCACTGGAGAAGGCTATTTAGTCTTTTTTTTTTTTATCTTTTTTTTTCATACATTTTTTTATACTCTTAAATATTTTATCTTAAATATTTTAAAAAAATTATAATATTATTAAAAAATACTTTCTTAATCATTAAGTAAAAAAAATCAATCGGTAAAATGTCATGGGAGAATATCTTGGTGATACAAGCATTTTTCATACCATATCTTCTAATTTATATTACTTACTTTATCCCTTGATGTGAAATACAGTGTCATGTTATTTATTAAAAAAATTGAAAATAAAAATATAAAAGAGTAGAGGGAATTTAAAATTTTAATTTTAATTTTTTGTGCTTTTTCGGCGTCATTTGATTTTGATTATATATTTTTTAAATTTTTTTAAAAAAATCACTTAACTCATCACATTTAGAGATAACATGAGTAACGTAGAAACGTATTTTATTGTAATTTTCATTGCATGACTTTAAAGTTGCTTCAAAGTTGATGTCAGGAAAGTACCTTGCATAGCTTAATGCTTAAGGTTAGAGAAGTAACATCGTTATTTCTGTTTGGTTACATATATAAGATGAAATGAAATGAGATATTTTAAATAGTAATAAATAAAATATTATTATAATATAATTTTTTTATATTACATTTGTATTAGGATTTGAAAAAGTTAAATTATTTATTGTATTTTGTATGGAGATTTGAAAAAATTGTAATGATAAGTAGAGATGAGATGAGATTAGATGTTTTGGATTTTGGTAACCAATCGAATCAGTGTCACAACATTAAGGTTATGGGCCCCGTTTGTTAGTTGAGGTGCATTAAGATCAATATAATTCAGTCTAATTTTAAGCTGATTCTAACATCCAAACACACAACTCTCAAATCAGTAAATTCATCTTAATTCAAAACCTTCTTACATGTGGGATTCACAACTTTTTTCAACTCAATACCTCTTTACACATGAGACCTACAACCTTTTTCAATTTCTTATAAATACATCTAAACTCATCTTAACATCTAAACACATTTAAATTTATCTTAGATGGACTCTACAAAAATTACTTTACTATCTGAACTCACTATTATTTATAGAGAATTGAATTCAACTCAATATTTAAATGCAGCCTAAAGAGGTCTGGGCCTAAACAGCTGTGGATTCTATTAGGATAATGCTTGTCCTTGTATATAAGCTATAGAAGCAACCACTCATTTTATTAGGTTAGGAAAACAAAATGAAAGTTTTTGTCACTAGGATGAAGTCAAATGGTTTTTCTTTTTCTTTTTTTATTATTTTCATACATTTTTTTATATTTTTAAATATTTTTTTAAAATTCATAACATCATTAAAAAAACATTTTCATAGTCATTAAGTAAGAAAAAAAAAATCAGTAGCCACCATTGGTGGTTGTAGCTTTATTCTTTTCTAAAATTTAGCTAAAAATCATATTTTCCTAAATTTTTATTTATTTTTCCAAAACCTTCTACATTGCACCCTCTATTCTTTCATTACTATATGAAAATAATATTTCTCTATTTTTTTTACTCTTTATTTATTTTTATTTTTATTTATAAAAGAGCGGAAGAAATGTTTTTAACCTTTTCTTTCAGATTTTTGTAACTATTTAATTATTTGTTGTATCCATGTTTTCGATTTTTCATCTATAACAATTTTTTCTATATTACTTATCTTTCTAAATGATAATATTTTTAAAATCAATGCTTTAGTAATAATAAAATTTTAAAAAAAAAATCATATTTTCATAAATGATAATTTTTTTCCAAAAAAAAACAAAAAGGATCATCTCAATGAATTTCAACTATAATAAATATAATCATGAGAGAAAGAGTAGATGATTGGAAGAATAATTTATTTGATTAATTAGTATAAAATATTTATAAAAAATGATTTATGGAAGAACAATAACTCCCCTATTTAGAGAACCATTGTTCAAATCTCAAAGCATTCCCCTAAAATAGGTAGTCCAATGGAGAGGGGTTTTTGTCAAAAAGTTAAAAGTCTTTTTACTAAACTTGGGGAATGAGATGCTCTAAGCTTAGATGCCGATGCTCTTAGCATTACGCTCTCAATATCTTAATATATTTGTAAATAGTAGTGAGTTTTTTTATAAATAATAATAAAATAGTTTGAATTAAAATGTTTTATTGGGTTTCAAAATTATAGAAAAACACTGAATAAAAATATTATAAAGCTAAAAAAATAAAATTAAAATAATTTTTTAGTGTTATTTTTATTTTAAAATTTGAAAAAGTTGTATTGTTTTTTATATTTTTTTAAGTTTAGAAAAATTGTAATGATTAGATGAAAAAATTGAAAAATTGAAAAGAAAAGTATTTGTAAATAAAATATTTGAGAATACTTTATTACACAAACAAGGCATTTGTAAAAATCTCGACCAAGTGGGCGGTCACCTAAGCTTGCATGACCACGAGGCGTTGAACCTCTTGTAGGATCGCTAAGCTCTTCACCACTTATCTTCTCGCACGACCCCCCACTTGGCTCAAATAGGGAATTCTTGCTGGACAGCTTTCCTGGCTGGGTATTCCCACCTGTCTCCTGACACAAAGAAGAAGCGCTTAGACCACAAGGACCACTTTTCATGTTGTGGCTCTAGGCCAGCCAAGGCGTGAATAGAACGGAAGGTGCAAGTGTTCCTACCCTTCTTCAAAATATCATGGGTAAGGAAGAATTCTCGACCGATAAGGTCCGGCCAGTCAGCCCCTACCTCCTACAGGGCATGCCACCAAATGATGCAACAGCTATCAAGGATCCTCCACGCATTAGGATGAAGCTGGATAGGAGCCACGCCTGCAAGGTCCAACACGTTGCTAACAGGGTGGCAAAATGGCAGCTGCAAGCCACTAGAGAACATAGTTGGATACAACACAACCTTGAACGCATATCCCTTAGGGTCCATGACACCCTCGTCTGGTGATGGCACCTCGAGGTTAACGGCACTCGGCACATTGTACGCCATCCTCAGTGACTCCAACTCTGGGAGTCACTATTGATCGCCACGAGGAGCCCTCATATCTCTTAGCTGCCATAGGAGTCTTTGCAAACTCTACGTTCACAAAGTCCTGAGAGGGATTCGAGGGCTTGGTATGTTTAGGGTTCTTAGAGCTTTTCAAGGCAGCATGAGTAGGGTTCTTAGGAGCCATGAGTATGTAAGAAAGAAAAGAGAAAGGACACGGAAAGCCTCAGAAAGGAAATGGGCCAAAGGCACTCAATCAGCATAAGAAGAAAATATGGGACAACTTACCACCCAAAGAGGAAGCTTATATAAGCATGAGGGAATGGTTCGTGTCCCCAGATTGTGGGAACCTACACGCTACGTGAAGACTGTAAACTCAGCATGAGACCTACGATGCGAGCCCTATGAGAGAATGTGGTAGGAGCCACCTGAAGCCATTAATGAGGAAAAGACATAATGTACATAGTCAACTACTTGAAGATAACTGCAGAAACATGCCAGTAAGGTAGGAATGGGAACCATTGTGCTGCATGACGGGAGGTGAAAGGATCGAATAAAGACAAATCGCGGCATGACACATGGAGAGGACAAAGGAACGAGCACGACCCTAATTCTGCAGAGGAGAGACGTTAACGGTCAACCATTTGAGAGAACAAGGGGCAAGGGCAAGGGCAAGGAGGAATTTCCACCGAACTAGTCTGGTAAGGATTGACGAGGTAACTATAAGGGTCCTCGGGCCTAAGGCCTAGGGGCGCAGGCCTAGGCATGGGGAGCCCAAGTTATGCAGATAACCACCTGGGCCCAGAAGAAGAAGAAGAACAAGGAGAGCCTAAGTTCTTTTGCTGTTCCGCCCAGCCTTGTAAGGTCGAACCAGCAGGCAGACCGTACAAGCGAAATACTCATAACCCTTTGACAGCAAGCAAAGAAGGAAGGCACAACCCAATGTATCACACCTATTATTGACAAACGAGATAGAAGATCACGTCGCATCAAAAACATCCCCTCTAGAGAGCCATGCTGCATTAAATAAGTATAGTTGAAGAAGCTACGAGGAGGACACCTCCTCCTATAGTAGGGCATGGCGCCTAATCCCAAAAACCAGATATAAAAATGACTCATAGATATCGGGATAAGAGTTAAACTCTCTAAACTCTTTATACTCACTTAAATGCTCTTTTAAGAGTACATTGACTTTAGCATCAGAGACTTCTCAGCCACCACCTTGGTGCCTGTCTTGTGGTGTTTTCTTTGTTTTCACAGGCTCAAAATTGAAGATCTAAGTTGCTGAAGGCCCTACCCAAAGGCTTATGAAACATGATGTATCGCAATCAAGTCCAACTTGAACTCATTGGCACCTTCTCCCAAATCTCTCTATAAATATCTTCATTTCCGTCTATTATTTGAAAAAACCATAAACCTCCATGAGTGCAGTGTCTGAACTCAAGAAACCCAGTCTAGCACTGTGCGTGGCCAATGTTCATCACGCCCATAGCTGATTGCCTCATTCATTTCACATCATCCCTCATGTTGTCTCTCTCCTTCTAGTTCACGTGATCAATTTCATGCAAGAAATATTGGATTAACGCTACGAGGTAAGTAGCTTGATCATAAATTATGATTAAAATAAGTTAGCTATTATATATATTGTTATTAAATCCACTTCTTTGAAAACCAATATTTATATACTACACATGTCATGATATTTGTAAGTATGTTTTTCATCATGTTTCATTTCGCATAATATAGTTATGTATGTATCATGCATCTCATGCATCTCACATTGCATAAGACATGTAAGCTTTCATAAAATCAAGTGTAAGATAAGCTTAGAACAATGAATCAGATGACCATTTAGATGTATAGTACCAATGTTGTGACGCCCCCAACTCTCATGTACACACACTTGGTACTTGGCGATGGGATGCGTTTGTACGTAGAAATCGAAGCGTCGGGATGATGACAAATGAGATTTATGGATAGATTTGCATGTCACGGAACTAAGTATGGTCTACCATAGTATGCTATAATACTATTAGCGGCTCTTTTTGGGCTGGTGCATAATCCTGCACATAAGGTTAAGTGTGTGGACCGGTATGATAAGTCAGATGAGTTTAGATAAGTCATGCATGTCATAAGCATACGTTGAATGATTATGTTTTAAATTCTCAGCATGAAATATTTTATAAAAAATCTTATGTTAAGTATGCTTACATTATGATGAGTTTCTTAATGACTCATTGACTCATTTTAATTTGTTTTTATGTTTTTAAACCACCGTAGGTCAGACTAATTACAAAGGTATAGTTGCAGGAGGGGACTTAGTACAAGGAGGTGTCAAGTGGCCTATATCATGTCAGATATTTTAAGTTATGATTTTTATGACACATATTTTGAGAAATTTTAATAAATATTTCAACACACTCTTATTTATGATTTTAGTATTTCAATACAAAACAACTCTATATATTATAAGAAATCTTTGTACCTGGCACTTATTTTAGAATAAAAAAATATTTTTAAATTAAGTTCACTAGTAACACTCTGGGTTTCCCGAGAATTTTTAAAAGCGACTTTATTATTAATCGTGGGGAGCAGGGCGTTACGATATACCAATTTTTTAAATGAGTTACCTACAATTTAATTTAGAGGAAAACTTATCTAGTTTGTTTACACAAATGAGATGAAACTAAAGTTTGAATAAAAAATTATTAAAATATAATTTTTTAATATAATTTTTGTTTAGAATTTGAAAAAATTGAATTATTTATTGTATTTTATGTGAGAGTTTAAAGAAATTGTAATAATTAGATGATATGAGATTAGATGGTTTATAAAAATAAACCAGGCCGAAGCAAAATTGCAAAAAGTTGAGTGCTGTTAATATAATCATGCTATTTCATTAAAAATTAATTTCAATTTAGATTTTGTGAAACTACACTATATTTTATATAATTTTGTAATATAAGTGTATGTGTATAATTATTCATAAGATTTATCATTGCATATGTCACAAAGCAATATCATGGCATTAAAACAAAACAAAATCTCAAGAAAATATCAAAAGGAAAAAGGATCGTTACAAGCTTGATATTGTCATGAGCAATGCTAATTGGATAGTGTGTAGCATGATAAAACTCACCGAGAAGGCTATTCAGTCTTTTTATTTTTTATATTTTTATACTTTTAAATATTTTTTAAAAAATATAATATTATTAAAATATATTTTTTTAATCAATAAATAAAAAAAATCAATAAGTCAAATGTCTCGAGAGAATATCTCAATAATAAAAATATTTTTCACGATACTATATTCTCTAATTTATACTACTTATTTTATCCCTCGATGTGAAGTGTGGTGTTATGTTATTTATTAAAAAAATTAAAAATATAAATATAAAAGAGTTGAGTAAATTTATAATTTTTATTTTTTTATACTTTTCAACGCCGTTTGGTTTTGACTATTTATTTTTTAAATTTTCTTAATAAGTCATCCGACACATCACGTTAAGAGATAGAAACGGACTCTTTTGTCATTTTTATTGCATGACTTCAAAGTCGACTTCATGAAAGGACCTTGCATACCTTAACGCTTAAGGTCAAAGAAGTACGACATCGCTCGCCAAAGATCATGGAAGGAGGTGCGACCACAACAAAAGAGGTCTGGTCCCTGAACAGTCGTGGATTTTATTTTGGAGTGCACAATGAGTACAGGAAGAAAAGTTATCTATATATTATTTTCACAATTATTTTCATTTTACCAAATTATTATAATTTTTTAAATTTTTATATAAAATAAAATAAATAATTTAATTTTTTTTTTAATTTGAAAAATAAAAATATTATTAAAAAAATATATTCTAATAATATTTTATTTAATTTTTTATTTTTATCTCAATACATTTCATTTTATTTTATTTTACCTACAAAAGATATTTTATTAGGTTAGGAAAATAAAACGAAAGTTTTTGTCGCTTGTGAGTACATATGAAAGGAATAAGAGTAATGTTACATACAGTCGTGAAGTATGTAAACGCCTCACAATCGCTTTAAAAAGAGTGGAGTTCACGATTAAAAAAATTAATTTTTTTTCATGTGGGTCCCGTATTAATTTACTTTTTTTAAAAAGACTATATAGTACTTACATAACCACAATTACAAATATTATTTTTCAAGAAATAACTGTGCAGTGTTTCGCATTCAGAGCATTTACATTTGGATGAATAAATTTTTCAAAGAACCGATTTAGTACGAGACATTTAACCGATAAAGTCAAATGATTTTTCTTTTTCTTTTATATTATTTTATACATTATTTTATATTTTTAAATATACATTTTTTTTAATTTGTAACATCATTAAAAAAAACATTTTCATAATTATTAAGTACGAAAAACTAAAAAAAAAAAAATTCAATCTGTAGCCACTATCGGTGACTTTTACTATGGTTGTAGCTTTATTCTTTTTCAAATTTTAGCTAAAAAAATCATCTTTTTGTTATGAAATCAAATTCAAATTGTATTGTATGACCACCTTTATCTAGCCGTCAAAGGCATAGTACTAGCCGTCAAATGCATAGTGCTAGTCGTCAAATGCATAGCGACTTTGGAATACTCCAGAATGTTATAGAAACTCCTTTGTACTCCTATATATATCGCTATAACATTTAATGAAATTCATAAGTTTCATAACACGTTATCAGCACGAAATGCTCTCTCCCAATTCTAAAACCTCTCTCTAATCTTTCTCTCTCTCGCTCTCTCTGCCAAACCCAAAGTCATTGCCGAGATTGTCGGTGGAATTCTGCTTGGACCGTCCGTTTTGGGAAGAAACGAGCACTACTTGCACCGAATATTTCCCTCATGGAGCACCCCGATATTGGAATCTGTGGCAAGTATAGGTCTCCTTTTCTTTCTGTTTCTTGTGGGTCTGGAACTCGATCTGAGCTCGATTCGTCGCAGTGGCAGAAAAGCGTTTGGCATAGCAGCCGCCGGAATTTCTCTCCCTTTCGTTTGCGGCATCGGCGTTGCCTTTGTCCTGCGAAAAACTGTCGACGGAGCGGATAAAGTCGGTTACGCCCAGTTCCTCGTCTTCATGGGAGTGGCGCTCTCCATCACCGCCTTCCCAGTACTCGCGCGCATTTTAGCAGAACTCAAGCTATTGACCACCGAGCTGGGCGAGACCGCCATGGCCGCGGCTGCATTCAACGACGTGGCTGCATGGATCCTGCTGGCGCTAGCCTAATTTTGATAATTCCTCCAGTAATTATGATATTTACAAGAACTCCAAAAGAGTACAATTCCAGAAGAGCACAACTCCAGAAGAGTAGTGAATTTAATATTAAAATGATCTTGGATCAATATGGTGAATTTCACTATAAAGTTCTGAGTACTCCAATGGTTGCTCGATAATTTGATGAGGAGAAAAATCAATTTCGTCCTTGTGAAGACGATGGAGAAATTGTTGGTCCTGAAGTACCTTATCTCCAGTTCAATTGAAGCCCTGAATATGTGATTATTTGGATCAAGTCCACAATTAGATAGATATACAGATGCGAGTTATCTATCAGATTCACACAAGAAGATCATTACAATTCATGAGAAGGAATGTGAAATTGAAGATTGCGCAGAACATTGTAATGCAGAGACTTGAAGACATATTATCATGCACTTTTCAGGGGGAGTAAATGTCTTGAAGATTTGTGCTGATTGTACTCTTTTCCCTTCGCTAAGGTTTTATCCCACTGGGTTTTCCTTTGCAAGGTTTTAATGAGGCAATCTTAAAGCACTTGACGATATACAGAATATTGTACTCTTTTTCCTTCGTCATTGGTTTTTTCCCACTGGGTTTTTCCTTGACAAGGTTTTAACGAGGCATATTCTTTATATGTGGTCATCCAAAGGGGGAGTGTTAGAAACCAAGTTCAAATTGTATTGTATGACCACATTTAGCCATCAATGGTAATCTTAGGTACACCTACCCCCCAATAGTGATTTTAGGTACACCTAACCTCCTTTGTACTCTTTACCATTGGATTGATGACAAGTGTAACAATCCTAACCATCCTTTGTACCAAGAAATCCCTATAAATAGAGGGAGTCCTCATTTGTGTAAGACCCCAAGAAATAAGAGAAAACAAAGTTCTCTAAACATCTCTCTCTCTTTTGCTCTCTATCTTTTCATTAGTTTCATAACACGTTATCAGCACGAAGGTTCTGACGATCTTGAAGCTAGTAGGCTTATACTTCAAGTAAGTGTTTCAATATATTATTTGTAGTTTCCAAATGAATATGAAATGTTATATTCATTATTATTACTTGATTAAATTTTATGTTTATTCACATATTTTTCATACAAGTTTTATTTATTTTTATATACTTGTTATGAATTATTGATGATAAGATCTATCTTGGAATAGAAATTGAGCATCCCTGAAGGATCGATTTAAATCAATAATTTTATTGAGTATCTCATAATAAAGGATCTATTGATTCTGTGAGATAATTTAAGTGAGCAATATGTGTACCAAAAGGCTCATTATGATTTATGCACCTGAAGTTGCATAATTGAAAGTGTGTTGAGAAAAACCACTAAAGAATATATGTTTAAAATGAACGCCTCGAATGTGCTCCTGAAGTAGCAATATCGAGTGTAAAAGTTCATAATATATTCTAAATTTATATCTGATTTTGTAGTGGCTAAGCAAAATAATGAGATTTTGATAAGAAATCATGAGCCACGTCCTACTAGTTTCACATCATTCCCTGAAGTGAATGAAATTGGATTTATATCATTCCCAGAAGAGAATGACGAATTGTTTTCAAAGAATCCAAAAGATTGGACGTGGTGATGAATATATTTATAGTACTTCAATGATTTCGAGCCAGAAGCTCCTATTAAAAATATTATCAGTTTTCTCTTTGAGATGATATTATGTTGATGAATCAAAAGTGATATGATTCAAAATATTTGTATCTTTTCATGATTATCTTGATCATCCAAAATCAATTATGATAAGTCGAATGATTTTCATATGGACGTCCATAAAAGAACCAGAAGATTCTTTTACTATAAAGCTTTACCACCAGAAGTGGAAAGAAAGTTTTACCACCAGAAGTGGAAAGAAAAATTTGCTAGAAGCAAATAAGATGAAATAATTCGACGTTATCATGATTATCATAGGTGAACTGGAAGTTCATATGATAATTAATGTATGGATGCAATAAGATAAAAGGTCTCATATTCTAGCTGCTAAAATCCCAGTGAGGATTGAAGTCCCTGCAGGGCAATTAAGAAATTTAGCAGTCTAATGAACATAAGACATGTATGAAAGCATGTGAGACCTATTGATACAAATGATAAAGCATCTCGGAAAGAGAAAAGCATAAAGAAAAGAATTTGGTGCTCCTGAAGAGGCCATACCCACAAAACAAGCAATAAAGTCCATCTAAAATTCTCTCATAATGAAAACTCCTGAAGAGTATAATACTCCTGAAGAGTACCTCCTGAAGAGGTTTTCATGAAATGTCTTCCCTTGAAGAGGGACAGGTACCTGAAAATAATGAGATCTCGATATTACATTTCATGAGTAAATGAGAAATTATGGAGAGAAATAAAACCGTTATCGACAACGTATTTTCATATAAGATGACATTTGATATTACTAGAAGTAATAAAGAAAGTGAGCTCAGAACCGTCGAAGAATACCGACGTAAAATATTGGCCAAAATAGAAATAAACAATTCCTGCAGAATTGTTATCATGTGATGCATATGGACTTGAAATCCAAACACCTATGAGGTGATGCTTGTTGAATATCAGTGGGTATTTGTATAAAGGAAATGAAAATGTGATATATAAATCACGAATATATTTCCTGCAGAAATAATATTGATATATTTCTGAAGTTAAAAAGATCATATTGAGATTTGTATTAACTTGATAGTTACCAAGAATTTGGGTATGCAAGAAGCATATAGTCCTGAAGTACATATTCTATCAAGTCTTAAAATCCTTATATGATCTAATGCAAGCTAAACGTATGTGGAACATACTATTTTCATATATTTTCAGTATTTATATTATATTTTATTGCAGTTTATATAGATAATTTAAATGTCATTGAGGCTCCAGAAGAGCTCATGAAAACTGCAGAAAGCAGGAATTGATTATGAGGCTCCAGAAGAGCTCATAAAAACTATAGAAATCAGGGATTGATTATGAGGCTCCAGAAGAGCTCATGAAAACTGCAGAAATCAGGGATTGATTATGAGGAAAAATAATCTCCTGTTATGGATGCAATCACATTCAGATTTTTGACTAATTTGGTAGTTACAAAAATATTGGATATGCAGTTAATGGATGTGGTCACTGCATATTGATATGGGTCATTAGACCAATGCATATATATGAAAATCCCTGAAGGATATAGAATGCCTGAAGCTTCTAATCTGAATACATCCAGAAATATATATGAAAATCCCTGAAGGATATAAAAATGCTTTAAGCTTGTTATCTGGTTACATCCAGAAAACAATCCGGATACATGTGGTATAAATGCATTAGTGAATATTTATTGAAAGAAAGATTTGAAAGTAATCCAATATACCCATGTGTTTTTATTAAGAGATTCCGGATTTGTTATTATTGCGGTTGATGATTTAAATCTTCTTGAAACTCCTGAAGAGTTCAGAAGAACTGCACATATTTGAAATATAAAACCCTTTCGGTTTCAAGGGGGAGATAAATGTGCATGAGAAATAAAATAAAGCATCCAGAATATCTACCAGAAGATAGATACACAAATATGAATATTTGTGAAATTTTATTATCTTGAAGCAAAAATTACAGAAATTTGAGGCATTTCGCCTCATTCTTTAAACGCTCTTGTTCTTCAAGAATCTGCATGGCATCTCTGTCTAAAGGAGTAGGCAATCTAAAAGAAGATTTAAGCAGAGATTTTAATTTTCTATTCTCTTGCTTTATTGATTCTATCTTCACGTTAGACTCCTGAAGAAGTCGCTGAAGGATAGAAATTTTCTCATGGAGTTTGTCCAAATCATAAGGTTTGGATTGTAGTCGCTGAGAAAATGCATAAATAGTTGAAGAGTAATGGGCACCGAGATTTACAAGCTCATAGATAGCTTCAACATCTGACTTATTAGTCAGATTAGCACCTGTGGTAGAAGCAGGAACAGCTGATGAGCTAGGTGCATAATACCTTATATATTGGCCATGAGAAGATTGCTGAGCCATTGCAGATAAAGAATGCAAAAAGAGATTGCAGAATAAAAATGCAGAAAGAAATTGCAGAATAAGAATGCAGTATGATTACAGAAAAGTGAAGAAGATGAGATGCAAATGAAGATGAGCTGAATATCTCTTTTATAGAGAAAAACTAAGCACCTCTATTGATTCACGGCATCTCTCGTGAAGCATCTCTCTACAAGAGACGAGGCGTAGCATCATAGCCCTGCGGCGCTTGACAGCAGATGTAGCATTATAGCCCTGCGGCGCCTGACAAGTACGTAAGAACTGTAAAATCCCGCGATGCTTGTCTGGCCTAAAAAGATGGCCAACGTTTTTGAATATAGAGGTTTGCGGCTTAATTTTGATAACTCCTCCAGTAATTATGTTATTTACAAGAACTCCAGAAGAGTACAACTCTAGAAGAGTAGTGAATTCAATGATCTTGGATCAATATGGTGAATTTCACTATAAAGTCCTGAGTACTCCAATGGTTGCTCAATAATTTGATGATCAGAAAAATCCATTTCGTCCTTGTGAAGACAATGGAGAAATTCTTGGTCCTGAAGTACCTTATCTCCAGTTCAATTGAAGCACTGAATATGTGATTATTTGGATCAAGTCTACAATTAGATGGATATACGGATGTGAGTTATCTATCAGATCCACACAAGAAGATCATTGCAATTCATGAAAAGAAAGTTGAAATTAATGTCAAGCAGATACGGTCAAGTGATAATCTGGCAGATTTATTCAGTAAAGCATTACCAACTGCAACATTTAAGAAGCTTGTGCAGAACATTGGAATACGGAGAATTGAAGACATATTATCATGCACTTTTCAGGGGGAGTAAAGTCTTGAAGACTTGTGCTGATTGTACTCTTTTTCCTTCGCTAAGGTTTTATCCCACTGGGTTTTCCTTTGCAAGGTTTTAATGAGGCAATCTTAAAGCACTTGGCGATATACAGAATATTGTACTCTTTTTCCTTCGTCATTGGTTTTTTTTCCCACTGGGTTTTTCCATGACAAGGTTTTAACGAGGCATATTCTTTATATGTGGTCATCCAAAGGGGGAGTGTTATGAAATCAAATTCAAATTGTATTGTATGACCACCTTTATCTAGCCGTCAAAGGCATAGTACTAGCCGTCAAATGCATAGTGCTAGTCGTCAAATGCATAGCGACTTTGGAATACTCCAGAATGTTATAGAAACTCCTTTGTACTCCTATATATATCGCTATAACATTTAATGAAATTCATAAGTTTCATAACACTTTCCTTAAATTTTTATTTATTTTTCTAAAATCTTATAATCATGCCTTCTATTCTTTCTCTATTCCATTAAAATAATATTTTATTATTATTTTTTCTATTTATTTATTTGTATATCTTTAACTATTCATTTTTTTTGTCTTCTGGGAAAAGAGCAGAAGAAAAATTTTCTAACTTTTATTTTCAGGTTTTTGTAACCATTTAATTTATTTGTTATATTCATGTTTTCAATTTTTCATCTATAACGATTTTTTCTAAACTATTTACCGCTCTAAACGATAATATTTTTAAAATCAATGCTTTAGTAATAATAATATTAAAAAAATCATATTTTCATAAATGGTAATTTTTTTTTAAAAAAATGATCATCTCAATGAATTTCAACTATAACAAATATGAGTATGAGAGAAAGTTTAGATGATTAGAAAGATAATTTATTATATTGATTAGTGTAAAATATTTATAAAAAATGATTTATGGATAAATAGTAACTCTCCACATTTTGGGAGCCATTGTTCAAATTTCAAAACATTCCCCTAAAATAGGCAATCCAATGGTGAAGGGATTTTGTCAAATAGTTAATTTTTTTACTAAACTTTAGGAAATGAGATACTAAACCCTTCCGGATGCATATGCTCTTAGGACTCGTTACACTCCCAATATCTTAAGATATTTATAAATAATAGTGAGATTTTTTGTGAATAATAATAAAATAATTTGAGTTAAAATATTTTATTGGATTTCAAAAAATTAGAGAAAAATTGGATAAAAACATTATAAAATTAACAAATTATTTGAATATAATTTTTTAATGTTATTTTTATTTTAAATTTTGAAAAAGTTGAATTATTTTTGTGTGTGTGTGTGTGTGTTTTTTTTTTTTTTTTTTTTTTTTTAAGTTTGAAAAAATTGTAATAAATAGATGAAGAAATTAAAATTTTGAAATTGAAAAGTGTTTGTCTTTAAGTGATATGTTTGAATAAAATATCTAAGAATACTTTATTACACAAACAATATCTTAGACAATTGTTCAAATTGTTTTCAAGGTAAAAGAAGATATGAGGGCTGAGTACAGATAATTTTTTTTTAACGTAATGATAAACATATAATTTTGTATAATTATTTATACAATCAAATTTTAAATTGAGAGTATTTTTATAAGTTATTTTATAAAAATGCATGGAGTCGTAAAGTCATGGTAAAAACAATTGTACGTGTATCAAAAGTCATGGCTTATGTTGTTTTTGTGATGGGTATCAAGGAATAAGTGTGATGGCCCCGGTCTCAATTGTGATTTGATAGAAATGGTGACGTCGAGAAGTTGGCCACTCAGAGTCATACACCTCTCGCATCTTGTGATAACAAAGTGTGTGCTCATATGTTCAATAAAAGTGTGTAGATAATTTAGAGCAGAAATTAAAAAGGTTAGTCTTTAAAAGTGTATGTTTGGGATTGCGGTGAGAAATATAATTTATAACTTTAGAACTTATAGCTTTTAACTTAAATAACAAGCTCTATTATTAAAAAGTTATTTAATGTTTGGTAGCCATGTCTCTAAAGTACTTTTAAAGTTAGTTATATTAATTTTTAAAAAATATACAGTTATCTGCAAGAGCTTTTTGATAAAAACTTCAATTTGGTGCTTTTTCAAAAAGTAGATTTTCAGCTTATTTAGGTGATTAAAGCACTTTTTATAAATTTACCAAACATATCATTTTTTCTATAAAAGAACTTTTAAACAATTAAAAGTATTTTTAAAGCTTTCAAACTCAATCCCAAACAGGCTCTTAAGTCTAAATAACAATACCAGAAAATTAAAATACATCACAATCATAATATTTCTAAGCCATATGTCTCCAAACCATGAGCGAAAGAATATTTACAATCATTTAGTTTTTCAATAAAAATCAAACATAGCAACTTAACTAAGTTGGGAAAAGCCTCAATCCTCAATCATCTGACTGTGCCGGATCTCCATGCCCATAACTATGATTCCGATGAGCGAAACAGTAGTTAAAACTATTATGTGAGATTTCGAAAAATATCAGTAAGTGAAATTAAGGCAAAATCTCTCTCAAAATTACATGCCAGTGGAATTGAGAATTATGCAAGTAATTGGCACAAAGAAAGATGAAAATTGACATTTCGCATTCAACCAAATTAAACATAATCGAGTAATAGCCAACCTCACCCAAAAGAAAATCTTGTTTTTCAAAACATCAATTTAATTAATATGTGCACCACGGTCTCCCTTAAATGGATCATCTACACATCTTAAATATAATATTATTAAAATATATTTTTTTAATAAAAAAAAAAATCTATAAGTCAAATGTCTCGAGAGAATAACTCGATGATAAAAGTATTTTTCACGATACAATACTCTCAAATTTATACTACTTATTTTATCCCTCGATGTGAAATGTGGTGTTATGTTATTTATTAAAAAAAATTAAAAATATAAATATAAAAGAGTTGAGTAAATTTAGAATTTTTATTTTTTTTATAATGTTCAACGCGGTTTGGTTTTGACTATTTGTTTTTTGAATTTTCTTAATAAGTCACCCGACACATCACGTTAAGAGATGGAAACGGACTCTTTTGTCATTGATATTTGCATGACTTCAAAGTTGACTTCATGAAAGTACCTTGCATATACCTTAACGCTTAAGGTCAAAGAAGTACGACATCGCTAACCAAAGATCATGGAAGGAGGTGCGACCACACTCAACAAAAGAGGTCTAGTCCCTGAACAGTTGTGGATATTATTTTGGAGTGCACACTCTGTAACGAGTACAGGATGAAAAGTTATCTATATATTATTTACACTAAGTAAAAATTTACTTTTCTTAAAAAAAAAAAATATCAAATTGTTATTGTCCTTGTTGAGTAACAAGATAGAAGAGACTTACCTTGTAGCATTCATATCATTGATACTTATATCAATTTCCTATTAGAGAAATATCAGGACGCGGATTGCCATATGGCTAGCATCAGTATGCTACGTGTCAATCTTCCATTATCTAGTGTGGTATACCGATGCCACATGTCAACCTATGATAAATTGACACGCAGCATCTTGCTAGTTTGCTAATGAGAGTACCTAATTGTGAGTTCTATAGTCTCAAACATCAATTATACGAAAATGAAAAACTATAGCCTCAATTTGTTAAAAACAAGGATATTAATTTTGTAATTAAAAAAAAAACTAAATAAGTTTACAATTTGAATAAGCATGTCACTTTCTTAACTTTCTTTTACAAGATTTCTTCATAGGCAAAACTCTTCCCTTTTCATATATACCCTTTGTATTTAAGGTGATATAAGGACTGTCATTGCATCCTAAGGCTGGCCCGATTTGGATACAAGAAGTATTTTATCTTATTTTATCTCATCATTATGATTTTTCTAAATTCTCGTATAAAATATAATAAACAATTCAACTTTTTCAAATTTTAAAATAATAATAATAATATTAAAAAAATAATATTTCATTTAACTTTCAACTTTTATCTCAACTTACCGTCTAAACAGCACCTAAATCTACAACTAAGGCTATACATAACTAATAAGCACTTAATAAATAGTATAATTTATCATTTTTTAAACTTACTATCTAAACGTGTATGCTCTTAACACTAATTGCGTGGCTAAATAAATCTATGTCTATTAATTCAAAGTAATGGAACTTTTTAATAGAAGATTTCAAACAAAAGCCTACTTGGGATACCACTTCAGAGTTTTTAATTGCAATTTGCAAGGACGGAGATACCAATGAAAACACGGTGAAAAGTGGCTCACAATTGCACAGATTTCTTTTAATTATTTGATTAAAGGACTTTTTTGAGGGAGAATGACACAAGTACCTGTGAATCTTAAAATATTAATTAGTGCTGGGTTCCATATATACCACTCATAGATAGTATTTAATTAATACGGTAGAATTCATGTATTGTAATAATTAATATTTGGGGCATAATATTATAGATACGCCTCAATATTCCTCACAACATACCTTCATTTGATATCCAACCACCAATTGTATTAAAGGATAAATCAAGACTACGTAACTCCTTGAAAGGCTCCAATAGAGATACATTTAGCAACCATTGCTCCTCAAAAATCACTTTTTGTAATAATGAAGATAGTAAAATGGATCTTGCTTTAAATTGTCGACTAACAATTCTATCACATGACTTGTGGTGGAGTTGCACGTGATTCTCTCCCAACCACAACACTCAGTACTACTGATCTTTGAGTCATCAACCCATGAAGGAAGAAGACGGTTTGAATAAGTGTATGGTTTGTGTATAAGAAATGACTTCAATTGAAGTAGACCAATTCTCTCTTCATCCAAGCAACTCTTATGCTCACGAATTTGAACAAAAACTACTAAAACCCACATCAAAACATTCATCGAGAGATATGGTAATACTAACACACCCATATTCATTTCTATCTAAACTATGATTGTTTTTGTTGTTGTGCGAGTGCAGTGGCTTGCATGTACATGAGCACTGAACTATTTAAGAAAAAATGGTCAAAATACAAAACTTTGGACGTACAGTGGCTGAAATTTAAAATAAGGAGTTGATATATTGACTTGGAATGAATCAAACTTAGGTCAAATATTTTTAACATGAAACTTTAATTTCAAATAGAAAATCTATGCTCTACAATATTGAACATAAAAATATCATATGAAATAGAAAGCATACCTCTTTTTTGGTAATTTAACATAGAGTTAATATGGTCACGAGAGAATGATCACCATCATAACTTTAACTCCAAATTTCTTCTCATGACTAAAGGCACAATTATGTTGTAAGTGATAAGCTTTTAACCTTCTCAATATTTAAACAGATTTCTTGATAATCATGAGATTTAGATGTATTTATTTCCCATTATAACTCATAAATTATATAATTAGTTTAATGAGGCTGGCATAAAGCCATTAGAGTATAGAATGTTTGAGACACCTTATAAAATTAAACTTCTTACAACTTAAAAAATAATGTGGTAGCCGCCCAGCTGGTTTAATCAAATCCTTTTTGACTTAATATTTTTCTTTTTGAACTTAGCTCATCTTGAAGCAGACCTAAATTGTATGTATATGGGGGTAGTGGTTGAAAGGGATAAGAATTTCATCAATTGAGTTGGTGTATTATATTTTAATATTCCCAAATTTATTTGTACATATTTTTTTTTTGTTTCATAATGACAATAAGTAAGACAAAACATGCTTTTAATTAAGTTCATAAACTCTTTTAAATAATTAATCTTGTACAATAATATGAATTTGAGATTAGATTAAGAGTCATGCTAGCGTGACGCCTAGTTTTGACCGCTAGCATAAATTTGTGTTTTTATTTTTGTCTTCTATTTTTTAATACATTTTTTTACATATTTAAATATTTTTAAAAAATTAAAAAATATATATTAATGTACTAAAAAATATTTCATTAATCATTAAGAAAAAAATTTAAATATATAAACAATCAAAATAAAAAAGCAAACCAGACGATATACTAATGTTTTCCATAAATTAAAAAAGTTTTACTTTACTTGATTAACCACGGAACCGAGATTCTCTATTATTTCTCAATAGAAATTTTGGCTTAGAGTGTGAGGAAGATAGACATGTGAAATGGGTTTTATTTATGAATATTTAATGTTATCCAAAAAATTCATTCGAACAACTATAAATATTATGGAGCTCACTTTATATATTTATTTCTCTCTCAATCTTAAAGCACTCTATAGTTTGGTAAAAAAAAACTTTTTAAGGGATTTAAATCCACTGTTCCTAGCTATGTTGGAAATTCTAGAACCAGAGGAGAATCACAAATAGTCATACAATATATTAAACATTTAATGTTGTTGAAGGTATATATCTACACATCCAGCAATAAATATTATAACATTTAGATATCATGTTTATCTGATCTCTTTATAAGAAATCTCTTGCCGTCTGAGTGCTAATACCCTTCACGGGAGGCTCTCTAATTCCCCTTAGCATACTCTTCTCTTTTTTTCCGAACCTCTAGTGTTAAGTTGTAGATTTCAACTCTGTTTTGGTGAAAAAACCTGAATTCGGAAGTGATATACATGAGAGAAATCTTGATAGTAACATGTTTATGCCTTTTCTTGGTCCTACTACTTCACATTTAGCTAATCCTTTAGAATCAAGCTGTAGTAATATATGAGATCATCATATGGCCAATTGATCCCACCAAGCAATACACCACTACACATCACCTGTTGTGTGACCCATTATAACTTCACAAATGTTAAATATCATTACATTTTTCATCATTTTGGGGCTCACTTTAATAATATGTTATATATATATATATATATATATATATATATATATATATATAGGGGTGGGGGGTTTCGAACCCAGATTTTTTATTTAAAAATTCGGATCATATATCATCAGGTCATTAAACTCTTGGTCACTTCAATAATGTGTTAGATTTGTTAAAACCAGGCTAATTGCAAATAGACTTTTTAACATTTTTCCCAATATGTCATTGTAATGGCAAAGAAATCATCAAAGAGGACTCAAACGCCTTTAGTGCTTTGGAATGCATTTCCTACTTGTAGGGAATGAAACAGAGATAGATGGTTACCACCTTGTAAGATCAGTTTAGTTTAAGTGATATCAAAAGGTGTGGACAAATGTACAAGGTATACTTATTTTTGTAAAATCACCATTTATCCCAAAACTTTAAGCTAATACGATGTATATTTAATTATTTGTAATATATTATTAATACTCTCCCTCACGAGCTGACTAGACTCCCCTCAATAAGTAGGTTTAACATGTAGAATATTTAATTAAATCGAATACTGTACAGGTCCAGCACGTAGACTCCCCTTACATTTACTCTGATACCATGTAAAATTATCAATTATCTCAAAGTTTAAATTGATGGAAAAAATTAGGTTTAATTATTTGCATTGTATTATTAATATGTTTGGGTTTAACCTTTTATGTCAGACAACCATTGTCCAGAAAACAAAATTGTTATGTTCAGCATTACTCATGCCATTCAGCAAGATAGTGAGAGACAGCAACTAAATCAAATATACATCAGATTAAGGAACTTAAATATACAGATTAATATTTAGGTAACAAGAGTAAATGATGAAAAATATATATGTAATTTTTTAATTAATATGATTTTTTTGTAAGTTTTTAATTTTATTTAATTCAATAAGTTCGAATCAACGACTTTAAGGATGAAAACAAATGGTAAGTAGGTAGTAGGAAAGCAATTGTACTTCTAGAAAGGATATAAGTTCATATGACATTGCATGGGTGTCGTATATGATGTTTATAATTATCATGTAATATAATCATTTTATTATATGTACTCTAGAGTTCGACTTGATGATAAAGTTTTTTTTACTAAAAAAACTCATAAAATTGCTTTATTTACACTTGAGGAAAAGCAATGTCAACCAAAGACAGGCTCACGAGAGTCATGACCATCGAACCTATTTCTCTCCACTTTCTCTCCATTGTCTGCGAGACTCTCGTTTAGATACTTAGAATATTTCAATATATCTGTAAATAGTAATAAAATTATTTAAGTTAATATATTTTATTGAACTTTGTAAAAAAGGAGAAAAAAGTTGAACAAAAATATTATAAAGTAATAAAAACTTATTTGAATATAATTTTTTGTTTTTAAATTTAAAAAAAATTTATTGATTTTTGTGTTTTTTTTAGAGTTTAGAAAAGTTGTAAAGATTAAATAATGATTAGATGAAAATTTTGAATATTTAAAATTAAAAAATATTTTATATTTTTAGTGATATTTAAGAAGTAAATATCTAAAAATATTTGAAAACAGTTGTATCACCCAACGAACCAGACGACTATTTTGTGTTACAAGACCATGCACAGCCTTTGTTCGAGTAGGTTATGCATGGCAGGGGATGTTCGAGCAGACTATGCATGGCGAGGAGATGTTCGAGCAAGTTATGTGTGCTTTAGACAATGAATAGATAATATAATTTTTGTGTACTGAGGCAACAATTGGATGTTAAGGTGATTACATATGATTTGAGTTGATATGTAAATAGTAATATTTTGTAAGTTTATTAAGATATAATTGAATATAAATAGTTTAAAATATATATTTAAATATATGAAATGAGTTAAAATAGGTTTAAATTTGAAAAAAAAGTAATAGATCTCAAGAATAATTTTTTTGAAATGGATTGAAATCACTGGACAACTGGGCATAGCCTTAAAAGAAATAGGGTGCCGCCCCTAGGCAAAATTCATCATTTCAATTTATTTTATTCATATTTTTTAATATTTTAAAATATATATATAAATCTATTAATAACTAATAATCATTTTCTTAATCATAATTAAAAATAAATAAATATGTATAGGGTATAAAATGAATGGGCAAAATAGAGAGACAAGTAACATAATTACGTAAGAAAATAGCTTTGTTTACCCCGTGAGGCAAAGCAGTGACCACCGGATCTCTTTCACTCCACTCTTCCCCGCCACTATCTCCAGGAACTCTCAGAGCTCCACTCCCGGCACACATTAGCACAGCCGGCGCACGCAGAAGAACCATCCCCACGCCGTGCATAGCCTGCTCGAACAGAGGCCAAAGCCGAAGCCGAAGCCCACTGCCCAGACGATTACCATACCACTCTCAAAGCTCTCAACTCCAAAGGCCGCACCCCGGGGAAATCTCTTGGCCAGGTCCTCCCCCATATCCCCTCTACTCCACTTTTTACTTTTTTCGAGAAAATTTAATCGAATTTCCCGAAATCTTTCGGTTTGTTTGGTTCCTTAGAAAATATTAATATAAATGACAATTCCAAACGCTTCCTTTTTAGATGTAGCAGAAAGATATAGAGGATTCAAGACACTTTAATTTCTCAGTGATATCACCTACAATTATGCTTGTCCGGGGACGTAGTTGTTTGGTGTTAAACTCTCTATTCGAGGAAATTTCCCAATGAATGATTGTCTGTGACTGCAGCATTCTTTGTTGAATAATGAGATCAATGTGCAGCTTGCGAGTGCAGCCAATGTTGAAGAAGGCGATGTGGTGTTAGAAATTGGGCCCAGGACTGGCTCTTTGAATAATGTTCTCATTACTTCCGGTGCCATTGTTCTTGCTATTGAAAAGTTCGTTAGAACCCAATGCTTGCTCTTTAGCTCCACTCATCTACTCTATAGGAAGGAACATTGCAAGATTTTGAGCGTACAAGCATCTGCTTGGTTGCACATGCTTTCAGCAGATGCTTTCGCTGGCTTGTATGTCATGCAATTAGCATTATCTTAAGCCTAATACGTATGCAAGCAAGCATGAGAGAAATGTCTTGCATGTAACTACAGAAAATCTATTTATTCGGATAGAAATACTTCCCTTTGGCTCAAGATAGACCTTTCGGTCTGATATAGCAATTTTGTTAGCGAAAAGGTTAAAATAGTCCGAAATGGTGTGACTTTTGATAAGAGTATATTTTTTTGAAAAAAAATGTGAGGGTGGTGTAATGAGAAATTCTTTTTCTTCTATATCAATGCCGTAGACTGACTTTGTACATTTTTCATGAACTTTAGGATCCCCACATGGCTGCTATTGTGAGTGAAACATTTCCAAGCACAGATAGGTTGAAGGTGAAGTATGACTTTGGTTATAGCTGAAACTGTAAATAGTATTTGATATATTATCACTGGTTTCTCCTGTCTGTGATGCGTGTCTTTCTTCTCCAGAGTATTACAGTAATTTGACTCAATTAACTTGAATGGTAACATTTTATCTTACTGTTTGCACCATGGGAAGTGCTTCTCTTGCTTTTGACTGTAATGAAATTGAAGAAAGCACAGGAACAAAAAACAATTTGCAGGAACAAACATCAACCTTGGATTTATCAAAAGTTTGGCACTGAGAATCACCAAATTCAAGCTTGCAGAAACAAACATCAACCTGACCATCTGGCATGGAACTTCCGACCCCTGGTTGTTAGCAGTTGCATCCCTCTCCTTGGCAGCAGTTACTAAAAGATCTTAGCTGTTGTTTGGAATATATGTGGGTCAGAGAAGAGTAGATTGCTGGGTGATAATCATCACCAACCACCAATTCTACTTCTCATCTAATTTGTAATCTATGTGCATTTAGAGAAACAAAGAACAAAAAATGCATCAATTTATCGAATAATGCAGATTAGCCTGATCCTTCTTATGTTCTGTAGGTTGATGCTGCTGTTGTTGCATTTAAGTTGAAGCAAGCTGCGGAGTATCCCCAAGTTTCTTCCATTAAGAGCTTCTTCTCAGTGGTACTTTCAATTTATATATTATCGTTCTAAAATTTTCAGATTTTTATCGTTCCAACAAACTTAACTAGTTTTAGTGCTACTTGGAAGCGTGTTTTTTTTTTGTCTTTTATTATTCCTGTTACTCATTCTGGGAATTTGATGTGTTTTTTTGTCGCATCATCATAACAAGATGGAATTTGATGAAAATGTTGTATTTGTAGTATTTTTTAAGAATTTAAGACTTATCCAGCCTTTACAACATGAACCAAGGCCATCTATTTTGTTGATGATTTTTTACTACTAGTTATATCAGTTTGAAGACTGCCTTGTTATTTTTTTTTTCTTTTTTTTTTTTCTTTTTTATGCAAGGAGGTGGGGGGTTTCAAACCCAGGTTTTCCATTTGCCATTAGGTCATCAAGCTCTTAGCAACTGCCTTGTTATTTCATTCTGGTAATAGGGGTTTGCTTTTCTATGGGAATATAGGTAAATTCTGCATTCAACTGGAAATGTATGATGTTACGGCGATCATTCCAGCACATATGCGCATCCCTCGAAATTGAACCACAAATATGAATAAAAATTGATGCTTAACATAAATAATTTTTATTATATATAAGATCATTGAAATATCACGTCATCCCTACTTTGAGATTACTTAATTACTTTCTATAATTTATTCAATCTAACATGTAATTGAATTGGATATTGGTCCTTCTAAAGAAAACATTGAATAGATTATTTAGTTGACTCTCTTTTAATCGGGCTCTAAATTGTTTCTTTCTTATACAACTTCTCGGATAGGATCAAAATCAGTTTGAAAAGGTGAAAGTGCATGGAAATTTTCAGGAATTGGTGCATTGGCAAAAATTCTATTTCTAGAATAAACATTTTTTTATAAGTGAAAAAAATAAGTTATCATTTAGATATATCAAAATTATTTTAATGATAATGAAAATTATTATTTTGGATGGTGTAGTCGGATGGTGGTGGTGTCAATCTGCCCACTCGATAATTTGTCAAAACTGCAAGGCAGGAGGCCACGGGCCATGCCTTGACTAGCACCAGCCAATGCCAGGACAGTACGCCAGCAGCACTGTTGGCATCACTTGGTTGCCCACGGTCCGAGCCCATGCACGCCCATGCATGGCCTAGGCGCCTGCGCAGCGCACGCCTGCACGCCCATGCATGGCCTAGGCGCCCGCGCAGCGCACGCATGCACGCCCATTTTGGAATTGACAGTGCGGCTACCCAGCACGCCCACGCATGCTGGCATGCCGCTCAACGCCTTGGCCTTGGCCAAGGCCTTGCCGCTCAACGCCCTGGTCTTGACCAGGGCCATGCTGATCAACGCCCTGGCATTGGCCAGGGCCTTGCTGACCAACGCCCAGGCACCATAGCCTGGGCCATGCCGACCAACGCCCAGGCCCCATGGGCCTGGGCCATGTAGCAGCCTGCCATGCTCGGGCCCACCACGGTCCAACCCAGCGACTCGCCAATGGCACCCAGCCCACACAACCTGGGCCACACATGCAAGGACCATGGACCCAACAACCATTTTCTTTTGTAATCATTTTATTTGCTTTCTAGTATAAGTTAGGCACTAGGACATCAGTTATTTTTATCTTATAACAGTTGGACGAATTTGGCTTGTAAGCCCCCATAGATACATTGGTGCTTTGTCACTTAGGCTCCATTGGGTGCGATTCGTGAATCCCAAAGGAGAAGGCTTACCCTGTGCAATTCGTGAATCAGGGTAACCTATTCATTTCATTGTTTTTCTTTTGATTAATGCATTGTTGAGGTATTTCAGCATTGTGGATTTTGTTTATTGCATTTGCATTTACATTTGCTTGCTGAGCATTTTGAACCGTTCGGGTGGAGCACCACGTAAGGTAGCCACGAGTTACTATTGAAGGGCATCTGGTCTGCACCAGACCACCTTGGTCGAATCTGGAGCAAGGTCAGGGACAAGCTGACAGTTATCACCCACCAGCCAAGCCACACGCCTAGTCCTTGCCACCTGTCAAGCCATAACCGCTCCCCTACTTTGTAGGGAGTAATCAACCATCCCTTAAACAGCTCAGCCATCACCCACTCGGCCAACCCACTAAAACCATCCTTAGTCACGTGTGCTTCATCAGCCGAAGACACCTGTGTGCCTGACTTGGTCAGCCTACCAGTAGGAGACACGTGTACCTGACTTGGTCAGCCAGCCACTTAACCGCCACATCCACTCAACCGTTTTTAGCCCACTCAGCCACTGTACATGCATGCATGCATGTCCAGTGACTAGAATCTCGCCCACCATCAGCCATTGAACTCTCATACGAACTCAGCCAAAACCACCTACAACCATCACAGTCAAGCAAGTGGCATTTCACATCGGTCAGCGAGGAGCAAGAAGGGGCGCGACAGCTTGGTGTCTAGGATCTCGACCGAGGATCCTATCACCAAATTGGTGCTTTCATTGAGAGCAACCACGTGCTTGAAGGTTCAAGAGAGGTTCTCACTTCTTTGACAAGGTAGGCAACCCATCACTCATCTTTGTGATTTTGGTTGGGGGATCCACGGAGGATCCCGTCGTTGCTGCATTTTTCTTTCTATTGTGTGTTGAATTGTGAAGTGCGGGGGTTGTGGTAGAGGAAGGAGTAGATAGGTTTGGAGCGGTTGCCACGCTAGAACGTGAGCAACCCAAGGTCGGACTGGTTGGGGTCGGTCACCCTTGAAGGTGAAGGACCCAAGGTTGGAACCACGAACCTCCACCATCAGCCTGTTTTTCACCAGTCTGCAAGCCTAAACCAACTGTGTAGGTCAGTTTGCAAGCTACTCAGCCGTGATACAGTAGCAACAGTAAGGCAACATGCAAGAGAAGCAGTCTGTAGAGGAGCCCACGGGCATCTCTAATAGAGCTCGGCTAGAAGTGCTAGAGGATCACACCAACAAGATTACTTCAATTTTTGATGGTGTCACCAACAGCTTGGCCGAGCTCCGTGTGACCATGGAGACCGCTAATAAGGATAACCAGAGAGCCATGAAGAATGTAAGGAGAGAGACGAACGCAACCTTGGAGCGGCTAGAGAGGAGACTAGCCGAGAACCGTCCTGGGACACCACCCCATGGGGGTGATGCTTATGCTGATGGACTGGACACTAGTGTGACCGAGTCCATGCATGCGGCCCCAAGGCAGGACTTGAGGCATGGTGGCCGTGTGAAGAACCGTCAAGGTTACCATGAGAGGTGGATTTCAAATGAAGCTTTTGAGATAGAGGAGCCATTGGATGGCTATCGGGCTAGGAGCCCGAGCATTCACCATGAGAACCACGAGCCTGAGCACGAGCAAGGCTTTGAGGAGCCTTACTATCATGAACAGCCAAGAGCATGGAGAAGACAGCTTGGTCGTGGCCATCATGGGCCACATTTTGAGAGGGATGACTATGAAGATAGAAGGGGAAACCGACATCAGGATCGGGGACCCAAGAGGCCTAAGGTTGACTTCCTAAAATATAGTAGAGGTGACCCCTATGAGTGGTTGGACAAGGTCCACCACTATTTCTGACTTATGATATCCCACGCCATGAGAGGGTGTCGATAGCTTGCTTTTATCTTGAAGGCAGGGCTGGAAAGTAGTGGCGTTGGATAAGGGACCAGTATGACAAGGATCACATGAGGCTGAGGTGGACAGCCTTTGAGAAGGAGCTCCTTAGTCAGTTCGGGCCATCACCAGTTGTCAATCACCATGGGCAACTGGCCAAGCTAAGGCAAGAAGGCAAGGTCCAGCATTATATAGAGGAGTTCAGGCAGCTCCAGATCATGGTTAGGGGCTGGTCGGAGGAAGCTTTGATAGGCACATTCATTGATGGTTTGAGACCTTGGCTTGCCAAGGAAATCAAACTTAGACAGCCCACAAGGCTACCTGAGGTGATGAAGATTGCTGAAATTCTTGAGGAGAGCCATGCGGGTGAGCGGCGCCCAACCAAAGACATGGGGAGCAAGTCCTTCAAGACTGTGCAAACCAAGGTCTCTTGGAAGGGAAGGGACATATCAGCCACCACCTCTAAACCGAGACTGGAGATCAAGAAGCTGTCTAGTGAACAGGTGTAAGAGCGCATCAAGAAGGGGCAAGTGCGGAGACAAGTGAGGCCCCGGTCACAAGTGCAAGGCAGCTCAGGCCTTGTTTATGTTTGAGGATGAGTCCAGTGATGATGAGTCTGAAGGTAGCCAAAAAGAAGCCAGTCAAGAGGAGGAAACTGAGGAAACCGAATCTGGTGGCACACCAGAGGAGGCTGAGCTATCGCTGAATGCCATGGCTGGCATTTCTAAACCCATGTCCATGAGGTTGATGGCATGGGTTGGCAAGCATGAGGTGACCTTGTTGGTGGATAGCGGCTCCACCCACAACTTCATTAATGCCAACATTGTTGGCAAGGTTGGACTTAAGCCGAGCCCTATTCCCCCATTTGAAGTGAAGGTAGCAAGTGGGAAAAAGCTACAGTGTGAGGGCCTCATCCGAGAAGTCAAGATGAATATTCAGGGGGTTCGGATTATGGCAGACTTGCATGTGCTGCCCTTGGTCAGCCTTGACTTGGTCTTGGGGAATGCTTGGCTGAAGAGCCTTGGCAGGGTTGTCCATGATTACCATAACATGACGATGAAGTTTAAACTTGGCTCCAAGAAGCGGCTGTGGATAGCCATTGCTAGCAAAGAGATCAAGTCTTGCGAAGCTATTATCTTTGAGAAGCTTTGCAGGGGCGGGGCACATTGCTTCGCCATAGTAGTGGCCAAGGAGGATGTATTGAGGCAAGTTGAGAACAAGGGTCAGGAGGGCACCCATGAGGAGTTAGAGCTACTGCCTGAGGAGGTTAAGCCGATCTTAGAAGCACACAGGGGGGTACTCGAGGTGCCCACCACACTCCCACCTCCTAGAGAGTTTGATCACTGCATTCGGCTAGTGGATGAAGCAAAGCCGATCAATGTGCCACCCTATAGATATGCCCACTTTCAGAATGGAGAGATTGAACGAGAGGTAGATGAGATGCTGAGGAGTGGTCTAATCCGCCCTAGCACCAATCCCTTTTCTTCACCAGTGCTGTTGGTGAGGAAGAAAGATGGCACATGGAGGTTCTGTACTGACTATAGGGCCCTGAATGAAGCTACGGTCAAGGACAGATTTCCAATTCCCACTGTCGATGAGATGTTAGACGAGCTGCATGGGGCTACTGTGTTTTCGAAGCTGGATTTAAGGGCCGGCTACCATTAGATCAGGATGAATGAGTAGGACATCCATAAGACAGCCTTTAGGATTCACTCAGGTCATTATGAGTACCTGGTGATGCCTTTCGGTTTGTGCAATGCACCCTCAACGTTTCAAGGAGCAATGAATAGCATCTTCAAGCCATTACTCAGGAAGTTTGTGCTTGTCTTCTTTGACGACATTTTGGTCTATTCTAAGATCATCGAAGAACATAAGCAACACTTGGAAAAAGGTGCTAACAATTCTGGAGGAGCATCATTTCTTCATTAAGGCCACCAAGTGTGCCTTCATGGAGAAAGAGTTGGATTACTTGGGCCACTTCATCTCAGGAGATGGTGTCAAGGTTGATCATAGAAAGATAGAGGCCATGGTGGATTGGCCTCTACCCAAGGACATCTCAGCCTTAAGAGGATTTTTGGGGCTCACGGGTTATTACAGAAGGTTTGTCAAAGGCTATGGGCTCATAGCCAAGCCACTCACAGCGATGCTCAAGAAGGACAGTTTCGAGTGGACAACCGAGGCTAGGGAAGCCTTTGAAGAATTGAAGCGAGCCATGACTAAGACACCAGTGTTGACACTTTCAAATTTTGAGAGGCCCTTTGAAGTTTTTACAGATGCAAGCAGTGAGGGCATCGAGGCTGTGTTGGTCCAAGACCAAAGGCCTTTGGCCTTCATTTCCAAGGCACTCGGGCCTATGAAGAAAGCATGGAGTACCTATGCCCGAGAGCTTTTGACAGTGGTGCATGCTGTCAAGGTGTGGCGCCCATACCTCTTGGGGCGCAAGTTTACCATCATCACAGACCAGCAAGCTTTAAGGCATCTACTCCAGCAGAAAATTGTCACCCCGGAACAACAGAAGTTCCTTGTCAAGTTGCTAGGCTTTGAATATGACATAGTCTATCAACCGGGCAAGGAAAATAAGGTGGCTGATGCCTTAAGCCGAAGAGAAGGCAGCCAAATACTTGGGGCAGTAGGAGATGATGAGGAGTCATCAAACTTGGCATTAAGCGGGGCAGAATGGCGAGTATGGGACAAGATCAGAGAGGCTACCATACTGGATGCAAGGGCGCTTGAGATCATTGAGCTCTTGGATGCCCAGGGGCAAGGGGTTGTGAGCTACAAAGTAAGGGACGATCTGATTTTCTACAAGAACTATGTTTACGTGCTGAACGTTCCCAATCTCAAGAAGGAGATTCTAGATCACTTCCATAACAAAAAGGAAGGTGGTCACTCTGGTTGGTTGAGAACATACATCCGGTTGAAGCATTTCTTCCATTGGGAAGGAATCAAGGGTGATGTCAAGAGACTTGTGGCTAGCTGCGACATCTGTCAAAAGGCCAAGTATGATACTAGGCTAGAAGCGGGACTTCTCCAACCATTGCCAATTCCGAACAGAATTTGGGAAGACTTGGCCATGGATTTCATAGAGGGACTTCCCATTAGTGCAGGACATGAAGTGATTCTGGTGGTAGTAGACCGACTAAGCAAGTACGCCCACTTCATACCTCTATATCATCCTCACACCGCCAATTCAGTGGCTAAAGCCTTTGTCAACAACATTGCCAAGTTACATGGGTTTCCAAGAACAATAGTAACAGATCAGGACAAGGTCTTTATGAGTTCATTTTGGAGGCAACTATTTGAATTGCAAGGTAGCAAGCTTAAGACGAGTTCCTCCTATCACCCACAAACGGATGGTCCTATCACCCACAAACGGATGGCCAATCCGAGGTGGTTAATAGGACGTTGGAACAATATTTGAGGTGCTTCTGTCATGAGGAGCAAAGGAGATGGGCGGATTACCTTCCATGGGCAGAATTTTGGTATAACACCTCTTATCACTCTTCTATTGACGAAAGCACTTTTGAAGTTGTATATGGCAGGCCACCACCACTCTTGGTCAGCTATGAAAAGGGGTCAGCCAGTAACAATGAAGTTGAGCAGGAGCTGATTGATAGGGACGAGGTACTGGCCAAAGTTAAGAGAGAGCTCAAGAAGGTTCAAACTCGAATGAAGAAGTATCATGATCAAGGGCGACGTGCCGTGTCCTTCAAAGTAAACGACTATGTTTATTTGAAGCTTAGGCAATTTGGGCAGAAGTCCATGAGGAAAACTGCGAGTGCAAAGCTGAACCAGAAGTTCTATGTGCCTTATAGAGTGTTGGAGAAACCGGGCAGTGTGGCATACAAGCTTCAGCTTCCACCAACATCACAGTTGCACCTGGTATTCCATGTTTTCTTACTTAAGAAGAAGGTTTGTGATCCGAGTCTTATTGGGGAGGAGTTACCCCCAGTGGATCGAGAGGGAAGGATCCTGATGAAGCCAAAGGAAGTGCTCAGATATAGGTTGCATTGGAGGGGCCGAGGGAGACCCAGGGTGTGGCAAGCATTGATCCTGTGGGAAGGATTATCAAGGGACGAGGCAACTTGGGAGGACTATGATGGGCTAGAGAAGAAGTATCCCCAATTGATCCTTGAGGGCAAGGATATGCTAAAAGGGAGGGGGAATGTCAAAACCCCAAGGCAGGAGGCCACAGGCCATGCCTTGACTAGCACCAGCCCGTGCCAGGACAGCACGCCAGCAGCACTGTTGGCGTCACTTGGTTGCCCACGGTCCGAGCCCATGCACGCCCATGCATGGCCTAGGTGCTCGCGCAGCCCACGCATGCACGCCCATTTTGGAATTGACGGTGCGTTGGCCAAGGCCTTGCCGCTCAACGCCTGAACGCCCACTTTGGAATTGACGGTGCGGCTACCCAGCACGCCCACGCATGCTGGCATGCTGCTCAACGCCTTGGCCTTGGCCAAGGCCTTGCCGCTCAATGCCCTGGTCTTGACCAGGGCCATGCTGATCAACGCCCTGGCTTTGGCCAGAGCCTTGCTGACCAACGCCCAGGCACCATAGCCTGGGCCATGCCAACCAATGCCCAGGCCCCATGGGTCTGGGCCATGCAGCAGCTTGCCATGCTCGGGCCCACCACAATCCAACCCAGCGACTCGCCAATGGCGCCCAGCCCACACAACCTAGGCCACACATGCAAGGACCATGGACCCAGCAACCATTTTCCTTTATAATCATTTTATTTGCTTTCTAGTATAAGTTAGGCACTAGGACATCAGTTATTTTTATCTTAGAACAGTTGGACGAATTTGGCTTGTAAGCCCCCATAGATACATTGGTGCTTTGTCACTTAGGCTCCATTGGGTGCAATCCGTGAATCCCAAAGGAGAAGGCTTACCCTGTGCAATTCGTGAATCAGGGTAACCTATTCATTTCATTGTTTTTCCTTTGATTAATGCATTGTTGAGGTATTTCAGCATTGTGGATTTTGTTTATTGCATTGCATTTACATTTGCTTGCTGAGCATTTTGAACCGTTCGGATGGAGCACCGCGTAAGGCAGCCACGAGTTACTATTGAAGGGCATCTGGTTTGCACCAGACCACCTTGGTCGAATCTGGAGCAAGGTTAGGGACAAGCTGACAGTTATCACCCACCAGCAAAGCCACACCCCTAGCCCTTGCCACCTGTCAAGCCATAACCGCTCCCTTACTTTGTAGGGAGTAACCAACCATCCCTTAAACCGCTCAGCCATCACCCACTCGGCCAACCCACTAAAACCACCCTTAGTCACGTGTGCTTCATCAGCCGAAGACACCTGTGTGCCTGACTTGGTCAGCCCACCAGTAGGAGACACGTGTACCTGACTTGGTTAGCCAGCCACTTAACCGCCACATCCCACTCAACCGTTTTTAGCCCACTCAGCCACTGTACATGCATGCATGCATGCACGTCCAGTGACTAGAATCTCGCCCACCATCAGCCATTGAACTCTCATACGAACTCAGCCAAAACCACCTACAACCATCACAATCAAACAAGTGGCATTTCACATCGGTCAGCGAGGAGCAAAAAGGGGCGCGACAACTTGGTGTCTAGGATCTCGACCGAGGACCCTATCATAATCGAATGCGGACGATCAGAAATACAGATGAAAACGGATTGCTAGGTCTATGTAGCCACCAGGTGGCTACCCAGGCCGTATAGGGCATGTAGCAACCCTTACATTAAACAACATAAAGTGTTTTTCCAAAATTATTATTTTAAATCAATTATCTTCATGAAAAAATTTTCATATAAGAAATTTATAATAATTATTATTTTTTATTTTTCGCCGGAAGAAACAGATAGCTTGACAGATATAGAATTTTTAAATAATCAAATTTGGACCACGAAACGAAAAAAGGAGAGTCAAGGAAGGTGGTGGGAAAGAGGTCAGGTTCCAATTCCACTAACAAGGAGGGCCATTGTAAACTAGAGGTCCTTTAGTGGCATACGACTCTCTCTTTCTCTCGCTCACTACTCCAACTCCATGGCCGTCGTCGGCGTCCTCGCTCTACAGGGATCTTTTAACGAACATATCGCAGGCATATCCTCTCTCTCTCGCTCGCTCTCTCTCTTTCTCATGCTTATACGTGTTCTTGATGAGCAAAATCTCTTTCGTTTATTGTGGCAGCGCTGAGAAGGCTCGGGGTCAAAGGCGTGGAGATAAGGAAGCCCGAGCAACTAGACAGCGTAGCTTCCCTTATCATTCCTGGAGGAGAGAGCACCACCATGGCTAAGCTCGCTCAGTACCACAACCTGGTCCTCTCTCTTTCTATCTGCACAGTATTCTTTTCCCTTTGTCTCGTATTAATTGATTACGTTTTCGTAGGAAATTTACATAGAGGGTGACTCGACGAAAGCGCAATGAAACAAAAGAAAAAAGACATTTGGCTAACGACCTATACCTTTTTCTGATTTTATTTAGTTTATTACATCATAGGTAATAATATGTAAATGAAAAAATGGTCATTGGATGGATTTGCTTTGTTTTGTTAAGAATATGCAATAACTTAGTCAACTAAGCGACAAAAAAAAAAAAAAAAAAAAAAAAAAAAAAAAAATAAAAAAAAAAACGAATATTCGGATTCATGTTCTTTTGTTTTGTCAGGTCCCTAATAATTTTGGAAATTCTGGGATTTGTAGTAGTCATATCATGTTTTCAGATTCTTATATGTTCTTCACAATTATTTAATTTATTGATTTTTAATATACCAATAGTTTCCTGCTCTGCGTGAGTTTGTTACAATGGGGAAGCCTGTTTGGGGGACCTGTGCAGGGCTTATTTTCTTGGCAAACAAAGCAACCGGTGGGTTTTCCATCCTTTGTTCCCTTAAAATCAAGTCTGTAAATTTTATGCATTTAACCTTGATTTTTTTACCAATAAATGCGCATATCTTTTCAGGGCAGAAAAGAGGTGGGCAGGAACTAATTGGGGGCCTAGATTGTACTGTAAATAGAAATTTCTTTGGCAGTCAGGTAATTCTCAGCACTATTCAGTCTCAAGTGATTTATGTTGTACCGAGATAGTAATGCAATGAAGAGAGAACATGTTGCATTTGTGGAGCAAAGATCCATAAATATGATATAAAGAGACGGTAAACAGGTTTGTGAGTTTGGATACGAGTAGACATACTTCTGTTTGGGTTATAGGAAGTGAATTGTTTGTTTCTCATAGCATCTCATGTTCAAAATTGTCATTATGGGACCATGAAGAAGCGTGGCATCCGTAGGAAAAAATTATTGTAACATCAGGTTTTGGAATCTCATTGAACCTTGTAATTATAATTTTATATATTTTTGAGGATATCTTCTATAGTGCTTTTGATTTTAAGGCCATTTTGCTTCAATAACAAGTCTCATAATTGCTGAATGGGTTAATAGTTTTTATTTTCTTATATTTTTGAGCTTTTAGAGTCGAAGAATTTTTTCAATTTTAAAATTCTGTACTTCCTGGTTGAAGATCTAGTTGTGGACTGTAGGTTTTATTTCATTAATAGGTCAATATTCTTTAGTTTTTTGGGTTTTTGTATGTATCTATGGTCCAATCCAATTGAGTATATTTTACAATTTGAAACAAGAGTTCTGGTCTTAATTATTGAAGTTAACATAAATGTTATTTTAGTCAAATAATTGAGAGCTGAACAACAATAATCAAGTGCTTTGATTTATGGAAGACTTGTTCTTTTCTCTCAATTACTTTTTAGATTGCCATCTACCCAGCTTAGAACAACTATTAGTTCCGTCTATGCTTTCTTCTTTTCAATCCAAAACCATATTCCTTCTTTCACACCTTATGAATCTATTAAACTCTATATCTCCTGGCTAATAATCCCTGGGGTGCACAAGCCCTTGGCAAGGAGTTTCCTGCTAGTGCACCTTGGGTAATTCAAGAGGAAAATCCCCTAGTCCGATAGCCCCTAGAAATTGTTTACACCCAAGGGGATCTGAACCTTAGACCTGAGGGGAGCATACTTCCAAGCCCAAGGCCTTTACCACTTGAGCCAATCCCTAGGGGTTCTTCCAAACCTACCTTAAAACCTTACTTTCTTACCAGAGAATACTGTGCAAGCTGTCTGCTTCAAAAAATAGCATTCTTCACCTTTAGCATTATACTTTCCAACCTAATTCTTTATACAATTAGCTATGGTGGTGCCATTGGGAAGGGGATGCTCTGTGGAGTAATGTTGTTGATGCTAAATATGGGAGTATTTGGGGAGGTTGGTGCTCAAATGAAGTAAGAGGGGCATACAGTGTGGGGGTTTGGAAATATATCCGGAATGGATGGGAAGATTTCATAAGTAAATTCAGATTTGAGGTGGGAAGGGGAACATGAGTTAGATTCTGGTATGGTTTTTGGTGTGGTGATGTTGCCTTGAAGAATGTTTTTCCTTCTCTCTATAGGATTGCATTGGATAAGGGTGCTGCAGTGGCTGATAATTTGGACATGTCTTCTGGTTCTCTCCAATGGTCTGCGGAGTTTGTTAGAGCTGTCCAGGATTGGGAGGTGAGGGATATTACTGAACTTTACAGTGCATTATATGCGCTGAATTTAAAGGCTGGGGAGGAGGACAGGTTGCTTTGGTCCTATTCGGGGAACAAGAACTTCTTGGTCAGATCCTTTTATAAGGTTATGTCGACCCATTCTTCCATTGTCTTCCTGTGGAAGAGCATTTGGAGGAGTAATGTTCATCTTAAGATTGCTTTCTTTGGCTAGCTGGCCTCCCATGGAAAAATTTGACTATTGATAAGCTGAGAAAGTGTGATCTTTTTATAATCAATTGATGTTTTATGTGTAAAAGAGATGGAGAATCGGCGGATCATCTTCTTCTTCCCTGTGATGTGGTTAAGGCTTTATGGGATGAAATCTTTGCAAGGCTTGGTATCGCATGGGTAATGCCTAGGAGGGTAGTAGATTTATTATCATGTTGGAGAGGTATTCGGGGCAATTGTCAAATCGCGGCTGTTTGGAAGATGGTGCCTCTATGTTTAATGTGTTGCACTTGGAACGAGAGGAATGGTCATTTTGATAATAGGGAACGTTCAATAGGAGGGTTCAGGAACTTTTTCTTTCATACATTGTTAGTTTGGGCTTCGGCTATTGTATAGAATGGGACTAGTTTTAATGACTTTTATGCTGTTTTTCACAGCACTTAGCTTGTAATTAGGTTCATCTCTTGTATACTTCCTGTATACTTGGGCCTACCTAATTATGTGGATCAATAAAATTCTTCTTACTTATAAAAAAAAAAAAAAAAATCTTTATACAAGCACCAGTGACATTGTTTGATAGATCCTAGACCTAAACCCACTATCTGGCCTAAAGGTCATCGCAAAACACATAAACAGATTTCTTAAAGTCTTTTCTATGTAAATTTGTTATCTGAGCGAAGCAAAGATCCTACTAGAAGACTCTTGCTGTATCTTTTTCTAGTCCATCACAATGCTGACTTGCATGGATTTGTTGCCACGTTTGATACTTTCCCAGAAGATTTTGAACCTGTGAAGAATATTTTGCATAAATTAAAGGTGAAGTAAAAACCCTTCTGTTACCCTGAAATCTTTAAACTCTAATTTGGAGGAGATTAGAACTTTTATGGAGGTACTGTCAGTTGTTATATATGGTAAGAAGCCCAGGGCTATTGCTACTAGTCAAGATTTGTGATCCTCAATTATTGATCAGTACAACCCTAATGCTTCAAATGCCTCAGTTCTTTTATTTTGATTTCCCTATCCTATAATCTTTTTCACTTGTTGCATAGTTTGGAAAGCTTTTTTTGATGGTAAGGTCTGATTGGAGATAGAAAAAAAAAACACTACTTTGTGGAAGTTAAACTAAGAGACCTAGTATTTTGTGGTAAGCATCATATTATGCAGCTATTAAATCTAGGAAGATGTGAAAGTTGCAATGACTCATTGCCTTGTCTAAGAGTATAAAATTCAATAAATAAATTAATATCTCCCATCAATTTAAAGCTTTTTCGGCAATTGGTGATTTATCAAGCTATCATAGTAAAGCCACTGAGTTTAAACTATGACTCTACACTTCTCGAGATTTCAAAGAGATGGGCCCACATCTTGAGATTTTGATCCACACCTGAAGAGAAGGGTTAGAATAAAAATTAAATAATTTAATTCACATTTTCCCATTAACTTAAGCTTTTGATATGATTGGTGATTTAACATCTCGTACTATGTAATTACAATCAATGACACACTTGCTATTCACACAGTTGGTGCAAGGAAGTTATTCTGTTGATTTGTATGGCAAGAATGTTTATAATTCAGTCATGAGATTGGGATTTCCTTCGAATTGAGAGCTCATGATTTCTATCGTATTGCCAATAACTGAAGTTTTATATTCCTTCTATTTTGGCTGCAAGAAGACTTTATACCATGGCCAATGCAATTCAGGTTGCATGCTAAATGGTAGATTGGACTAAGTAATATTAGTAGGGAGAGTTCAATGAACTCTACGCTGCTTTTCACAGCTCTTAGCTTGTATCTAGGCTCTTTGTATACCCCCTGTGTACTCGGGCCTTGCCCATTTTCATGATTTAATATATCTCTTTCTTACTTATCAAAAAATATATATTAGTAGGGAGAGAACAGTTTTGGATGCTAGTTGGGGCGAGTCAGTTGACAAGCCACACACTAAGGGTATGTTTGTTGAGATGAGGTGAGAAATTCTCAAAACTTCTCACAATTTCCTTTCCAAACATCACTCAAACACAACATTTTTCAATTTCAAATATTCAATTTTTTCATGTAATCATTATCTAATCATTAAAACTTTTACTCCCAACTAGGTGTTTTCTCTCGTATACATCCAATGTACTTGGCTACGCCTATCGACATTAATAAATTTTTACTTACAAAAAAAACCATTACAACTTTTACACACTTCAAAACCAAACTCAAAAATAATAGAACTTTTTCAAACTTCCAAACAAAAATTATATTAAACCATTTTTCTCTCCTTTCCTTTACCAAAACCTAATAAAACATCTTAACTCAAACCATTTCTCTACTATTCATAGACCATTTCACTACTATTCACAGAATTCTGAGATGCTCCAAGTGTCCAAACAAGCCCTAATTCTTATGCTTCAAACAAAAATACTTGTTTTATTATTTCTTTAATTGTTCTTATAAATAATAGTTATTTTTCATCCCAAGGAAGTAGTGGTTCTAATTCTGAAAGTGTCATACTTTGGCCATATGTATTTTCAATGTCCTTCAAAATCAGTTTCTATGAAAAAGTGAAGTCCTAAAGAAGTCCAAAGGTAATTAAGGAGTGAGAACAATAAGAACTTGATGAAGACCTTTGTGAGTCCCTTGATTCTAAATTGAAAATGAACTTTGAGAATCTTGATCTAGATGATAAGGGTATGATTAATGTCATTCACCCACTTTATAGGGTCACTAAGATGTTCACGGGAATGGAGATCACCACTAGTGAGGGAAAGTTTTGAAGCTTGAGTTGATTGTAGGGACAAATATGTTCTTTGGTGATTGATATTTGGAGTTGCTGTAATGCAATATTTATGCGGTGGAGAAATTGGGTTTGAAAGAAGATTCCCATTCTACAGCCTTATCATGTGGTATGGATTACTAACACGTGCTAAAGACTTGCCAACATTGAAGCTGAAGAAGAGTTCCTTAATCCTAAAATTGTATTGTGAATGCCATTTTTGGGAGGAAGAGAAATGTTGCAACATTGGACATATAGGGAAGGAACATCTGGTTTTGTCACCTTGTGGTTGAGTGAGATATTTCCAATTCTGGTGCAAGGAAGCTGGCTGTGTACACAAGAGACAAATAACTTGGTAATGACTTTAGTGGCGCCTTCAATTTGAAAAGTAGTTTTCATTGTCCTGGTTTGCCATAGGTGGTTAGAAAGAGATTAACTAAGCATTCTTTGTTTAAAACAGAATGCAGAGAGCATTGAAAGAGCTATCTTATTTCTTTTTAGATACCTAATAGTTAATAATGGTTTTCTCTTCTGTAGGGATTTATGAAGACTTTTCATCGTGGATTTATATTCTTTAGTTTATGTTTTCCTTAGTGTTTTCTTTGTGTTTGTTGTTTTAATCATTTATAAATAAAAAAGCTATATAACTTATCAAAAAATAAAAAAAGCTATATAATGTATGGAATCAAACACCTTAAATGTTTGTTGTTAATAGAATTACTTTTTAATAGTCCTGCTTATGGGGTGCTGACTTGAAAACCCTATGTACTCACATGAGTCAATTTATTATCACCATCCACCGATGGGGTTTCCCGCCCATGCTTGTTAATCTAAAGAAATTCTTGTTTGTTCAGATTCAAAGCTTTGAGGCAGAGCTGTCGGTACCTGAACTTGCTTCTAAAGAAGGTGGTCCAGAGACATTTCGTGGAGTATTCATCCGTGCTCCTGCAATCCTTGAAGTAGGGCCGGAAGTTCAAGTGCTGGCTGAGTGTCCTGTCCCATCAAACAAGGTGTTGGCTTCAAGAGCTGAGGTTGAAGACCAAGAGGTTTGTTATATGTTCCTTGCCATAATGATCTTTTGACTGGCAATACTTTTAAAAGCAAACTTCATTCTGCTATTCAATTTATACGCTGAAGTATATTTTATTTGTCTTCAAAAAATTGTCTAGCTATATCCTGTTTATTGCACAGTAAAGATAAGCATGCATCACATCTTATTTCCTGTTTTAGGAATTGGCACACTTTTCCCCATTTTCAAAACAAACCATAGGAGTTAGGACAATCGTTAAATCATGCTACAAAAGTGGTATTGACGGCTCATAGATCTCACATTAGATAATGAAGCCAATAGGCACAGTTTCTCTAATTTTTTCCCCCATGAACTGGTACGGCATAATGATTTTGTAGCCCATTAATGCAGTCACATTGAAAGGAATCATAGTAATTTAATTAATCAACTTTTGATGTTATTAACTTATACATAATCATTATGTTTACGCATACCCTATTTCAGGAGAAATTGTCTGAAAAGAAAGTGATGGTAGCTGTTAGGCAGGGAAACTTGCTAGGGACTGCCTTCCATCCTGAATTGACAGCAGATACTCGATGGTATATATATATTTCCGTCACCCATGTGTTAAGAAATTTTTTATAGTATTATGTGGGGATCTAAAAAATTGCGTTTGCAGGCATAGTTACTTTTTGAAGATGTCAAGTGGTGTCGCAGAAGGGGCCTCAAGTAGCATTGTTGCTGTCGGGGGAGAGGGTTTAAGTTTAAGCAGGCAGCCAATCATCGACCTTCCCATATTTCAATAGTTTCAGTCTGAAACTAATAATTATCTCTACCATATGTTTTCTCCCCTAGTTTGCTTTCAAGGGTTTGGTTTTTTTTATTATTATTATTATTTTTTTTTTTGGCCTTTTAAAGGTCATTCACATCGAGCAAGTATTCTTTATGGTTGGTTTAGCTCTATAGTTGACATCCGGTTCTCCCCCATAAGGGTGTTTTGAGAATTACTACAAACAGAGAGAATATACAAAAGCAAACTTACAAACTGATGTGGTTTCATGGAATCTGTTAGATATACTTTACAATAAAATTAACTTTACAATCTGACGTACTACATCAAACCACATCAATTTGTGGATTTACTTTTGTATAATCCATCTATGTCTAAAGTATTTCCTAGGTGTTTTAATATTTGATATCACTTGCATATGGGAAACCTTTAAATTTTTGTCCAAGTAAATTGTTTTTCTGTCATTGGATCTTCAATGGTAAAAAGTGACCGTGTGGGGACTAGCCTTCAAGTTAGGTCTCCAGCATGTTTCTGCAAATGCTGCAAAGATTCTCTCATTTAGGATTTTATACCGTAAAACTTCAAGAGGTTTAAACAGGTCATGTGTAGTAATTATCTCAAGCACTTTGTTTTGATCATGTTCTCAGTTAATGAGCTAATTCCTATATGATGAACACTGCCAATAATAATGGCAACAACTAGGCCTATTTTGAGAATTATGAAGTGAATTTCTGTTATTTGCATGTCAATATTTGTGGGGCATGTCTATTTGCCACAACTAGGCCTTTCTTTGAGAACTATGATTTTTTTCATACGACATGAAAACATGTTTATTGCCCCCAAAGACCTGGGATGATGTTGGGGTTGAGAGAGGGAGAGGGAGCTGGGGAGGTATAGGGTCGTTTTTTAAAAGTATTATTGGACTCCAAATTCATACTCCGATTCTAATCCGAGTTTTCTAATCGAATCGGAGTTGAGATAATTTAAATCAGAGATCGGAATTTTTATACAGCCCTATCAAAAACCCCATTATATACCGCATGCATTGCATGGTAAACAAGAAATGGCCGACCATATAAAAATAAAATAAAATGAAAGTTGGTGGTGCATGGCTGCTTGCTCATGTGTGGCCTGCCTTTGATCATTGGATTGTTTAGGGTACTGGCAAATGTGTGGTTGCATCTACTGTATGCATGTTTGGCTTTTATCACCAGTTTGAGGAGCTCATGTAGAAATTAGCATCAGAAATCTCCTTATAATATATATAAATATAAATATATATATATATATACTCACTCTAGGGTTATGACTTCATGTTTATACATATATGTACATATAATAAGCACTATAATAAACAATGGAAAAAAGAAGAAAGAAAAGCTATTAGGAATTGAAAATAACCCATAAAGAAGAAAGAGGAAAGAAGAAATAACCTATTAAGGAAATATACAACTCTAAGAAATCACCAAACAAGTTAGCAAGAAACGAAAATAATCCACCAATACCCTATTAAGGTGCACTGTTCTCTTGAACAGTCCTCCTAGGACGTCCTATCACCTTGCAAAACTAATTAAGCCATTGCAAAACTAAATAGATACGGGAAAGGAAAAAGTATGGTTTTCTCTCATTATTTAAATCTCTGACATTGCTTTCATTTTATTATGCTAAAAAATGCTAAAAGAATATCATGACACTGATGAACTAGTGAAATCATGCATTTATTTTTTGTTTAGAAATGAAAGCGGCCTTTTATTTCTTTTTCATCTTTTAATTTTTTTTCTTCAGTAATGACTACAGTTTTTTAATCCACTGACATATATTCTTCTTTAAAAAATTCTGACCTATATTTAATTTTATTTTGTATGAAAGAACAATATGGATGACACAAAAACAGGACCATGAATGTGCATAAAGAGACATGCATGGAAATTTTTTTTTTTTTCAGCAATGCGATCGATGTTTTTTCCCAATTAAGAATATTTTTTAATGTTTTTTGTGATTTTTTAATTGTTTTCTAGGTTTTGATTTATTTATTGGCTACATGAAACATGCATTTTTTTTTTCTTGTTCTTCAATAGTGAGCGCATTTTTATTTAATCCTTATAAAGGATAATTTTTTTAATGTATTTAATGATTTTTTAATTCTTTTACAATTTTTTTAATTCTTTTACATTTCTATATGCATGACTGACAATTATTTGAAATGTAATATTTGAAAATGTTAAAAGGGAAATCGGCCACGATTATCTATATGCATGACTGACAAACTTACATTACCTATATGCATGCATTGACGAGGGACATAAGGGTGTACTGACACAGCTAACTTTTGGACTATCACAATCGACGGACGATTGTACTGATTGACACAAATAAAACAAATAAACACAACTCACTAACACAAATAAACACATAAGATTGTATTGACACAACTGGTGAGAAATTACAGAATAAATAAAATAAGCTGACTTTTAGACTGCCACAATCAACGGAAATTATAAACAAATAAATACAATCATTGACACAAATAAACACACCGGACACAAATAAATCTAAATAAACCACTGATACAACCCTCTAACTTTTGCACAGACAGCACACAATAAAATTGAAGGGTAAAGAGTAAATACACACAACACACGGAAAGACAATGAAAATTCTATTCATTATTATAGTAGCTGGATAGCTTCTTATTATAATAGAAAGATACATACATACATATATATATTTATATATATATCCAAATGATTTTGTTTGAATGAGTAAAGGCATAAATTCCTTCCAGTCATCAAAATGTTTTGAGCAAAGAAAACAGAAGAAAAAATTCTAATAAACCAGGTAAATTTCATTAGGACAAGAAGCATGGGATCCAAGGCATTAAAGGGCTTTCTATACACATGAGTTCTGCGTAATCAGTACGTCAGCGGACTGCTTAATTATCTGCTACACTTGATCAAGCTTTATGTTTGCTATGGATTTAAGACTACCGAGCTCCATGTGTCCTCCCTTTCTGCAAATTTTAAGGGCCAATTCAGGTGTTAATCTTTAGTTGAAGGTTACTTCATACTCATCAAACTCTCTCTCTCTCTCTCTCTCTCTCTCTCTCTCTCTCTCTGTTTATATATATATATATATATTTATATATTTATGTTGTTCTGCAAATTTACGTAGGATCCAACCTATTTTCTCCCACAAAAAGATTCGAGTCTTCAACAGCGGATGACTTCCTGAATGCTTTAATCTTAATTATAAATTTATAGAACTCCAATAATATGAATTTAGCCTCGTTCATTAACTTCTTCTGCATTCAAAATGGTAACTTTTTGGCAGAATGCCAAATAATCCTTGGAGAACTATTCTATAGAGGAATCATGACCTAATTACTGCTCTGTTTAACCAAGAATAAAACGAGAAATTACATTAATCCTTTTCTCCTCCCAAAGCCTGTAATTAAGTCGTTGAAGCAAACACAAGCTTTTTATTTTTTGTGAGGTTTATTCAGGGAAAAATGGTCCAAACCTATTCACTCAAAGCAATAAAACTAGAAATATTTGTATAGAGGTCGGTTTCTCAGCTGCTTGTTTAGATGGAGAAGAAACTCCTCCTGACGTAAGGCGAACTCTTTGGCCTATTCCTAGCCGAACCCTGCCTTTAAAAGCCCCTTTGCACCCGAACCTTTTCATTGCTCATTGCTTCTTCCATTCTCATTGCAATAGAAAAAGTCCACTGAAGGTGACGTGAAATAAAAAATCATAGAGATGGATATAAGAAAGTTATGCATTTTCATGCTTTTCTTTGTTCTGTTCATCTCCATGGATCCTGTCAAGTTTCTGATGAACACTTGAAGGTAAGACTCGATGAATACAAGATAGAAGTAGAGGAGATGAAGAGAAAGACTTTCATGAAATTGAATTAATGAATTAATACAACTACAGAATGTATTTATAGAGATAAAAGATAATAACAAAAAAATAACTTAACTTTTTATAACTTTTCCTACTGTAACCCGTGCTTCTCTAGACTTTAATTCCGACTTTAATTCCATTTGCTCAATTTGTGAAGCTATACTCCAACACCCCCCCTCAAGATGAACATGTATATTAAGAATGTCCATCTTGTGAAGAGTGTGATGAAAAGGGAGAGAGCCTAAAGGCTTTGTGAATATATCTACCAGCTGCAATTTGGAAGGAATGTGGAAAAGTTTAATAATATTCTGTTGCAGCTTTTCTCGAACAAAATGGCAGTCAATTTGTATGTGCTTTGTTCTCTCATGCTGAATGGATTGGTAGCAATGGACAATGCTGATTTACTGTATGTATAGAGTAGTGTTGGTTGTTGATGGCTGATGTTTAAGTCTTGCAAGGCATAAAGGAGCCACTGGACCTCATAGGTTGTTGAAGCAAGGGCTTGGTATTCTGCTTCTGCATAAGATCTGCTAATGGTAGCCTGCTTTTTACTTTTCCATGAAATCAATGGGTTACCTAGAAAAATAGCAAAGCCTGTTATATTCCTTCAAGTGTCAACACACCCTGCCCAATCATTGTCTAAGAAAGCCTTTAATTGCAATTCTGATGAAGAGGAGAAGAATAAGCCTTGCCCTGGTATAGCTCTGAGATATCTGAGTACTGTAACAGCTGCTTGGTGATGACTAACAGCTAGTTTGGCAAGGAATTGACTCAGAACTTGAACTAAATATGCAAGGTCAGGTCTAGTAATTGTTAGATACAATAACCTTACAACCATTCTCCTATAAGCTGAAGGATCTTCATAGAGATCAGAATCTGTTGCAGTCAGTTTAAGATTTGACTCCATTGGAAAGGTAGAAGGCTTAGCACCAAAAATTCCAGTATCTTGAAGTATGTCTATGGCATACTTTCTTTGACAGATTGATATACCATTTTTAGACCTTGCCACTTCCAAGCCAAGGAAGTATTTGAGTTCTCCCAAATCTTTAATTGTGAACTTGTCATGTAAAAACTTTTTAAGCAACTCAATCTCTAGCAAACTGTCACTAGCCAGTAGAACATCATCTACATAGACTAGGAGTGCTATAAAAGAGGATCCAGATTTCTTAATGAACAAAGAACAATCTGAATTTCCTTGAGTAAAGCCATAATCAAGTAAAGCAGTGGACAGTTTTGCAAACCATTGCCTAGAGGCTTGTTTTAAACCATAAAGGCTTTTGAGAAGTCTACAAACTTTGTTGTTACCTTTGACAGCCAATCCAGGGGCAATTCCATATAAACCTCTTCATGTAAATCTCTATGTAAAAAGGCATTATTCACATCTAGTTGATGAATGTGCCAATTTTTAACTGCTGCTATAGCAAAAATTAACCGAATAGATGTGATCTTGGCTACTGGAGAAAATGTGTCAAAGAAGTCTAAGCCTTCTTGTTGAGTGTAGCCTTTAGCTACTAATCTGGCTTTGTACCTTTCTATAGTGCCATCCGCCTTGTACTTAATTCAAAATACCCATTTGCAACCTATGGTCTGTTTGTGTTGAGAAAGAGTAACAAGTTCCCAAGTTTTGTTTAACTCTAAGGCATTTAATTCATTTTACATAGCAACTTGCCATTCAAGTATTTTGATAGCTTGTTTGTAGGTTTTGGGTTCTTGTGTGGCTGAAATGGATGCTAGAAAGGCTTTATGAGATGTGGATAATCGATTTGCAAAGAGAAAAGCAGAAATAGTATAGAGAGTACCTGAATTAACAGAACAACCAGTAGAAGCAGATGATTGATTTACACTTAGAACAATAGAAACATTACCACAATAATAATCCTGCAAGAATACTGGTTGTTGTTTAATTCTTGAAGATTTTCTGAGTTGTTGTATGTTTGAGGCAGATTGGTCAGATTCATTAGTATTGGTAAGGTCTTGAGCATTAGGCAAAGAAGGTGAGTCAAAATGTAGAATTGGTTCATTAGGCAAATACGCTAGATTCTGATCTGACTGAATGATAGTATAGGGATTATGATCTTTTCTGATTTGATCATAAAAGAATTCTGAAGTAGAGTTGGTTGGAGGAAATAGAAAGAAGTGTGTCTCAGAATATGAAAAAGGTGGAAGAGCTTTAAAGGGAAAACTTTTTTCATAGAAAACTACATTTCTCGAAATGAATATTTTGTTTGTATTAAGGTCCATCAGCTTATAGCCTTTTATATCAGAGGGGCAACCTAAGAAAAGGCATTTTGTAGCTCTTGGATCAAATTTATGTCCGTGATTTGGAAGTGTTGAGGCAAAGCAAAGACAACCAAAAACTTTAAGATGTGAGAGATTAGGTGCTTTGTTGAAAAGCATTTCAAATGGTGTTTTATTTTTGAGAAAGGGGGTAGGAATTCTATTTATGATGTGGGTAGCAGTCAACACACAATCACTCCAAAAAGTTAAAGGTATATTTGCTTGAAACATTAAGACTCTGGCAGTGTTTAACAAGTGTTGATGCTTCCTCTCCACAACTCCATTTTGTTGTGGAGTTTCCACACAACTCCTCTGATGTATAATGCCATGATCATCATAGAATTGAGTTAAAAAGAATTTTGGTCCATTGGCTGTCCTTATTATTTTGATAGGAACATTGAATTGTATTTCTACCATTTTATAGAAACTTTTAAGTATAGAAGAGACTTCAGATTTTGTTTTGAGCGTATAAACCCAAGTGCATCGTGTGAAGTCATCAACTATAGTGAGAAAGAATCTGAAACCAGAATATGAAATAATACCAAAGGGACACCATATGTCACAATAAATCAATTCAAACATTTTATTAGAAGCAGTTTGAGATACAAGAAAAGAAAGTTTTCTTTGCTTTGCTAAATGACATATATCACAAACATTTGTAGAATCAAGAGATATGGATGATTCTAATTGTTTAAGAGAAGGTAATCTGGAGCTAGAAACATGGCCTAATCTGTAGTGCCAAAGATCTAATTGAGTTTGAGTAATGGTTGAAGCAAAGGATGGAGAATTAAACTAGGGTTGATTGCAGGTAGCAGCTTTTGTGGTAGCTTGAGATAAGTGGTAAAGTCCATGTTTCTCAAATGCAATCCCAATGATCTTCTTTGCTGATTGGTCCTGTAAAAGGCAGTAAGAATCAAAGAAAGATACAGACAGATTAGAGTCTTTTATAAGTTTGGAAACAGATAGCAAATTGAATGAAAAACTTGGAACACATAACACATTATGTAGAAATAATGTGTTCGAGAGGCATATAGTACCAATATAAGTAGCTGAGACAGAGTTGCCATTGGGCAAATTAATAGAAGTATTAATTGGTTTAGGTGTGGAAGAGTAGAGGAGGGGTGAACAGATCATGTGATCTGTTGCACTAGTATCCAAAATCCATGAAAAATTTTGCTGTGAAGTTGAAGAAATTGAATAACAAGAAGTTAGTAGTTTACCAAAAAATTGAGAAGTAACAAGATTCACAGCTGGTGTAGGAGATGGATTTGAATTTTCAAGTGCTAGTAGTTTAGTAAATTCCTCAAAACTTAAAGAAAACTTTTGATTCTTATTACTATTTTGAATGTAGACGTCTCCAGTTGAAATGACAGCATGGGCAGTAGGGAGATTTTGCTTTCCTTTAGGTCCAGTCCAACCAGGAGGATAACCATGAAGTTGGAAATATTTTTCCACTGTATGTCCATGATATCCACAATGAGTGCAGTACAAAGAAGACTTCTTCTGCTTGTCTTTGGAAAACTTTGACTGAACAAATGACTGATTATTCTGCTTTACTAACAAGGCATGAGTTTCATGGCCTACAGAATTTGTTAGTTGTCGTTGGCTTTCCTCTTGAAGTAGTAAGGAAAAGACGTTAGCCATGCTTGGTAATGGGAAAAGAAGAAGTAATTAACTCCTGACTGAACCATAGGAATCGTTTAACCCAATCAAGACTTTAATACATAATCAGATTGCTGTCGAAGTAGTAAGAAGTCAAAAAGATTGCATGTGCATGATGTCATCTTTCCACAAGTGCAAGTTGGGAATGGTCTGTAGCTAACATATTCATCCCATAAGGTTTTGAAAGCATTGAAGTATTCAGTGATTGATAAAGGACCTTGAGTTATAGAATTGAGAGCTTTTTCAAGATGAAAACTCTTGGACCATCACTTTTTAAGTATCTGGTTTTCAACTCATTCCAAAGATCAACAACTGAGACAACATAAAACAAACTATTCCTTATTTCTTTAGAGATGGAATTCATTAACCAAGAAAGTACCAAATTGTTGGCACGCAACCAAGCAGTATGAAGAACTTGTTGAGTAGCAGGAGGAGCAGTAATCGAGCCATTGATAAATGCCACCTTGTTCTTGATAGTCAATGCTATAGTGATTGATCGACTCCATGCTATGTAATTATCTCCAACAAAGATTTCTGAGACTAGAAGAGCACCGGGATTGTCACTGGGATGTAGATAATAAGGACTAAATGAATCATCAAAGGGATTTATGACAGAATTTGAAGATTTTGCAGATTTTGAAGAATTTGAAGAAGAATCCATTTTGGAAATCTATCCAAGAAAGTGCAAGAAGGATCACTACAAAAATTATCGAGCAGAATTTTGTAATGCAGATTTCAAGAACTAAAAAAAATGAAAGATAAGAAGATGAATTTGCGGAAGCAATAATGTTTTCAATCTAATACCATGTCAAGTTTCTGATGAACACTTGAAGGTAAGACTCGATGAATACAAGATAGAAGCAGAGGAGATGAAGAGAGAGACTTTCATGAAATTGAATTAATGAATTAATACAACTACAGAATGTATTTATAGAGATAAAAGATAATAACAGAAAAATAACTAACTTTTTATATCTTTTCCTACTTTAACTTGTGCTTCTCTAGACTTTAATTCCATTTGCTCAATTTGGAAAGCTATACTCCAACAGATCCCACCTTTGTTCAGGCTGACGGGAATGACGATGGGAAGAGCAAGAATGATGATGGGAACAGCAACAACAATAATGGGAACAATGACAACAACAATAATGGGAACAATGAGGACAACGAAAACAACAACGGTAACAATAGCAATGGGAGCAACAACAACCAAGAGGATGATCCTGCCACAATAGATTACGAGGAGTTGGAACCAGCAAAAAGGGGACAGGAACGAGCTATGTGCAAAGCGAAGGGGGCATGCAAGTCCAAAACCCTTATGTGTTCATCTCAGTGCCCGGAGAGGAAGCCCAAGAATAACTAGAAGATGAAGGGATGCTTTGTTGACTGCAGTAGCAAGTGTGAAGTCACTTGCAAGTGTAAGCATCGAACCTCTCCCTACTGACTTCCACTACCATTTCTTTTTATAACTAATAATAGTTAGGTTTCTTTATTTATAATAAGTATTATTAGATTTCAATTTGTGATTCTATTCGACTCATTGAGAGCTTGAGAATATATTTAAGAGCAGGAGGAATCCGAGGATTTTTTTTGGTAGATAGAAAACCCAACTGCAATGGATATGGCTCTCTCTGCTATGATCCTTGGTTTGTTGGTGGGGATGGTGTGATGTTCTACTTTCATGGAGCAAAGGGAGGAAACTTTGCCGTTGTTTCGGATGATAACCTCCAAATCAATGCTCATTTCATTGGAACCCGATCGACCACAAGGAAGGACTCGTGACTTTACATGGGTGCAAGCCCTGGCTGTCATGTTTGACACTCACACCCTTGTTATTGCTACAAAGAGAGTCACACACTGGGACGATAATGTTGATGCTCTTTTTGTGAGGTGGGATGGCGAGGGTGTCGACATTGCTACCAATGGAGAGGGAGAATGGAGGACTAATGGTGAAGAAAGAGAAGTGGTAGTTGAGAGAACAGATGATGCTAACAGTGTAAGAGTTACAGTTGCTCATCTGGTTGAAATAAACATTATGGTGACACCAATTGGAGAGAAAGAAAACAAGGTTCATAACTACCATATACCAGTAGATAATGCTTTTGCTCACTTGGAGACAAGGTTCAAGTTTGCCAAGTTGACAGATTATGTGGAGGGAGTGTTGGGAAAGACATACAGGCCACACTATGTTAGCCTTGTGAAGATTGGGGTTTCCATGCCAATGATGGGTGGGGAGGACAAGTACCAGACTCCATTCCTCTATTCACCTATTTGCAAAGCTTGCAGGTTTCAGAGGTAACCTGCGATTGGTCCTATGAAGGAAGTTGCTCAGTACTGATGAAAATCAAGTTAAATAGACATTGGTCATTGAAAACAGATTTGTAGTTATCTACAGGAGACGTTTATCTTGTTTTGGTCTTCGGCTTTGTGTTTGACTGAAAGCAAAAATAAGGGCTATAATGTTTGCCCATGGCACTATCATCTTCATAAACCTGTGATCATTTCATCTTTCAATAAATTCTTTTACTTGGTGATTGAAGTTTTTTTTTTTTTTTTTTTCCTTTTGGTTGAACTTGGAGAAAACTAATTTTTCTTTTGACCTTAGTATATATTTATACATAGTTACAAGAAATTGTGGAATAGTTTATTCATGTTGAACCTAAGGTTTCAAGTTTTGTGTAATTATATATTTACACATGGATTTTGATGATAACAAATGAATTCAAAAAATGAAGGAGTCTCAAGCTCAATTTGTCCACACAATGGAGTCAAGCACATCAAGGAACCAAGCATGAGCAAGAAGGAAACAAGTTCACATTAAAGTCATAGAGAAATGTTGTAAATCTCTTAAAATTCAAAATTAGGATTAAGGCTCAAAAATTAATATTTTATCATAAAGCATTAAAATACATTTTCCACATGTGCATTAATATTTTGAAAATTAAATTTGAAAATTTTGAAAGATAATTGATTGTCATCTTTCACATGTGCATGCCATGATTAAAGGGTTGAACTTTGAAAATATTAAAGATGATTGATTGTCATCTTTCACATGTGCATGTTTTATTTGAATATTTTCAAAAGTGATTGATGCTTTTCTTGACTTATGCAAAAGGAAGATGCCTTTGTTTGAATATTTTGAAAAGTAAAGTGTGCTCCTTTTGTCATATGCAAAAAGTAAAAAATTAGGTTTGAAATTTTTGAAAAGCAAAGTGTGCTCCTTTTGTCATATGCAAAAAGTAAAAAGATTAGGTTTGAAATTTTTGAAAAATGAATGATGATGTTTTTGACATGTGAATCTTTTTAAATTTGAATATGAAGTCTCATATGCCTATAAATAGATCATTTGAGAGCTTCACATTCACAACACCAAGAGCATACAACTCTCATTCAAAGCTTTCATTCTCTCTTCTCTAAGCATTGAGCCTTAACCCTTGTTCATTTTGAGAGATATAGTTTGTGCTTGTATTGTTCTTATTTCACTCATTGAGGAGTGTTTTCTGATATCCTACCCACTATCAATTCTTGTATCAGTAAAAGGGTGTGTACAACCCTTGTGCATGTAGAAAGTGTTCTACACAGGGAATCGTTGAATCACCACGTGTAAGGTGATTGCAAGTGTAGAGGGTGTTCTACACGGATCCTTTGTAGCGGTGTTGTTCAAAGGTGTAATAGGTTTCTATCTCCACCTGAAGGAGATTGAATAGTGAATTCGGGGATCCTCAAGGGGTAGCTTGAGGCGAGGAAGTAGGCAGTGGGGCCGAACCTCGTTAACATACTGAGTTTGCTTCTCTCTTACCCTTACTCTTTATATTTATTGCTGTTTCATATTTTGTTTATATTTTATATTGTATATTTGATTTATAATTGTTATTTTTTTAAATACAACTCAATTTACCCCCCCTCTTGTGTTAGTCATCTGGGCAACAATTCAAATAGAACATAGCCTGCAAAATCTTATAATTTTACTTATTGATGAATGGAGATACTTCTTGTCCAAGTTATGATGGCTTGGGATAAGTACTGTAGATGAGACAACTGCATGGCTAGATGCATGGACAAAGGAAGATTTGCTAAACCCATGGTTAGATCTCTCTTTCCCCACCATGAAAAATTTATTGAAGGTTGAATATAATAAATTAACTTGGACGTGTGGCAAAGTGTAATGCCAGGCCAACTAGATAAAGGAAAAGGAATTATAATCAATGAGCCGAACCAGCCCAAGATCACATCCGGTAGCTTTCTACAGGCAGAGCAGTTCACTAAAGCTTTCCGGACTCCTACCAGGGTTTCATCCCCAAAGGACCTTTTAACAAGTAGAGATCCAACTGGAATTCAATTCACACAGATTGAAACATTCATACCTAAGCCGAACAAAGGAAAGCTTGACAATATTCAGATCCAAAAGGAAGGTTTTACCTGGGAAAGCAATCCGAGGAGTAAGGACCATTACGATGGCCTTGGAAACTTCGATGGTCCTCACGGCGGCTACCACCATCAGAAGGGCATGGAAAATACAAACGACTCCACTCACGGCGGCTTCAACAACTCCGGTGGCACTCCCAAATCGCAGTTCCCTGTTTCAACTCAGTGCACAGTAGATCATAAAGACCCTCCACCAACCAGCCGATTCATCTTCAAGCATGGAGTTAATTCTTCCAGCTGCTCAACAGTTAAACCATCGAATCAAATCCAATCTCTGACAGAACAGCAACTCATCTACAGCAACTTGATGGAATCGGCGATGCAAAGTTTCACCTATCCATCTGCTTTGAATCCGGAAGGCTGGGCAGAAACGTGGAAGAAGTTACACGCATCAGTAATGGCTTTAAATGGCCAAATCTGTCAACGGGCCAGGCCTCCCTTCACGCAAACATCAGCCCATGCTTTTAATTCCTTTTTAGCCCAAGAAACAGATCCATATATACCTCAGTCTGAGATGCAATTAAAGAAGGACCGAATTATCCAAGTGCAAAACGTCCATGAAGCAAATAAATTGGATCCAACTTTCAAGGTTCTTAATTTTACCCAAGTTAACCCTTTCGACTTTCTAAGCTCTACAAAATGGCCCACGATCATAACTCAAAATGAAGAACCACCAGATACTCATGTGACAAAACAAGCTCTTAGCGTTGGCACTCTGAAAAGAACCAAAGAGACTTTCAGTGAAGAAGAACAGCTTATTCAAGGAAAAGCTCAGAAAATCCTCAAAGCTCAAGAAATGGAACAAACTGAGAAAACAATTATCAGCAAGGAAGAAAGTGAGATAGCTCAAATGCTATTGTCTATGAAAAAGAAAAGTGGTGGAAAAATCAGAAACAAAAAAGAATGCATCAAGAACAAGCCATATACTAGGGCTTCATCAAAATTGGCTCTGGAAGTGAAAAAGACATCTGAAGAAAAGGCGGGGGCATCTGAGCCCTCATTAAACTCATGAAGACTTTGATCTGGAATTGCCGGGGACTGGCTCGTCCCAAGGCAATTAGTAGTATTAGAGCCAATATTAGGAAATATAATCCAGATATTATTTTTTTGTTGGAAACCATGGTGCCTGATATACGCACCCATAATATTGTATCATCTTTAGGTTTCCAAAATTTTGTGAATTACCCCACCTCGGGTAAAAATGGCGGGCTTTTGTTGATGTGGAGACCGGGCTTAGATATCGAACCGGTGCATGTTTGTTCTAATGCAATCTCTATTTTGGTTTATTCTAAGCCTCTTCACTATCCTTGGTTAGCTACCTTTGTTTATGCTCCGGCTCAATGGCATCAAAAAGCAAATTTCTGGAACTTTTTGGACACAATTCATAATTCCCATTCAGGCGCTTGGTTATGCATAAGGGATTTCAATGATTTAATTAATCAATCTGAAAAATTTGGAGGTCGTCCTGTCACTTCTAGCTCAATAGGAGGGCTGAAAAATTTGATGAATAAACATGGCCTTATTGATATGGGATTCTCAGGATCAAATTTTACCTGGACAAATAATAGACAAGGCAAAGCACTCATTAGAGAAAGAATTGACAGAGGAATAGCAAATGCCAAATGGAGAATGCTATTTCCGGACGCTACCATCCAACATCTTGTCTCAGGAGCTTCAGATCATCATCCCCTCTTATTGAATATAGTAAGGGCCCAAAAAAGAGCATCTTCTTTCAAATTTGAAGAATTCTGGACCAAAGAACCAATTAGCGTAGCAATTATCCAAGAAGCATGGGATAAAGAGATTCGGGGAAATCCTTCTTTCATTCTGTGTAGTAAAATAAAAAACACGAAAGAAGCGCTCAAGCTATGGAATAAGGAACATTTTGGTAGAATTCAAGAAAATATCAAGCATATTGAAGCGGAAATCACTCTTCTCCAAAGTGCTCAACCGAACTCGGAAAGCCTTCAAAAAGAAAATCAATTGAACATCCAACTGCAGGATCAATTGCGACATGAAGAATCCTTATGGCGTAAAAAATCACGCATCAACTGGTTGACTACATCGGATCTTAACACAAAGTTCTATCATCTTTCAACAACAATCAGAAGAAGAAGCAATGGAATTGAATCTCTCAAGATTGGCCCAGGTAACTGGACTATGGATCAAGATGTAATTGAATTAACCTTTATAGATCATTTCAGGTCCATCTACACTTCAACAAAGCCTTCTATTGCAAATGAGTTTGAGAATTTATTTCAACGACAAATATCAGATCAAGAAAATGTTTGTTTAACAAAAGTGCCAGAGGAAGCGGAAATTTACGAGGCGCTAAAGCAAATTCCAAACCACAAAGCCCCAGGCCTAGATGGAATGACAGCTCTCTTCTACAAGCATTACTGATACATTGTCAAAAAGGAAGTCATTGCAGCAGTACAAAATTTCTTTACAAGTGGAAAGCTACTGAGACAGATAAACCACACTAATATTGCCTTGATCCCAAAAGTGCCAAACTCGAGCTCACCAAAAAACTATTGCCCGATTAGTTTGACCAACGTAATCTACAAACTCATTACCAAGATTCTGGCCAATCGTCTGAAAAAAACCCTCCCTAGTATCATTTCTCCCCTTCAAACGGCTTTCGTTCCAGGCAGAAATATAAAGGAGAACTCAATTATAGCTCATGAGCTGTTCCATCATCTCAAGAAACTAAAAGGGAGAAAGGGTCAAATGGCAATCAAACTTGACATGGAGAAAGCTTTCGACTTCATAGAATGGGATTTCTTGTTCGCAGTCATGAAAGCAATAGGCTATAGCAATCAGTGGATCAATCTCATCAGAGAGTGCATCACAACGCCAACTTTTTCGGTTCTCATAAATGGGTCTCCACAGGGGTTTTTCAAGGCAGAAAGAGGACTAAGACAAGGCGATCCAATATCACCTTTCCTTTTCACTCTATGCACAGAGGTGTTATCAAGATTGATAGCTAAATCAGAGACAATGGGAATCATGAAAGGCGTCAAACTGAGTAAGAATTGCCCACCAATTTCGCATCTTCTCTTTGCCGACGATCTTATCATTTTTGGTTTAGCAGAAGAAAATGTTGCAAAGAGTATCATTGAAAATCTAGACAAGTATCAAGAATGGTCAGGCCAAAGAATCAACAAAGAAAAGTCCATCTACATCACAAGCAATACAAATCAGCAAGTAAGAAGGGCCATCATTCAAAGACTGGAATACAAAGAAACAAACTCCAAAATGAAATATCTGGGCATCCAAACCTTCTACGGAAGATCAAAGAAAGAGAGCTACAAGGAAATGGTGGAAAAAATAAATTCAAAGTTAGAGGGTTGGAGGTCAAAACTGCTTTCGCAAGCAGGAAGAACAATGCTTATTCGAACAGTGGCTAGTACCATTCCCACGTATCAAATGTCGACTCATCTTCTGCCAAAATCTGTGTGTAAGTCACTGAATACTAGTTTCAAAAATTTCTGGTGGGGCACTAAGAAGGTTCAAAGGCATAAACTCTACCTGAAATCATGGAAGTCAATCTGTCAACCAAAAAATGAAGGTGGCTTGGGTTTGAGACTGATGGAAAACATGAATATGGCTCTACTAGCCAAGACGGGTTGGGAAATAAGTCAAGAAAATGTTGGCATATGGCACTCGCTCATTTCAAAAAAATATCTGAAGGAAGATACATTCTGGCAGGTAGCACCAAAGGCAACGGACTCCATTTTCTGGAAGAACTTGCTACAAACGCGTAAATTGCTTGAACAAGGCACGTGCTACCAAATTTCTAGTGGAACATCGGTAAAAGCTTGGTTAGACCCATGGATACCTTCTATTGAGAAATTTAGACCACACCCAAAACATTCTCTTATGGAGTTATCATCAACTCTAAAAGTGTCAGATTTCATCATTCAAGCTTCTAGATCCTGGAATTTGCAAAAAATGAATCTCTTTTTTAATCATGAAAGCATTAAAGAAATCTTGAAGATACCTATTCCCAGTGCGAGATCAAGAGAAGATTGCCGGATATGGGTGAAAAACCACAATGGGAAGTTTTCAGTCAAAATAGCTTATCATCTGGCAGCAAAAAGCGACAATGACAATCAAGTAAGCAATCTAAGCTCTGACTCTACTGTTTTAGAGAAGATTTGGAAATTGAAAATTCATGATCGACACAAACTCCTTATGTGGAAAATCTTCTGGAATATTCTACCTAGAAAATGAATTTTGAAGAGATTTTTATCATCCATGCCAAACACTGCATGCCCTTTATGCAACGAGCAAGAGGAAACTTTACTCCACCTCTATATTGAATGCCCCATTTCAAGAATTCTGTGGAGACAAAGTAAATGACCCTTAAATCTATCCTCTTTGGCAATTACCTCTATTTAGGAATGGATATTATCATACTTAATCCAACTCAGAAGCTGGGTCTAACTTGCCAAGATGTCCATCCCTTTCAAATATTTGCTACTCTGATCATAGATTTTACTTGGCGGTTGAGAAATGATATAGTTCATAATCAAACAGTTCTACAGATGCAAAAAGCGAAAGAACAATTGAATTTCTCATATCAAGAGAACTTAAAGGCTTGGGAAATGAAAAGGTTCCAACAAACTATCCAACTCTGGGAACACCCTAAACCCAACAGCATAAGTATCTCCTTCGATGCGGCAGTCAGAACTTCTTTCTCTTGGGCCTCAGCGATAACTCGTGACTCAAACGGAACCATCTTAGATATATGGGCAGAAAAAATTGGCACGACAATACCAGTGGTAGCTGAAGCATATGCAGCGAAACTTGCCCTCAATAGAGCAAAAAATCTCCTCTATACAAATATATCTTTCGAGGGTGATTCTAGTTATGTGATATCAGCCATTCAGGGCGCCTCTACTCACTGGCAAATATCTCCCATTTTGGATGACGTCACTCCTTCTCTGCATCAACATCAAGGATGGCTCTTCAAGAAAATTAATCGATCTCAAAATCGACTTGCGCACTTTGTGGCGCAATGGGCAGCAACCAATGGTGTTATTGGTCGCATTCCTGTAGCTATTTTACCTTCTAGCATTGTACTTTTGATAGTGGTAAAGACCCTCCGGTTGTTTAAGTTTTTTATATATATAAGCTTGATTAAAAAAAAAAAAAAAACCTTATATTCAAAAACTTATCATATTCAAGGTTATCTATCTATATATTATTATAATTTCAAAGTATGGAACTTTGCTCCTAGGAAACCAATTATCAACTATACCATTATATTATTATTAAATAATAATTAGTATATAAATACTATAAAATGAAACGTATAATATTTAATAAAATTATCACTATTCTTTTAATCACTCTAAAGGGTCTTTTTTAGAGTCTCAACTGATGATTTTTTTAGTTTTGTGGCCAATTGATTAATAAATTTTATTAAATTTATAATCAGTTGAAGAGCGTATCTGTTATGACTCTTGACAACAATGTTTCTTTTGATGAATTGTATAAATGAACCTTGATCTCTGTTTTCACTCGAGCAAAGACTAGTCATATCATTTAATAAGTTTAGTTATTCTTGTCCCATGCCTTACAGGAGGTCAAACGGGTATACAGGTAGTATACTAAAATCAGCCAGTGGGACATTCAAAACCAGCTCATGTTTGGCTCTTAGGCATTTGACTGGTTATCAAAGCAATGGAACCTCAATTTGTGGATGCCTTCATGCCCTTACCACTAGGCACGTTGATTTTTCATACATTTATGAGTATATTATTCAGAATTATGCAACCAAAATGCGTCTGGTAAATGGATATGTAGGTCGGTCACAGTTACAGAGGATGACAGCAAGACTTGCACGATGAATATTTAGCTATAAGGGTTATGGTAATTGAGTTAGCATCTCCAACAAAAGCCATAAACATAACTAGATTTAACAGTAGGAAAGTTCTACAAAGTGGAAAATACTATTGAATTGGATAATATACGGATCTTCTATGGCAGCACATTACACATGAATCCAGAGGATTCCTATCATTTTTTTTCTCCTTGAATAGGTCCAGAGAATATATATATTCTGTTGCAAGAATGCAATGAGGTATATGGCTTATGAGACACCTTTTGTTTTTTTATGGTTGGAATCCTTTCTACCTTGATAACCAGTTAAAAAGCTTATTCAATTAGAGACGTATCTGACTACTCTCATACTCCATAAAGCGAAGGCTTTGACTTTGAGGAAGCCTCTGACCTCTATGTACAGGAAGCTTCTACAGCTAAACTCTTTGTCACTCCTTTACACGGGTCACCAAATGTGTTAACTGATACTCCAATGCTACAGCTCTTCGATCCAATGCAAGCCTGTAAAGAGTTCAGACTTGTCAGTATAAACCATTATACATTGAATTTTAAGAGGTACACGGGATTTTATAAAGAGTGAGCAATATCCAACCTTCTGGACAATGGAAAGAGCCGTCCTGCTGCTGCACTGGCCATGGCTATAGCCCCCACAAGTTCCACGAGGAGTCCCAAAACTCGCAAACTTGACTGAAGAGATGACCTGACCAGGAATCGGGCACTCCAACAATACTGTAGGCCCTAGTTTACTTCCTGATGTCGAATCTGTACTCCATGTATCTATAGGTGATGGGTGGGATTCTGACACGTGTGAGCACAAACTTCCAATCTGTCTTGTAGCAAAAGATAGCTTTGTTGGATCACCACCTATTTCCTCAAACAGTACAAGAGTGTTGCCACTTGATTGCAACCATGAACGGGGTACATGGTACCTGTGAGATCAGAGATATCAGAATCAAACGTTTCACTTTTGCACATTTGATTCTCTGTAAGGCACTTACAGTGTTTGAGATGGCTTCCCACAGTTCCTGCGGCATTTATTTGAGTCATAAGGTCCCCGGTAATTGCAAGAGTCAGCACAGCCACCATTTGGAGAGGCATACACAGGCCAATAGCGCCCAATGCTTTGTCCATTCACCCATGCCTCACCCTTCCCCAAACCTGTAAAGTCTAGTGCAACTGGATCACTGCCAGCGGGCGCATCAAACTTTGTCTGAATCAAGAAGTATAGATTTTGATTAGCCTTTGACTAGAATCCACTTCAGGTGGATACAGACAATAGAACAACCAGTCAAGCATGTCATTATAAGTTAACCAATCGTTTGCGATTCACTTGGTCATAAAATAAGGTATGATAACCAATAATAAATAAAAAATTGATGTTACCTTGTACCAAATCAAGGGTTGATTCTTGGGTAATGTAGATTTTGAATCCCACTGCGAAGAACTTCCACTGGGCAGACCTAATTCTTCACCTTTGAGTCCAACCTGCACTCCAATGAGAGATGAAATGAGAGGAACAATGAATGTTGTTGCATTTGATCCATTTGGAGAGACATGAACAGAAAATGAGATATCGTTTAGGGAGCTGTATAACTACTGATTCTGAATGACTTAATTGAGAATTCAGTTTCTCCATTGCCTAGTCGGTTCCGAACAACACCATTCTTTGTTTCAAGGTTTCCTATCTATTGGTAACCAAAATCAGGACATGTTGAAATAGAAATAAAAATAAAGGAAATAAAAAATGAACCTGATATGTCCATTCTTGTGAAGAGAGGTCGACAGTGGTGCCATTTTTTATGCCTTTTAGCTTTACTGGACCGGTGATCCCCGCTCCGGTTTTGTCAAAAAAAGCTCCATAGTTCTAATATATATAAATTGATCTATGCATTAAAAATAACTCAAGACTTTCTTAATTCTGAAACTTTTTCAACCAATAATAATACTCATTTAGCTTGAAAATTACTATTACAACAATAACTTCCCCTTATTTAACGAATGCAGGAAGGCTGACCTGAAGTCCCACAGTCAGACTCAGCAGATCAATTTTGTTCTTCCCAGTAACAAGTGCAATGGGGATATCCTCTGAAACCTTACCTATTCCACTCCCTGCAAAGTTTCCAAATCTTAAAATGGTCAATAACTGGTCAAACTACAGAATATCAGAAAGGATTTCAAAGTTAGATTTCACAAGCTAAATGTAATGTTTGATTTACCAACAGAGAATTGTCAATTTTTTAGATTGCTTTTCTAAAAACTTCACTCTAAAAAGATGATTTTGTTCTCTCTTTTCCAGAAAAGTGACAGCCGAAGATTAATAGAGAAAGAGGTTTCCTCCAAGAAAATTCTGGATTAGAAGGGAAAAAAGATAATCCTCAAAGCTAACAATTAAGTAGTGATCAAGGGGTAGTAACCCATATCATGGAAGGAAACTTTGCAGAGAGTTCCATTACTATTAATGGGTGGCTCTGTGATTTCTTATGGGCACAGGCACCTCAGGTAATTCAGTCTTATGGTTCTTCATATGGCCTTTTTTTCCTAGCTGCTCATTTTGTTTGGGTTCATAATAAATTAAAGGTAGGAGTAGTAACTCATTACCTTCTGTGTGGAATTGCCATAACATGGGCATTCTTCTTAGGGATAATGGTTAGGAGGATTTGAAAGGCATTATGGCATTAAAGTTTCCAAGGTTTAGCCAAGCTTAGCTCAGGACCCCACTACTTGTCATATTTGGTTTGGATGTATGCCATTGGATGTATGTTGGCATAGGAAGGGCCACTGGATCACCCCATCTACTTTGCAAGTAGACAACTTTCTGCTTGGGAATTATACAGCCACCTAAACTTCTTTATCATGATCCGACCCACACTTACAACCCAAGATTGAGCACCAAGGCTGCTCATAACAACGTACCAAAAAGAAGGATGTGATGGCCAAACCTAAACTATTTCTCAAGAGATTGCTGTCCATATATTGATAAGGGATAAATGGATTCTTGAGAAGAGAGGAGCCATGTTGGTCCTCCTGGGCCACCCAGATCCCACAAGAACAAAAAGTTGGATCTCCATTGGATCTCACCTAAATCGCCCCATCTATCCTCCTCAAAAGAAATTTGGTTTCAAACCTTGGTTCGAACAGGAGAAGTACGCCATGCTAATGTGATTGGATGATCCACATCTCAAGGTCAGGCATTGATGAGCGCATTGAACTATCCATGTGGCTTAGAGCCCTCACAACCAGGCACAACGAATCAACGATGCATTTATCAGGGGCGTGCTCTACCCTAAGTAATAGCCCGTTGTGGAAGTCCGTCAACAAAAAGCACCAACAAAAGCTAGATAAGGATTTATGAGCTAAGCAGAAATGGAGTGATGAAAGATTCATCCAACTCTTTTTTTGATAATAAATATGTCACTGGGTTCATAGCACAAATTAAAACTTCGAGACAACACACACACACACTAGATGACCAAGAAACCTTCTGTACCTTAACCTAATGATAGACAAAGTAACCTTTGCCTTCCTCAAAATTACAAGGGAAGGTAAGATTGAGCTTCTTCAAGACCTATGCCCACCTTAGTCTTGGCAGCATTGAAGGATGGAAAACAAGTTTCATAAGGAAGCACACATCTCTAGTAATTTCATTTGATCACATTCCCATTGCTATAAAATTTCCACTTACCTACAAGCTTCCCATTAGTGAATGCATGAATTGCATGTCCAAGAGTTTCCACATGAAGAACTGTTTGGGATCCATCTTCAAGGAACGGCTCATCACCTTTAATTTCAATGCTGCCAAAAGTAACCAGAATAAAATGTATTTCAATAGTGATCACATCATAATAACTGGCTGGAGAGGCAAACAATATTCCTAAGATAGAATTAAGAGACTTCTTTACCCTAATGAGTACCACAGGTAGTCACTCTTATCAGCTGTGGTATTTATTTGCTCCAATAGTCCAAGTTTCACAAATGCATCATCCTTTGAGATACCCACTGGTTCATTTATCCAACTCCAACCAGAGCCTAATGCTTCAGATGAATCGATATTTCCTTTCAGAGATTGATGACTGAAGCTTGGAATCATTGCCGCAGAGTTAATCTGTCATGAAAAATTTATATCACATGATTAGTTAGAGAATAATGTTAAAACATATTGAAATTGATTTTTTTTAAAGGAAACTGATAAACAACAAAAATGGTTAGTGTAGCTTTGCTTCTGCATTTTGAAGATGTTTCACATGCCTGAAACTTCCTTAGAAACAGGCTGCAATGTGGGCCATATCAACACTCGTGGTTGCAGTGCATCATAAGTAAGAGAAAAATCATTCTTCTCCCATTATTGTGCACAGAATTAATGAAGGTATAACTTGTCTATGTGATTTGCACGCATCATTGTCTCTTATGCCAAAACATATATACAACCACTAACAAATTTCCTAAACCAAGTCTCATCTAGAGTTCCTTAGGATGGTAGTACAGTTGAATCTGTCAACTTTTCCACAAAAGAATTATGTAATTGAAGACTTATAAAATACTAGAAACCAATGGATTTAACTATTTTGCAAAATAATAGAAAAAAACTTCTTACAAAGATTACATGTCTTGAAATCGTTCTATAAAAGCTAGTGCTGAAAGTCATTTAAAAAAGATGCTCACTAATATCCATTGAAGAAAAATCAACATAATATATGGAAAACTAGTATGCAAATGATTAAAAATAATATAGATGGTTTGTTTGTGTCCACATTTCAGCTATATGCACATCTAGTCTTCCAGTGAAAGAAGTAAATCCAGAACAATCAATGGAAATTATGAACTACCAAAGAACCCGATGCAAGTTGAAAATAGCAAGTAAATATCTAAGCAAACCCAGCATTTAAAAGAAGCTTGTCAACATCTTGACATAACCCATATTAATATCATTAACAATGAAATCATTTAGGAACAATCAATTATGCTGATACAAGTAGAAGATTTTACAGATTAATACATAAATAATAAACTTCGGAAGGAAAATCCCTAGAATGGAGCTACACATCTAACTAAGAAAAACTAATCATGATTCACATTTTCTAGAAGAAATAGAGGGAGTCGTGAGGCAAAAAGATACACTGGAAGTTCATGAGTAACAAGGCATACCTTTGCGGTATTAAGAACTACATTCTTGCAGTCAGGTAAAATGCTGACAGACCATGCAGGCAAGCTATATGAATTACCATTGAAATTCACAGTTGCATCAGATTGGGTGCCCACATTGGCAAGAAAAGCAGCACACACAGATCCTGTTTTATAAACTGCGGCCTAAAACTCAAAATAAAACCATGCTAATTAAAAACTTGTTACTTATAAGAAATGAAAGATTACAACTTACGCCTCAAAACATAAACCCATTTAAAGCATGAAGTAGAAGTGGCCTTTCTAACAAATGGAATGATTGTAAATGAATAATAAAGGTACCTCTAAGTTTTGACCAAGAGAAGTAACTGTTGGATCAGTGCCCACCAATGCTTCTTCACAAAGCTTTACCGCCTTATGCACATCTTTTAAGTGGCCCCACTTAGGTTGTCTAAGAATCCCTGCACCATATATGGTAAATATGGAATTCATTAAGAAATAAGAGTTTTCCTAGTATATTATGAAACCAAGTAACTATGGGCTATTATACAAGTTTTTTTTTAACATTCTAAGTGCTTGCAAGATCATCTAACCATCACATTGACAGAAAATGTTAGTTAGACTGTATGTAAATGATGACCTGGAGAGCATCCACACACATAACTCTCACTCTTACATTCTAAACACCAGATATATGAAAGATGAATCGATTTCATACCATACTCGTCAATTGGAGCATCGTAATCATAACTTGTGGAAATGAAGGGTCCACCAGAAGTTCTGCCAAAGTTAGTCCCACCGTGGTACTGTTCAAGAGCAACCAACAAATTTAATTCAGCACTTCATATTTTTGTGTGTCACAGTTTAGACTGGATTTTATCCTAGAAAACAAGGAGATCATTGAAAAAAAAGTATGTCAAACCATCATAAACTACCAATATAATTCTAGTACCATATAATAGTTTTGGAAAGTTCCACCAAGCTGGAAAAAGCGAGCCACAGCAAATGCGAGGTCTTCCACAGGTCTGTAGGGTACACGACCACCAAACGAGAGAAACCTAAAATTCAATACAAGTAGAAAACATCTCTGGTAAAAGAACAAAATTTTCTTCCAGCAAAAAATAAAATTAGAGCTCAATGTTGATATATGTGATCAATTCATATCCAGGGGAACAGCTTCCTCATTCAAACTACCAGATTGTCAGGAAGTAAAAGGACTAGCTTACCATCCACTCCAATTCTCAGTCCACATTTTTGGCTTCTTGTTAGAATTAGGTTTGAATTGGTCACAGTAAAATCCATTGCAAGTGTTAATCTGTATGTAAACGAGATTGAAAAAAAGTTATAGCAAGCCAAGTGGCTAAAATTCCCAGATTGGTATAGATAATCGGATGTAACTTGGACCACACGTATAAATTTATGCTGTGTTCATGATATATTACAAGTCAGTCAATAAATTTCACGCAAGGTAAGATGACAAAAACTCACAATTGGATCAGGAGCATCTGCTTGCTGGCACATGACCCAAGGCACCCCTGTATCCAAAGACGTAGCCATGGCTGCTGCCCAATTGATGTACGATTTAGCCGCAGGCCCATATGCCCAAGCTACGTTTCCATACTCATTTTCTATCTGGCGTAAGTAAAGAAAACAATCAACAGCCATACTGATTTCCAGAAACCAAAAGTTCAATCTGAGATCATCTAGGAATCATTGTACCGAGCAGCCCCAATTGCGTCAAATATTTGGAAAATTAACCTGAGATAAAATGATGGGTCCACCCTGAGAGGCATAAAGTTTCTCCTGCTGCATCAAGTCCACAATCTTGGCTGTGAATCGCTTCATTTCTGCCTGAAACAGAGTTTTGTAATCAAAGATTGAAGTTAAGAAAATACCAAAACAGGAGCCTGTTATTACAAAGCAGGGTGAGCTTGAGAACCTTGAACGGTTCATTGTCAGTTCGAAACTGGATTCCAGGAATAAAATGCAACCAGACGGGAAAACCACTGTTCAAGAATTGAAACATACAAATGATTATATAAGAAAAAATTTTAGATCATAGTAAGGATCAGCAATTATCAAGTCAGCTTCTTTCTTTCCCGCCAAAAGACGAGAACAGCCATGCACTAAGATTGTATTAGAATCTTTACCCATAGTTCCATTCAGCGCATGCATAAGGTCCGATACGAAGATGAACATAAAGACCAGCATCAGCAACTGTCTTCACAAATTTCACCAAATCCTTTCTTCCCTCAAAATCATACTGCACAGTTGTCAAGTATGTCAGTTCGAAATCAAGAAATTACTAAAAAAAATTTGTTATTTTATTTTCTTTTTTCCCTAAATATGGAAAGCTCTGCAATTTGGGGAACTGTGAACATTATCTGCTTTATTGGTTCTAACTTTTTAAGTTGTAACATAATTCTTTCCGCATTTCTTCCGATCAAAATAACGAAGCATCAAGGAATTCGCCAGCGGCAGAAACAGTGCCGGCAACTAAAAATAAAATAAACGAGAGAGAAAAACCTGGTTTCGAACTAATTCGTGCAAGTTCCAGAAAACGTAAGTCTCGATCACATCCAATCCTCCGTCTTTAGACTTTTGTATCAAATCCGGCCACATCTGCGACAACATTGAACAATTAGTAACAGGGAGAGAGACCGAGCTTCAGAGAGAGAGAGTCCAAGTGTGGCTGGCACCTCGGGAGTGCTACGAGGGTAATGAATGGAGCCGGAGATCAAGACCCGGCGCTTGCCGTCGATCACTAGCGCTCTGTGATCGTACGTCACATTGCCACAAAACGACGTGGAGGCCAGCAGGCCGAGCACCCAGCAGAAAACCAACAGAAACCCAGTCCCTCTCATGGCGGACGCGCGCCTTTACTCTCTTTCAAGATGGGACTTTTTTCGTCTTTAGTTTCTTATCTGTACAATTTATACACAGTTTGGGTTCTGAAACACTAGTTAATGGCTTAAAAGCAATCAAGTTTTCTTGCTTTTCTTAAACAACATTCCTTTGCTTTGCTTCAGCTGAAGCCTTGTTTACCGATGTGTTTCACATGGACGTGTTGCTTGCCCGCCTTAAATAGCATAGACTTGGAGTCAAGGGAATCGAATACAAAGCAAGGAACAGAAAGCTTTAGAGCAAAAAAGATATATATCCATTATCCCATCCCTATACCGGGAAGCACACGTCACCTCCGACTAAGAGCGCGTGATCACCGTCATCCCGGCCGTCGTTTTCGTCTTCTCCTTTATCAGACACTGTCTGCAGAACTCAGCTCAGCCACTCCCTTGTCTGCTTTGAAGTTAGATAAACGGTAGCAATGGCACGGCTATAATTATAGAGAGAGTTGGGAGAAATCGTATGTGCGTGAGATCAGAGGAAGATATGTGAGGAAGTTCTGAACAATCTAAGTAGGAGCACACGTGGAGAACAGTAAAGTAAATTCTTGTAGTTCCTGAGCCTCTATTTGCTGAGGATTTCAGCTCTGTTTCATTTGATTAGTGTCCCCTTTTCTGGCAGTTGGCAAACGCGGAAGGGCTTCTCCCGATTAATATTCTCATAAATTCAAGCCTTCTCCTGACTTATATTATTGATAATTTCTTATTTTTAAACACATCTTTTTAAAACGAAGGTCAAAAGATATTTAAAAAATTATTATTTTATTTATTTATTAATTATTTAATATTATATCAAGAGATTTTGAGAAGAGGATATCTAATAATATAATGATTAAATAATAATAAATAGTATTCATTTAATATATTACATATTAAAGCACTATCATTGTCTTCTTCTTCCTCTTCTTCTTTCTATCATGATGGTTGGATTTTAAATGGAACGACAACATGAATTTAAAATGATTGAAAGCCTTAATTTTGTTTCTTCCTTCGGATTAAGGATTCATTTGGTTTTGATTTTCTGTACTAATTTTTGTTTTGAGTTTGGTTTCCAGTATATTTTTTTAATTTTACTGGACCCAGGATTTTTTTTTTCTTAAACACTGATCACTTTAATTTTTGGGTTATGCAAAATTTCTCAAAGAATTCCTTGCATATTTTATAAATAAAATAGATACTTATTCTGTATTTTGAACACAACATTGTGGGATTCGAGTCCTTGTTCGGTTTGAATATAAAAAGTGTTTTATCTAATTTCATCTTATCATTATAATTTTCTGAATTTACACATAAAATATAATAAATAATTCAACTTTTTCAAATATCAAAATAATAATAATATTAAAAAATAATAGTCTAATAATATTTTATTCAATTTTCAACTTTTATCTCAACTTACTATCCAAACGGCACCAAATTTGCTGATAATGGAAATAAAGATTATGGTTTGGGGTAATTGGGAAGGAAAAGGCAACATTTGAAATAGGGGAGAGAATCAGTTTGTCCAGACCTGATAAACCGACTGGACCAAACCGAATGGATTTGGTCCGATCCAAAATAGGATGACTGAATTCATTCGGTCGGGTCCACGATCCATGGATTCTTCACCCCAGACCGGACTGGACCGAATGAAAAAAAAATTATATATATTATTTATATAAATAATTGTATAAATTAATTATATATATCATAATATTACATAAGTATTATATTCTTTAATATATAACTATAATATATAGTACTAGTATATATTAATATATTAACATATTATAAGAGTTATAGTATAAATTATAGTATATGTATAAATTTATAATAATATTAGTATAGTTAACTTAATATGTTATTATTAAATCACTATAACTACATAGAGTATTATTTAATATAGTATTACCAATTTATCACTAACATACAGTATATTAGTAATACTACTAGTATGATTAGTTATAGTATTGGTACTAAATCTATAACTATATATATTTAGATCAATGTATTATTATATTATTTAATATATAACTATAATATATAGTATTATATATATTAATAATTGTACAGTTTATTATGTAATTCTCATTTAATAAGTCAATTAATTTTAATTTAATATTTTTTTATTAATCAATTTTTAAAAAAAAGTTGGACCGACCGACCGGTCTGTCTGGTCCCCAGGGATGTTCGGTCCAGGAAAATGATGGATCAAAAATTTCGATCTATCACCCGAACCGGACGGTGCTCTCCCTAATTTGAAGTATCTTTCTCTTTGGTGTTTGACCATATATATATGCCAAGGTAGCAAATAACATTTGACACTACAACAACTTGGGGAATCATGGAGGAAATGTGGGCACTTTCGATGATGCATGACTTTAAATTCCATTTATTGAAAACTTATTGATGCGTCCATTCAAAAACCCAACTACCACCTTTTACTTTATTTATTCACTACAAATCATATTCTCCATTTATTTATTTATTTATTTTTAAAGCAAGCAAGTAAACTTCATTAAAAAAATAGAAAAAATGATACATAAGAAGAGGGTGGGATTCCCAACAAACATCACAGAATAATAACAATAATACAAAGAGGTCTTCACTCATATCCTACCAAGAGGACACAATCTTAAAAGATGGTAATAAGATATTTGTAAAAAGTTGCAAACAATGAAACCATCGCTGGTGGCAGTGAAACCTCCACTAGAAGTCGTGAGAGTGGTGGGTGCACTGTTGTTTATTGTCTTGAGATAATTTTTGAAGAGATTCAAAGTCTCTTCTCCGAAATCATTGGTTAGGGAAAGTGATGACATAGTAAAACGTATGGCATCGGGTGGAATGATTTGTGGCCAATGATCATTTGCGTTTCCACACTTTTGCAATGGCATGAAACAACTAAGCACTAGTGGGGAGGAGACGGGGTGGCCCAAATCTGGAAGATCTTGGCAAGACGAAGATGTTGATACAGTGTTGAGGACAACGCACCAAACATATTGATGCGGCTCTGTTTCGTCCCAGTAGATCCGGCGGTTGTAGGATGGAATGGTACGGTGTGTGTGGGCAGATAGTGGCCAGAGAGCAGCAGATCTGACCAAAACTGAACCGTTGGAAGGAGGAGGAAAAAAACACTACATTGAAATTGTATACATAGTGCAGAAATGGAAATGAGAAGGAGAGGAAGACTATCTCTCACTGAAATGGGATTTTCTAGAGAATAGGAAGACTATCTCTCTTCTTAAAATGCACTATCTTCACCATTTATTTACTTCAAGGGACAAATTAAATAAATTTTAACTAAAGAAAAGTATTATATGTATCTACTTTATATTAAAAATAATTTTACAATTTAACGTATCATATCAAGTTATATTAATTTATAAATTTATTTTAATGAGATGTTTTGTGAGTAAATCATTTCTCTTTACTAAATATGACCCAAGCTTGCATTGGATTTGAAGCTCATGCATTTTATTTAGATGGTTTGAATAGTTTATCCGACGGAAGTGGTATAAGTACAAAAAATTTCATATAATTAAGTTTACAAATTAATATAATTCATATGATATATTAAATATAATTTATAATAAAAATAATTTTATAATATGACGTATAATTTCAAATTATGTTAATTCTCGTTTGTTTTTATAGATGAAATGAGTTAAGATTAAAGTTGACAATTAAAAAAATATTATTAGAATATATTGTTTTAATATTATTTTTATATTAAAATTTAAAAATATTAAATTATTTATTTTATTTTATATAAAAATTTAAAAAAATTATAATAATTATTTTAAGAGGAGGAATGATAAAATTTTCATTAAAGTCAACAAGGCCTTTAATCTGCTGGTCAGGATTCTTTTAACTTTTGTTAGTTACATGCTGATTAGTTAGATAAGACGGGTCTCACTCTCACCCTTTTATTTTTTTCTTTTTCGTACTGTTAGATTCTCTTTATTTTCCTTTTTTTTTTTTGTCGCTGCATCCCAAGAAATTTCTCCTGCAAATTACAATAAATAAGCTTTTCCAGTTGAGAGTGACCAAATAGGTAGCAGCCAACCCCCGTGACGAGTGGAGAGCCTGGAGAGGTCCCCAGCCTCGGGTTGAGTTGTTTTCGTTTTCCTTTCCCCCCTGCGGGTCTCTGTCTCTACGATGGTCCTGGTATTGAATGATTTAAATTTATTTATTATATTTTAGTTATAAATTTATTATTTAATGTAATCTATTATTTAATATCACATTTATAAATATTTAGATAATGGTAACAGAAAATGATGATAAGTAAATTTTTTCCTTTTTATATATAACTTTCAAATATTTTGTACTTTTTTATTTTTCTTGTTTATTATTTTTAAATTTTTTTTTATTAGATGACACAAAACGACATGCATTTCCATTAATATGACACACTGTTAGGGTCACAGATTATTGATGGATTACAATCATTATATAGGACATTTTTGTTCCAATGCAAATCACGATGCCTGATTTATTTAACAAATTACAAAACCAAGATCACATGGTTGTTTATTATTATTCCTTTTTGGTTTAAACTAGAGTGTAATCGATCCGTTAGATTCGATTTTAAACATTTTGTATAATCGAATTAGTATTTACAGATTTTGATAATTTAAGAACTAATATCTAACTGATTAACTATCGGTATATATATACTAGTTTGATTCGGTTCAAACTGATTTTTTATATATAAAAATCGGTATCAGACGGTTCAGAACTGGTTACGGACTGGACCGATTACAATACATCGATTCGGTTTAGTTCAGTTCAACTAGTTTATCGATATGTTTTTACACCTCTAATTCAAATATTTGCATTAATGAATTGATGTGAGTGTTTTTTAAGATTTAAAAAATTGAGGTAAGTTAATATAATTTATTAGATTAAAAAATTCATATTAGTATAAAATAAAATCATGTAAGTTTATATATTTTATTGCATAATATTTCTATACAAACCCCTTATAAAACCCCTCTATAAAAAAAATCCAATATTGCATGATCAATATAAACTTGTTAACACGTTTATAAAATCTTGTTAACACGTGAACCCAGATCACTATATTAATATTCTCCTGTATAATTTGCCGACGCCTCAATAGCGACGTGAAAAGCTTGTTTGCTTCCTGGTCTTAAACGTCCTAGTTGATTGTTGGTCAATATTTTTTTTATTTAATAATTAAATAAGTGATTTTAAATATATTAGTATATTTTTTTATTTTTTTAAAAATATTAAAAAATATATAAAAAAAAAAAACTGGATAACACGAACGATAAGAGCTAGGCGGTACAGTAGCTCGACTTAGTAGCGATGGCTCGCTTGACGAAATTACGTAACATGTAGTATCACGAGAACGAATCATATAATTAGCTCTATTAAGAGCATTAGTATTGACTTCATCAAAAGTCAATGAATCTTTAAATTTTGAGAAATTTATTTAAAATGAACCTGCATTAGATTAAGTAAATGAGTCTTTGGAAAGATTTGAATTACAGTATTTATTGTTCTTTTTTTAAATTTGAAGGTCTACTATTCCACCTTTAAACTAAAATTTTATTCTAATTTTAATAGGCAATGACTTTATGTTATTTTATTCTAAATTAGTTGGAAATAAATTATTTAAATATTAAATTAAATTATTAATGTATATATAATTAGTGTAATTATAAAATATAAAAAAATTAAAAATATTATTATTAAAAAATATTATTATTCATTCCACTTCCAAATTAAAGGATGCAAACAAACCAATTAATTAGTGAAAGTTCTGTAGTACCATCCGGTCGACCGGTTTTTATGAAGGTATTTTTCCCAAGTTTTTCTTTTATATATGAAAATTACTCTTTTTTTTATTATTATTTTGTTATAAATTATAATCATTATCCATTTACTAAATATATTTTAAGTAAACAAAATACTGTTTTTGATGTATGAAATCATTCAATTGCTTAAAAATATAAGTAACGTTACATGTACTTATAATATTTATTTTGTTATTTTTTTAAATATAAATTTTATAATTTTTAATCTATTAAAAATTAATATGTAGAAAAATAATTTTTTTAAATAAATTTATATTTTTCTAAAAATATACGACGTCTCCTAAATATGTTTAAAAAATAACAAAATTTATACAGCACCACAGCAATTACTATGTCAATTATTGTTGCCTTTAGAGGTACGTACGGTTGGTGATAAGGACGGCGTTTCTGTGTCGGTGCGTTCATATTTGAATTGACAGGCGCAATTCATCGAGCAACTAAAACGCATAAAATGTTAGTGTTGGGTTTTCAAACAGAGTACGCACCAATCCACCACCGACGCCCACTAATCACTGTACCTTTTCTCAATTATTAAGATAGGATTTCAAATATATATGGATTATGTTACCGCACCGCTGGTTGTTATCGCTAGGTTAATTTTTTTTTAAAATTTTTAAAATTATTTTTTAATATTTGTAAATATTTTAAAAAAATATAAAAAATTTATAATAATATTAAACAACTCTTTTTAATCATTAAAAAAAGAAAAAAAAGGCCAATAACTCTGAGCAAAGCCACAAGCGATACCCAAAACATTTCTCAATATATATATATATATATATATTTTTATCATTCAAATCATGATAAGCTCTGCAAGGCACGCATACAATACACCTAACTCCAAGGTCTCGCTGATTACGTTGTTTTTTGTTTAAAGGGTTCTGATTACGTTGTTGATGGATAGAGTATATATGTTTTATTTAATGGATTTAAAAGGAATTACGACAAAGGTCACGTTCAAACGTGTCGTGCTGTGCTGGGAAACCGTACAATAATGTCGCAAGATTTCAACTTTTTGTTAATTTGGGAGTACCTAGCTTTCTGCCAAGAGACTTTTTTTGCTGGCTTTAACAGGACAGACATTAAACACAAAAATATTAAAATTTATAAATAATAGTGAGATAGTTTGAATTAATTATTTTTTAAATTTTAAAAAATAAGAGAAAAAATGTCAAATAAAAAATATTATAAAATTAAAATAGTGTTATAATATAATTTTATAATATTATTTTTATTTAAAAATTTGAAAATTTTGATTTTTTTTTTTTAAAGTTTGGGAAAGTTGTAAGAAATAATCTAATAATCGGTCAAGCTTAACTCCACCAAATAATCTCATGACACGTAGGCTTTCCATTTACAAGACAATGGAACCGCGCCATAGAAAGAAACACCTCTCACACATAGATCTCCCCCTCTCATGTTTCTTCTTCATTTAGCTTCTCGGTCCCACTCTCACATTTGCATTCCCACAACCCATCCCAGCCCAGCCCAACACCCACCTCTTGGAACCTTCTTCGGCAAGCTCCCTCTCAACCTTCACAGCCCGACAATTTGTATTTCCGAATGTTTGTTTTTCAATGTGATTGGTTTCAGTCTTTTCGGGGTCATTCTTCCACAAGAAAAGCGTCACGATTGGCAGCCTAATTGGAGTTTCTAGCATTTTAGAGTTTTCACGAAGATCGATGAGGGGAAGAGTAGTAGAAACCGTGAGGGAAAAAAACAATAACGTACAGAAGGAATCTGCACAGTCCAACCTCAATTAATATTGCACCTTGTGATTTCTCATCCATCCTCCCCATTTCCGATGCAAACTCACTATTTGTTAGTGGCCAAGTTGCTTCTCAATCAAGTTTTCCATTGGATGACAAAGGTGGCGGATCAAAACAATCCAAAAATGAATTTTTGGAGGCCAACAATGGGTATGGGATTTCATTAGTATTATCCTGCATGCTTGGATATCTCATAAAATGATGACTTCAATTTATCAATGAACTGGATTGTGTCTGGATTGTTTCGCATGGGAAGGCTCTTTAGTTGCCGGGGTAGAAGGGGTTTGTTTGTAGGGAAGAAGGTTTTTGTTTAAATAGGTTTTAATCGAGTGTAAAATGAATAGATGATGGGTTTTTGTTATTTCCTCAAATTTCTGACATGTCTTTACATAAGTGGAGGGCTGTTTTTTCCACATTATATAGTTTTATAATATTATTTTTCTTAGAAATTTGTAAGAGTTGAATTATTTTTTATTTGAAAGTTTGGAAAAGTTGTAAGAGTTAATCTAATAATCAGTCGAGCTTAACTCCACCAAAAAATAATTCTCCAATAATCTCATGACATGTAGGCTTCCCATTTACACGACAATGGAACCGCACCATAGAAAGAAACACTTCTCACACTCAAATCTCCCCCTCTGAGATTTCTTCTTCATTTAGCTCCTCGGTCCCCCTCTCACATTCATAGCCCTGCAACCCATCCCAGCCCAACACCCACCTCTTGGAACCTTTGGCGGCAAGCTCCCTCTCAACCTTCACATGCCGACAATTTGTATTTCTGAATGTTTGTTTTTCAATGTGACTGGTTTTAGTCCTTCGAGTCATTCTTCCATGAGAAAAGCGTCACGCTTGGTAGCCTAATTGGAGTTTCTAGCATTTTAGAGTTTTCACAAAGATCGATGAGGGGAAGAGTAGCAAAAATCGAGAGAGACAGAAACAATAACATACAAAAGGAATCTGCATAGCCCAATCTCAATTGATATTGCACCTTGTGATTTCTCATCCACCCTCCCCATTTCCGATGAAAACTCACTATTTGTTGGTGGCCAAGTTGCTTCTCAATCAAGTTTTCCATTACATGAGAAAGGTGGTGGATCAAAACAATTGAAAAATGAATTTTTAGAGGCCGACAATGGGTATGGGATTCCATTAGTATTCTCCAGCATGCGTGGATACCTCATAAAATGATGACTTCAATCTATCAATGAATTGGATTGTGTCTGGATTGTTTCGCATGGGAAGACTCTTTAGTTGCCGGGCCAGAAGGGTTTGTTTGCAAGGAAGAAGGTTTTTGTTTAGATGGGTTTAATTGTGTGTAAAATGAATAGATGATGGGTTTTTTTATTTCCTCAAATTTCTGACCTGTCTTTACAAAAGTGGAGAGTTGTTTTTTTTCATATTATATAGTTTTATAATATAGTTCTTTTAGAAATTTTAAAAAATTGAATTATTTTTTATTTGAAAGTTTGGGAAAGTTGTAAGAGTTAATCTAATAATCAGTCGGGCTGAACTCCACCAAAAAACAGCCCTCTAATAATCTCATGACACGCTGGCTTCCCATTTACACGACATCGGAACCGCACCACAGAAAGAAACACCTCTCACACACATATCTCCCCCTCTCAAATTTCTTCTTCATCTAGCTCCTCAGTCCCCCTCTCACATTCGTAGCCCCGCAACCCATCCCAGCCCAACACTACCTCTTGGAACCTTCTTCGGCAAGCACCCTCTCAACCTTCACAACCCGACAATTTGTATTTCTATATGTTTGTTCTTCAATGTGATTGGTTTCAGTCCTTTGGGTCATTCTTCCATGAGAAAAGCGTCATGCTTTGCAGCCAAATTGGAGTTTTTAGCATTTTAGAGTTTTCATGAAGATTGATGAGGGGAAGAATAGCAGAAACCATGAGAGACAGAAACAATAACGTATAGAAGGAATTTGCACAACCCAACCTCCAATGATATTGCACCTTATGATTTCTCATCCACCCTCCCCATTTTCGGTGCAAACTCACTATTTGCAAGTGGCCAAGTTGCTTCTCAATCGAGTTTTCCATTGGATGAGAAAGGTGGTGGATCAAAACAATCCGAAAAGGAATTTTTAGTGGCTGACAATGGGTATGGGTTTCCATTAGTATTCTCCTACATGCGTGGATACCTCATAAAATGATGACTTCAATCTATCAATGAACTGGATTGTGTCTGGATTTTTTTGCATGGGAAGGCTGTTTAGTTGCCAGGGTAGAAGGGGTTTATTTGCGGGGAAGAAGGTTTTTTTTTAGATGGGTTTTAATCGAGTGTAAAATAAATAGATGATTGGTTTTTGTTATTTCCTCAAATTTCTGACGTGTCTTTACGTGAGTGGAGGGCCTTTTTTTTCATATTATATAGTTTTATAATATTGTTTTTTTAGAAATTTGTAAAAGTTGAATTATTTTTCATTTTTTATTTGAAAGTTTGGAAAAGTTGTAAGAGTTAATCCAATAACCAGTCGGGCTGAACTCCACTAGAAAATAACCCTTTCATAATCTCATGACACGTAGGCTTCCCATTTACACGACAATGGAATTGCACCACAGAAAGAAACACCGCTCACACACAGATCTCCCCCTCTCAAATTTCTTCTTCATCTAGCTCCTCGGTCCCCCTCTCATATTCGCAACCCCGCAACCCATCCCAGCCCAACACCCACCTCTTGGAACCTTTGTTGAGAACCTTTGTCAGCAACCTCCCTCCCAAACTTTACAACCCGAAAATTTGTATTTCTGAATGTTTGTTCTTCAATGTGATTGGTTTTAGTCCTTTAGGCCATTCTTCCACGAGAAAAGCATCATGCTTGGTAGCCTAATTGGAGTTTCTAGCATTTTAGAGTTTTCATGAAGATCAATGAGGGGAAGAGTAGCAAAAACCGTGAGAGACAGAAACAATAACATACAGAAGGAATTTGCATAGCCCAACCTCAGTTGATATTGCACCTTGTGATTTCTCATTCACCCTCCACATTTCCGATGAAAACTCACTATTTGTTAGTGGCCAATGTTGAACCCAATGTTTCAAGTTTCGTGTAATTATAAATCTATACATGAATTTTGATGGTAACAAATGAATTCAAAAAAAAGAAGAGTCTCAAACTCAAGTTGTTCACACAATGGAGTCAAGCACATCAAGGAGCCAAGCATGAGTAAGAAGAGAATAAGTTCACATTAAAGTCATAGAATAATGTTGTAAATCTCTTAAAAATTTGAAATTAGGATTTAGGCTCAAAATTAATATTTTATCATAAAGCATTAAAATACATTTTCCACATGTGCATGAATATTTTGAAATTAAATTTGAAAATTTTGAAAGATGATTGATTGTCATCTTTCACATGTACATGACATGATTAAAATTTTGAACTTTAAAAATATTAAGATGATTGATTGTCATCTTTCACATGTGCATGTTTTATTTGAATTTTTTCAAAAGTGATTGATGCTTTTCTTGACTTATGCAAAAGGTAGATGTCTTTGTTTGAAAAATTTGAAAAGTAAAGTGTAGTCCTTTTGTCATATGTAAAAAGTAAAAGATTAGGTTTGAAATTTTTGAAAAGTAAAGTGTGCTCTTTTTGTCATATGCAAAAAGTAAAAAGATTAGGTTTGAATTTTTTGAAAAGTGAATGATGTTGTCTTTGACATGTGAATCTTTTTAAATTTAAATATGAAGTCTCATATGCCTATAAATAGATCATTTGAGAGCTTCACATTCACAACACCAAGAGCATACAACATTAATTCAAAGCTTTTATTCTTTTTTCTCTAAGCATTGAGCCTTAATTCTTGTTCACTTTGAGAGATATAGTTTGCGCTATATTGTTCATATTTTACTAATTAAGGAGTGTTTTCTGATAACCTACCCACTTTCAATTCTTGTATCAGTAAAAGGGTGTGTATAACCCTTGTGCGTGTAGAAAGTGTTCTACACAGGGAATAGTTGAATCACCACGTGTAAAGTGATTGCAAGTGTAAAGGATGTTCTACATGGATCCTTTGTAGCAGTGTTGTTCAAATGTGTAATAGGTTTCTATCTCCACCTGAAGGAGGTTGAATAGTGAATTCGGGGATCCTCAAGGGGTAGCTTGAGGCGAGGACGTAGGCAGTGGGGCCGAACCTCGTTAACATACTGAGTTTGCTTCTCTTTTACCCTTACTCTTTATATTTATTGCTATTTCATCGGGTCACTTATCACCCATGAGTACACATTGAAAAGAGGAGAAGAATAAGGAAAGCCAAAGAAGAGCTTGACACTTAAAGCTGTTTCTCATGAAAATGAAAGTGATGAAGATGAGGAAAATGACGACAAATATGAAGAAGTTGCGATGATAACAAGAAGAATTCAGAGGTTCTTAAAGAAAAATAAAATTCATCTGAGAAAATCTTTCGAAAAGTTTTTCAAGAAAGATTCATATAAAAATGACACTTTAATTTGTTATAAATGCAATAAACCTGGTCATATCAAGCCAGATTGTCCTCTGCTAAAGAAAGATCGACACAAAGGCAAGAAAACAATGAAAGCTACATGGGATGATGATTCAAGTAGCTCAGATAGTGAAGCAAGCAATGGAGAATCAGCAAATCTTTGTCTTATGACTAAAGATGACATTGAGGTAACAAATCTTGATAATATTAAAAATGCTTCATATGAAGAATTGCAAAATGTTTTAGAAGAGGTATATGAAGAATTTGAAAAATTAGGTATCAAGTATACTGCTTTGAAAAAGAAAAATTCTTCTTTAACAAACGAAATTGATATTTTAAGAAAAGAAAGTATTGTTTTAAAAGATGAAAATCTTGAGTTGAAGAAGAAGAAAACTGATTTAGAAAATATTGTTGAAAACTTTACGAATGGAAAAAGAAATTTTGAAAAACTTATTGGTAGTCAAAAATGTGTTTTTGACAAGGCAGGCTTGAGATATATGCCAAAACAAAAATACAAACCTTATAAAAACTTCTTTGATAATCCTTCTACATCAAAATCCAATATTCAAAATTCCTTTCGTAATAATTTTGTCAAAAAAGGATACTATTATAATCACTCAAGTTCTTCATATATGCCACATGTTATTTGTAATTTTTGTAATAAAAATTGTCATAATTATCATGCTTGTCCTATTAGAAGAAAGCATACAATGACTATTATGGCTATATGAGTACCTAAAAATCTTGTTTCTTCTAATAGTAATAAATAAAGGATTTAAAGAACTTGGGTACCAAGAAAAATCATTTTAATTGTTTTATAGGTATGCATAAAGTCCTCCACAAGTAAAACCAAATGGTTTTTAGATAGTGGATGTTCAAGACACATGATGGGAGACAAGACTAAGTTCTTTGATCTTAGATCTAAAGAAGAAGGACACGTGACATTTGGATACAACTCGAAAGGGAAGATCGTGGGAATATGTAAAATTGGTAATAAATCTTCTCTCATAATTGAAAATGTTCTATTTGTTGAAGGTCTAAACATAATCTTTTGAGTATAAGTCAATTATGTGATAAAGGATTTACAGTTACTTTCAAAATGGATAAGTGCATTATTTTGAATGATCATGATTGTCATATTTGTTTTACTGTTTTTAGAAGCAACAATGTTTATACAATCGATTTTGAAGAAATTACATCACAAGATACTATTTGTTTTTCAATTCAAAATGAAACTAGTTAGCTATGGCATAGAAGACTAGGTTATGCCAACATGAAACTTATTTTTAAACTTTCAAAAAATGATCTTGTAAGAGATTTACTAAAGACAAATTTTCTTAAAGACAAAATTTGTGATGCATGCCAATTTGGTAAACAAACAAAAACTTATTTTAAAACCAAGAAACATATTTCCACTACCAGATCACTGCAACTGATACACATGGATCTTTTTGGACCAAATAAAGTTGCAATTTTAGGAGGAAAATATTATGCTTTTGTTACTGTTGATGATTTTTCTAGATATACTTGGGTCATTTTTCTTACTCATAAAGATGAGGCATATAATGCCTTTACCAAATTATGCAAGAGAATTCAAAATGAAAAGAGTTATACTATTTCAAGTATCCGAAGTGATAGGGGAAAAGAGTTTGTTAATAAAAATATTGAAACATTTTGTGATGAAAATAGTTTTGTGCATAATTTTTCTGCTCTTTGAACTCCTCAACAAAATGGGGTAATAGAGAGGAAAAATAGATCTCTTCAAGAGATGGTAAGAACAATGCTTAATGAGAACAACTTGCCTAGTTATTTTTGGGCTGAAGCGGTAAGTACTGCATGTTATGTTATAAATAGAGTTATGCTAAGGTCTAAATTAGATAAAACCCCCCATGAGCTTTGGAATGAGAAAAAACCCAACATTGGTTACTTTTATGTATTTGGATGCAAATGTTTTATTTTGAATAACAAGGATAATTTAGGAAAATTTGATGCAAAATTTGTTGAATGTATATTTCTCGGATATTCTACTAATAGTAAATCTTATAGAGTATTCAATAAAAAGATTTTGACTGTACAAGAATCTATGCATGTAATATTTGATGAATCTAATTCTCTACTCTTCAAGAAATCCATTGATGAAGAAACATGAGGTATAAATAATACGGAAAGTCTCAATCTCAACAAAGAGAACACAATAGAGGAAGTCCAACATGGAGACATCAGGAAAGATCATCAAAATTTAATACAAGATGTAATCCAGTGGAACAAATTCTGGGAGAACCTTCTCGAGGTGTAAGTACTCGACCATCTCTTAGAAATATTTGCAATTATACTGTTTTTCTATCTCAGATGAACCTAAAAATATTGATAAAGCACTTCTTGATGAATTTTAGATTATAGCTATGCAAGAAGAGCTTAATCAATTTGAAAGAAATAATGTTAGGACACTTGTTCCTATACCCAAAAATCATACTATTATTGGAACAAAATGGGTTTTTAAAAACAAGAAAGATGAGTCCGGAGTCATTACTAGAAATAAGGCTCGATTTGTAGCCCAAGGTTTCAATCAAGAAGAAGGAATCGATTATGATGAGATATATGCACCAGTCGCAAGATTAAAAGTTATTCAAATGCTACTTGCATATGCTTGTTATAAAGATTTCAAACTTTTTCAAATGGATGTTAAAAGTGCTTTCTTAAACGGTTTTATAAATGAAGAGGTATATGTTGAGCAACCTCCAAGTTTTGAAAATCATATTTCTCCAAATCATGTTTTCAAACTCACAAAAGTACTATATGGACTCAAACAAGCTCTTAGGCTTGGTACGAGAGACTCAGTGGTTTCTTGATTGAAAAAGGTTTTTCAAGAGAAAAAATTGATACAACTCTTTCCATTAAATACGAAAATGATGATATTTTTTTTATTCAGATTTATGTTGATTATATAATATTTGGTGCTACTAATAAAAATATGTGCCAAGTTTTTGTTAAGACTATGCAGGAAGAATTTGAAATGAGCATGATGGGAGAACTTACATTCTTTCTCGGATTGCAAATTAAGCAAGCAAAAAGTGGTACATTTATCAATCAATCAAAATATATTAAGGAATTGGTGAAAAAGTTTGGGATGAAAGGTGCTAAGGAAACTGGAACACCAATAAGCCCATCGACTAAACTTGATAAAGATGAATCCGGTAAGCTAGTTGACTCGAAGGTATATCGAGGTATGATTGGTAGCTTATTATATTTGACAACCAGTAGACAAGATATTATGTTTAGTGTGTGCTTATGTGCACGCTTTCAATCATCTCCAAAAGAATCTCATTTAATTGCAGTTAAGCGCATTCTTAGATATTTTAGTAGTACAATTAACCTAGGGTTATGGTACCCTAAGCATATATATTTCGATCTAATCAGCTACACAGATACAGATTATGCTGGTTATAAAATAGATCGAAAAATCACTAGTGGAGCATGTCACTTTTTAGGTCATGCACTAGTTCCTGGTTTAGTAAAAAATAAAATTCTGTTGCACTATCTACTGCTGAGGCAGAATATGTTGCTGTGGGTAGTTGTTGTGCTCAAGTTCTTTACATGAAGCAACAACTTGAAGATTTTAAACTCATGTATAATCACATTCCAATCAAATGTGATAATACAAGTGCTATAAATCTTTCAAAAAACCCAATACAACATTCTAGAACTAAGCATATTGAAATAATATATTATTTTCTTCGAGATCATGTACAGAAAGGTGATATAGTACTAGAGTTCACAAACATACACGATCAGTTAGCAGATATATTCACAAAACCTTTACCAGAAGATAAATTATGTATGCTTAGAAGAGAAATAGGTATGATGCATGTTATGAATATTTCTTAAAAGATAGACCAAAGTTCATAAAAATAGAGAGATATTTTTTTTAAAATACTTTTACATAAACTTGAGGTTCTTAGCCTCATGTTTGAGACGCTCATTTTCTTCATACAATATCATGTCATCCCTATCCATGGGAACCTGGCAAGCGGAATGAAGAATCCAATAGAGATTTTAACTGTTTATTCTTCTGTCGAATGATTCCTTCCCTTGTGTGAGACTCTTGAACAATTCGTTGAAGTACAATAATTTGTTCTTTAAGCTTTTCAACCTCATATTTTTTGGCTTGTAGCCACTGGGAAAAAGCAACAATAGAGGATGAGTAGCGAGTCCCGAGACCCACCAAGTCATAGATAGCATCGGAGTCTGACTTATTAGCCAAACTATTATTTTCTTACTGCAACATGGCACCAATGGCAACTGCAAAAAGGACAGGAGGTTGAGGTGCTAAATACCTCATGGATGGATCTAGAGGAATGTTAGAAGAATGAGTCATTGAAAAAAGAATTGAAAACTTAAAGCGAGAATGTTGAAGGAATGCAGATGAGTTATAGAGATGAGAATAAGATTTGATGAAAATTGGATGAACTTTAAGACTGATTTTATAGAGATAGCATAAAAAATAAGACAAACTATTGTCTTTTCAAATCTTATTTAGTAAAAAAAATACAAGATATGCTGGACACATATTGTCAAAAGTTTTCTTATTAAGCCAGCGAGATTAACAGTAGGTTGTCCTTATTTTTCTAGTAAACGATGAACCTCTGCTGTTATCTGTCGATATTGACCTTGTATCTGAACCCTTTCTCGTTCCAGCTTCTTTATTCGTGGTTGCAGATCATGAGCATACCAATCTGCAAATTTTTTCAACTCTTTGTTTTCTTGCTTTAGCCTTTTATTCTCTCTATCCTTATTAGCAAGCTTCTGTCGTAACTCAGATATTTGGATGTTAAGATGATCAATCTCACTCACCCTTGCTATTAACCTCTGAGACATGGTCGTAACAGAGGCAGCATATTGACTACTGAGCATTCTTGATTGTGCAACAATCTCAGAATCAGCCCTATTAGAAAAACGGATCTCTACTCCTATCATGGTATTGATGGTCTCAGGAGAAAAGATTGATGGTTGATGCGTCAAGGATTCCTGATTCAAGTTTGGAACATTAATGGAAGAGAATTTCTCGGCCATTCTATCGTTATGAAAAAACAGAACTCAGGTCAATGAGCAATGTGATTTTTTTTTTTTGTATCCGATGGGTGAAAATGATCATTTTTTTTATAGAAACTCAAAGCCTTCAATTCCGTTTTGTCAACAATATCAGGCGATTGTTTAAATCTCCAGCCGCACTAAATTCATAGAGTTAGCTTCAAACCTTTGCAACACTTGTCGGGTCACGGACGGCTCTTTTTTTCAACTACCTACAGTGTCTACTAACACATCATTTTCTTCAGTCTATTTATTTGTCGTGGATCCTTTTTAATGATGCCAAAAGGGGGAGAAGTTTTAGACTAGAACATTAACATTGTTTAAATTGCTAAACTTGTTATATATACTTGGAATTATATTTATACTTTTGCTTGAAAAACTAACGCACATTCTCAGGGGGATCTTAAGTATTAATACAGGTTTCAAGTTCTATCAAGTATTTATCATCATAAAAAAAGGGGAGATTGTTGAACCAAAGGTTTCAAGTTTCGTGTAATTATAAATCTACACATGGATTTTGATAATAACAAATGAATTCAAAGAATAAAGGATTCTCAACCTCAAGTTGTGTACACAATAGAGTCAAGCACACCAAGGAACCAAGTATGAGCAAGAAGAGAACAAGTTTACATTAAAGTCATAGAGTACTGTTGTAAATCTCTTAAAAATTCAAAATTAGGATTAAGGCTCAAAATTAATATTTTATCAAAAAGCATTAAAATACATTTTCCACATGTGCATGAATATTTTGAAAATTAAATTTGAAAATTTTGAAAGATGATTGATTGTCATTTTTCACATGTGCGTGACATGATTAAAGGTTTGAACTTTAAAAATATTAAGATGATTGATTGTCATCTTTCACATGTGCATGTTTTATTTGAATTTTTTCGAAAGTGATTGATGCTTTTCTTGACTTATGCAAAATGTAGATGTCTTTGTTTAAAAATTTTGAAAAGTAAAGTGTGCACCTTTTGTCATATGCAAAAAATAAAAGATTATGTTTGAAATTTTTGAAAAGTAAAGTGTGCTCCTTTTGTTATATGCAAAAAGTAAAAAGATTAGGTTTGAATTTTTTGAAAAGTGAATGATGTTATCTTTGACATGTGAATCTTTTTAAATTTGAATATGAAGTCTCATATGCCTATAAATAGATCATTTGGGAGCTTCACATTCACAACACCAAGAGTATACAACATTAATTCAAAGCTTTCATTCTCTATTCTCTAAACATTGAGCCTTAACTCTTGTTCATTTTGAGAGATAAAGTTTGCGCTGTATTGTTCTTATTTTACTCATTGAGGAGTGTTTTCTGATAACCTACCTACTGTCAATTCTTGTATCAGTAAAAGGGTATATATAACCCTTGTGCGTATAGAAAGTGTTCTATATAGGGAATAGTTGAATCACCACGTGTAAAGTGATTGCAAGTATAGAGGGTGTTCTACACAGATCCTTTGTAGCGGTGTTGTTCAAAGATGTAATAGGTTTCTATCTCCACTTGAAGGAGGTTGAATAGTGAATTAGGAGATCCTCAAGGGGTAGCTTGAGGCGAGGACGTAGGCAGTGAGGCCAAATCTCGTTAACATACTGAGTTTGCTTCTCTCTTACCCTTACTCTTGATATTTATTGTTGTTTCATATTTTGTTTATATTTTATATTGTATATTTGATTTATAATTGCTATTTTTTTAAATACAACTCAATTCACCTCCTCTTTTGTGTTAGTCATCTGGGCAACAGCCAAGTTGCTTCTCAATCAAGTTTTACATTACATGAGAAAGGTGGTAGATCAAAACAATCCAAAAACAAATTTTTAGAGGCCGACAATGGGTATGGGATTCCATTAGTATTCTCCAGCATGCGTGGATACCTCATAAAATGATGACTTCAATCTATCAATGAACTGGATTGGGTCTGGATTGTTTCGCATGGGAAGGCTGTTTAGTTGCCGGAGTAGAAGGGATTTGTTTGCAGGGAAGAAGGTTTTTGTTTAGATGGGTTTTAATCGAGTGTAAAATGAATAGATGATGGGTTTTTTTATTTCCTCAAATTTCTGACGTGTCTTTACATAAGTGGAGGGCTATTTTTTTCATATTAGATAGTTTTATAATATTGTTCTTTCAGTAATTTTTAAAAATTGAATTATTTTTTATTTGAATTTTGGGAAAGTTGCAAGTGTTAATCTAATAATCAGTCGGGCTGAACTCCACCACAAAATAGCCCTCTAATAATCTCATGACACGTAGGCTTACCATTTACACGACAATGGAACCACACCATAGAAAGAAACACCTCTCACACACAGATCTCCCCCTCTCAGATATCTTCTTCATCTAGCTCCTCGATCCCCCTCTCTCATTCGTAGCCCCGCAACCCATTCCAGCCCAACACCCACCTCTTGGAACCTTCATCGAGAAGTTCCCTCTCAACCTTCACAGCCCGACAATTTGTATTTATGAATGTTTGTTCTTCAATGTGATTGGTTTCAATCCTTCGGGTCATTCTTCCCTGAGAAAAGCGTCATGCTTGGCAACCTAATTGGAGTTTCTAGAATTTTAGAGTTTTCACGAAGATCGATGAGGGGAAGAGTAGCATAAACCGTGAGAGACAGAAATAATAACGTCCAGAGGGAATTTGCACAGCCCAACCTCCATTGATATTGCACCTTGTGATTTCTCATCCACCCTCCTCATTTCCGATGCAAACTCACTATTTGTTAGTGGCCAAGTTGCTTCTCAATCGAGTTTTCCATTGGATGAGAAAGGTGGTGGATCAAAACAATCCAAAATTGAATTTTTAGAGGCCGACAATGGGTATGGGATTCCATTACTATTCTCCTGCATGCGTGGATACCTCATAAAATGATGACTTTAATCTATCAATGAACTGGATTGTGTGTGGATTTTTTCGCATGGGAAGAATATTTATTTGCCGGGGTAGAAGGGGTTTATTTGCAAGGAAGAAGGTTTTTGTTTAGATTGGTTTTAATCGAGTGTAAAACAAATAGATGATTGGTTTTTGTTATTTCCTCAAATTTATGACGTGTCTTTACATAAGTGGAGGGCCTTTTTTTTTCCATATTATATAGTTTTATATTGTTTTTTTAGAAATTTGAAAAAGTTGAATTATTTTTTATTTTAATGTTTGGGAAAGTTGTAAGAGTTAATCTAATAATGAGTTAGGCTGAACTCCACCAAAAAATAGGCCTCTAATAATCTAATGACACGTAGGCTTCCTATTTACACGAAAATGGAACCGCACCATAGAATGAAACACCTCTCACACACAGATTTCCCCCTCTCAAATTTCTTCTTCATCTAGCTCCTTGGACCCCATCTCACATTCGCAGCCACGTAACCCATTCCTGCCCAACACCCACCTCTTGGAACCTTCGCCGGCAAGCTCCTTGTCAACCTTCACAGCCCGACAATATGTATTTCTGAATGTTTGTTCTTCAATGTGATTGGTTTCAGTCCTTCAGGTCATTTTTCCACGAGAAAAGCGTCACACTTGGCAGCCTAATTGGAGTTTCTAGCATTTTAGAGTTTTCACGAAGATCAATGAGGGGAAGATTAGCAGAAACCGTGAGAGATAGAAACAATAACGTATAGAAGGAATCTGCAGAGCCCAACCTCCATTGATATTGCACCTTGTGATTTCTCATCCACCCTCCCCATTTCCGATGCAAACTCACTATTTGTTAGTGGCCAAGTTGCTTCTCAATCGAGTTTTCCATTCGGTGAGAAAGGTGGTGGATCAAAACAATCCAAAAATGAATTTTTAGAGGCCGACAATGGGTATGGGATTCCATTACTATTCTCCTGCATGCGTGGATACCTCATAAAATGATGACTTCAATCTATTAATGAACTGGATTGTGTATGGATTGTTTCGCATGGGAAGGCTCTTTAATTGCCGGGTAGAAGGGGCTTGTTCGCAAGAAAGAAGGTTTTTGTTTAGATGGGTTTTAATCGAGTGTAAAATGAATAGATGATGGGTTTTTTGTTATTTTCTCAAATTTCTGACGTGTCTTTATATAAGTGGAGGGCTATTTTTTTCATTTATATAGTTTTATAGTATTATTTTTTTAGAAATTTTAAAAAGTTGAATTATTTTTTATTTGAAAGTTCGGGAAAGTTGTAAGAGTTAATCTAATAATCAGTCGGGCTGAACTCCATAAAAAAATAGCCCTCTAATAATCTCATGACACGTAGGCTTCCCATTTACATGACAATGGAACCGCACCATAGAAAGAAACACCTTTCACACTTAGATCTGCCTCTCTCAAATTTCTTCTTCGTCTAGCTCCTCAGTCCCCCTCTCACATTTGGAGCCCTGCAACCCATCCCAGCCCAACACCCACCTCTCGAAACTTTCATCGGCAAGCTCCATCCCAACCTTCACAGCCCAACAATTGTTATTTCTGAATGTTTGTTCTTCAATGTGATTGGTTTCAGTCCATCGGGTCATTCTTCCTCGAGATGAGCGTCACGCTTGGCAGCTTGATTGGAGTTTCTAGTATTTTAGAGCTTTCACGAAGATCGATGAGGGGAAGAGCAGCAAAAACTGTGAGTGATAGAAACAATAACGTACAGATGGAATCTGCATAGCCCAACCTCCATTGATGTTGCACCTTGTGATTTCTCATCCACCCTTCCCATTTCCAATGCAAACTCACTATTTGTTTGTGGCCAAGTTACTTCCCAATCGAGTTTTCCATTACATGAGAAAGGTGGTGGATCAAAACAATCCAAAAACGAATTTTTAGAGGCCGGCAATGGATATGGGATTCCATTACTATTCTCCTGCTTGCATGGTTACCTCATAAAATGATGACTTCAATCTATCAATGAACTAGATTGTGTTTGGATTATTTCACATGGGAAGGGAAGAAGGTTTTTGTTTAGATGGGTTTTAATTGAGTGTAAAATGAATAGATGATGGGTTTTTGTTTTTTTCTCAAATTTCTGATGGGTCTTTACATAAGTGGATGGCTGTTTTTTTTTTCCATATTAGATAGTTTTATAATATTGTTTTTGTTTAGAAATTTGAAAAAATTGAATTGTTTTTTTATTTTTTACTGAAAAGTTTAAAAAGTTGTAATGTTTAGTTTGATAATTTTGTATTTAAATTATATTTGAGAATGAGATAAGATGAGAATTTTGGGATGATATCTATTTCCAAACAAGCGTAGTATATGGAAAAGGGGTGTGCGACAATACAAATCAAGGTAAAATTTAAATAAGTCCAACTTTATCGGGAGTTTGACTTTGAACTTCAGCTCCAACTTACATAGAGTCTTATTCGACTCTGACTCTGACTAGTGGTGCTAACTGCACTCCTGTGAGGGGTCCCACCCCTCCCCCCTTCCCACAAGGGGTCCAATCTGCCCACCACCCCTATTGAACATTACACTACAGATTATATAGGACTAGGACACAAATCTTACAAAAAATTCTTAAAAAATCGTAGAAATATTACTAATTTTGCAAATCCAAACAAAAACAAAAAATAAAAGAAACCTATAGGTAAAAAAAAAGAATATAAATCTAACAAAAAATCAAAGAAAGAAACAAACCTAAAAAATTACAAAACAAATTGAAAATAAATGTACAGACCCACAAGACATAGCCACAGTCATGGGTCATACAAACTGTGCATCTATGGGTAGATTTGTATGGCCCATTATTGTCATGGTTGCGGTTGTTGGTCATTAAACTCGTAAACCCATCACAGAGGCATCCATGGTTGCAGCTGCTAGTCACAAAAGTTAGAACTACAAGCTCATGGAGTTCTAATGCCACCCGTGACCTACAACAATTCAGAGAAGTCCTCTATCGGCTCAGAGGAAGAGGAGGAGAAGAAAGGAAAAGAAAGGAGAAGAGAAATGGGAGAAAAGAGAGGATGGTGAACACTAGGAGAAGAGAACATGGGAGAGAAGAATGGAAGGGGAGAAGAGGGACAGGGGTCGGGAAGAGGGAAGGAGAGAAATTAGAGGTGAGAGAGAAAACTTTCTTTTTATAATTAAGGTTATATTTTGAAACTACATCATTTCTTTCGTTACAAATCTATTGTATATAAATATATATAAAATTGTATGTACACATATATTACATATGCTGGTTGAACGAGATATATGCAGGGTGGACCTGGCCCCATCCACGCATGTCTTTAACATGCAGATAATGTGGGGGGATTTTTTTTTGGCCCCGGGGGGGGGGGGGTGTTGTTGCTTCGGCCAGGCAGGGCGAATAGGTAGCAGGATCCCGCAACCCCGCTACCACCCCTAACTTCGACAATGCAGAGTAAGAGGGGGAATCAAATTTTTAATTATAGAATATTAATTATATCATTTATCTATTTATTTTCTCATTTCTTTCTTTGTCAAGGATTTTCTCTTTGTTTTTTTTCCCTTTTTCATTGTCAGTGAAATAAGAGAAATGATATTCCCACCACTCCCAGCTCCCAGTGAGGAGCTACCACTCTCATTTTTATTTATTTATTTTTTATTTCATGATTAAGAAAGTATTTTTATGATGTTATGAATTTTTTTAAAAAAATCTTTAAAAATATTAAAATATATATATATAATTAAAAAATAAAATACTACATATGACTAACTGTAATTACAGCTAGCTGTAGCCCCAAGCGGTGAATGTTGCACTGTCCATGAAATTGCTTGATTTATTCATCCTAAACTAGCATTATGGCACTTTTGCACTTATATTTTTCCCAAGCAAGCGAGTAGACTTCATTAAAAAAGTAGAAAAGATGATACATGAGGGGGGGGTGTGGTTCCCCAACAAACACCCCAGAAGAATAACAACAGTGCAAAGAGGTGGATAAAAAAAATAAAGAAAATGGGTCTTAGAGACTAATTTCTTGGTTTTCACCGAGGACACCGTCTTATAAGACATTCGTAAAAAAATACGAACAGCTCCGCTAGAAGTAGCCAGGGTGGCGGGTGCACTGTTGTTTGTTGGCTTGAGATAATTTTTGAAGAGATCCGCAATTATTTCTTTGAGATCACCTGTTAGGGAAAGCGAAAACATAGTAGAAAGCATGGCATCGGGTGGACTAATCTACGGCTAGTGAACATTTGCAAACCCGCACACTTGTGATGGCATGAGGCAGCCACGCGCCGGTGGGAAGAGGATGGGATGACCCAGATTTGAAAGATCTTGGCGAGATGAAGCGGCTGGAACGACGCGTGTAACCGTTGGAGACGTTGGAGTGCGGTGACATGTGAAGACCATGCACGGAAACAAGCCGCGCGGGAGAACAATGCGCCAAGAATTTTGGTACGGCTCTGCGTCTTCCTAGTAGATCAGTGGCTGTAAGAAGTGGTGGTGCGGCACATGTAAGCTGAAGGTGGCCGAAGAGTAACAGATCTGACCAAAACTAAATCATAGGATAGAGGAGGAAAAAACACTACTTTAAAAATGTATTCAGAGTGCGGCAAGGAAAAGGAGAAGGCTCTTCTCTGACAATGACTATCACAAGAAAGGAATTTTCTAGAGAGAAGGTGGAGTTTCTCTCTCCAAAAACCAAAGCCCGGTGAACTTTTTTTCTTAAAAGAGGACTATGGCACTTTTGCACTTGACCCAGAAGCATATATGCGTTTATAATGGCAGGCATTGTTGACGAGAAAAAAAAAATGTCAGGCAATGACACCTCTATCATAAATTAGGTAAATTAATTAACGGTGCATCTACTGAAAAATCAGGATTAATTATAAATTTAACATTTGAGTTTTTTCCGGTATTTATCTAATATTTATCTAAGTTTTAAAAAATTCATAATTAGGTATTTCTGTCCAACTCTGATTAATTTCTTAACCACCCAAAGGCAATGAGGACATATGTTAACTAATGAAAATCTGACATTTGTCCACCCAGTTATACATCTGGGACTTTATTTAAAAATCGTAATGAAAAGTTAAAAATATATTTACAATCTTAAAAATACTAAATAGAGTCCAATTTTATTTTATTTTTTTAAAAATCTCTGTATTTTTATTCAATAAATTTAAATATAATTCTAGAATGTGAAAATCTTGCATACTTATTTAAAAAAAAATGGAATTTATTATTAACATTTTTTCATATGAATTTTAAATTTATTATTTATTTATTTATTTTTAATTTATTATTTTGAAATGTTAATTCTCAGTGTCACTTAACCGAGTCTTATGTGAGATTTGGACGGAGAAGAAAAGCGCGCACACATATTGACTTTAAAATATTAGTGGTTGGGGGTTTTGTCTATTTTGGAAAATAAAGGTATGGGCGGTGCGACAAGTTCGACCCAAGTGGTTCTCCAACATTGAAAGTGATGCTGCATATATGCTTTGAATTGTGGAAGAAAATCATGTTAATCCAACCACATGTACCAAGGAATTGACATCATGATGTTACCTCATGATTTTTGCCAATCTTAATGCTCATATCATCTCAACCAAAGTTGACTTCATCCTTATAAGCCTTTGCATATGACATTCCATCCCTTAGTACCTCAATTTGGGTAACCTAACAATACAAGTACATTGATGAAGAGAGATAGTCTTTCTAATTGTTTATAAAGAAATAAACACATCATATGGGCTTAGCAGCATTTAATAGTGTTCTTAAAGAATTTTTGGACAGTATAGATATTATCTGAGTAATAAATACTATATGATATATCTATCTCTTTTTGTATTTGACTGTATAAAATTAAAGAATATCTTAATTATAATTTAGATATTAACTATGCACCAAACCCTTTCATAATTGTCATGTGGCCCATGCCATAGCGTGACGTGATGATATTAATTGGATCTAAGTTTTATTATAATGATCATGAAATTGATATTAGGAAAAATATAGAGTCGTAAGATATTTCCTTCTCCTCCCTCCCTTGATGTTTTGATAAAGGCTGGTTGGGCTTGACCAATGATTGGCTAATGAAGATGGGATTGATTATGGTGGATACCACAACAACATCCCATCAAGTATGATAATATTTTTTGCTTAAATACTTGCCATTTTGTAGAAGTAATCAATCACTTTGGTGGGATTGTTTGCATGTAAATTACAATGATGGCAATGAGTTAGGGAGAAATAAATGAGCATAGGGTTCAACTTCTACTAAAAAAGCCCACTACATGGAGAATTAATATCCAAGCCCACTTGGTAGAAATAAGCCCATCTTTAACTAAACGGCTACAAACCCAATAAGTGAAAATTATCCATGAGCCATATTCTTAAGATTCTCAATAAAACAGGGCACTCATCGATAGATCAGGAATATTTGCCAATGGCCTCCGGCCCATGACACGTCTTCAAAATGGAGATCATGATGAGTTCAATCTCTTATCTCCTAATGTATAAAAAAAATCAGGAATATTGAAAGATAAATACTTGCAGTACCTTGTGCTCTCTCTCTCTCTCTCTTTTAGTTATTTTTGAGATTATTTTATTGACTGGTTACCTAATTTTAAAAGCATATTTAGATAATAAGATAAGATATACTGTGAATAGTAGTGAAATAATTTAAGTTAAAAATTGAATAAAAATATTATTATAAAGTTAAAATATTGTATGAATATAATTTTTTAATATAATTTTTATTTTAAAATTTTAAAAAAAATTTATTATTTTTATATTTTGTTTAAAAATTTAGAAAATTGTAATTATTAAATAATAATTATACAAAAAAATTGAAATTCATCTATACTCCTATGGAAATGAGCTTTTGTGACTAGATTAGACTAGACTTGCACAACATATTCAAAACAACCAAACAACAATACTTATTTCTTTTCGAATAAATTTAATGATCGTTTTGGCAACGAAAAAGGCCGAATCTACACTCCCCCGGAAACCGATGTATCTTTACATAGAGCTCCTGTTTGAAATCAGGACTAAATTAAAATCAATATAATTTTTAATTGAGTTTAATTTTTAAATATTTAGTTCTTAAATTACTAATTTATCTCAATTTAAAATCTCTTTATACGTCATACGTGGGATCAATAATCTTTTTCAACTCAATACATCTTTACACGCAAGACACATAAACTTTTTCAAATTCTCATAAATACATCTAAACTCATTTTAGGTGGACCTCACAAAACTCAATCTACTATATCAACTTATTACTATTTATAAGAAAGTCAACTCATTTCAATTTAGCTTAACATTCAAACAAGAATGGCAATAGGTGAAAAAGATTCCGATCGTCCGACACTGTAAGAGGCGCATTGCATTCAACACCCAGAAATAAAACTCTGTTTTAATGTATTTTTAAGTACCTATTAAGTATGTTACTTTAAATAAAATATACGAAAAATTAAAGATAATATATATGGTTTTTCGTAGAGAATGGTTACAAAACTTTCTGTGAATATTAAATCCCTTTTTAATGTTAAATGGATTCTTTCTTACTCATCATGAGTAAAATCTTGGGGATAACATTTTTAAACTATATATGTATATATGATCAATCAACTCAAACTTAGTTTTGTTTTTGTTTTTATTTTATCATAATCAATCTTAAAAGAAATTGTTTGGCGGTAAACAAAACTAATTCTAGAGTGTCCAATGCGTAGAAAACACATATATAGCAATGAATACAAGGAATTTGTGGGAATCTAGGGGATCAGAATTCAGACGGAGGGACAAAATAAAACAAAAGAGTGATGGTAGATAAATGTATGGGTTCTACAAGTACTGTGCATTCTTAATTTTGAAAAACAGTAGAGTTCACCGTTAAAAGATTAATATTTTCATATAAATCTTATATTTACTCATTTTTTATAGAAGTAGTGCGCAGCGCTTGCATATTCTATAACTGCAAATATCATTTCTCAAAACAAAAACCTCATCTCTGAATTTGAATTCTTGTTAACTATATAAGTTTAGTAGGAAGATTGAAGACATAATCATGATGATCATAGTTTAAAATTGTAAAATACACACCTGTTGTTAGGTATATCTATACTATATATTTGTTTTTATATATATAACAAAACGATTCATATGTTTAAAGAATATTGCGTGACAACTTTTTTAAATTAGATTTAAAAAAAAAAAACACGTTCTTCTAGTATATTGTTTAATGAACTCTAGTCAGATTTTTAAATTAAATATGTCCTCTTGAAGGAAAATTCCGCCCAAGTATTTATTTAGATGTTGCAATCATGTGTTGAAAGAGACCCATCTAAACTAGAAAAAGAAAAAGAAGCATATCATTTCCAACAATTGGATTAAGAAGATTATGATCAACATATTAATTTACTTCCATTATTTAGGGAACATATATAAGAGTAGATCAGTGACATGATTCGACCAATTGTTCTCCATATCCATGCAGCCATGTCAAGGTCCATAGCTAGGTCAGAGACCAAGTAACAAGCACCACACCATCGTCTATATTCAGTCCCAAATCATTCTAAACAGCATTTGATCCATCAACAATATTATTCTTACATGGAGGCTGGCCTACATGCTTTGCATCACACCCATTCACAGAATCACACTCATCTACCACCTTGGCTTTCACACTCCTCCCATTACTAGCCGTAATTTTTATCATCTTCCCACAGTGCGACCCCCCATCAAACTCCACTCTGAGTTTTCATGGAAACTTTCATCACAACTGGATGCACCCCCGCCATCCCGACCTTGGCTGAAATCATTGTTTGTGAGAAGGGCTCGTGTGGAGGACGTGACGAGCAGTGAGCATTTGAACTGAGAGAACAATTTTTCCTTGCAATTCTTAGTGCCTGAGGGCTGGCATTTGTTATCTTTAGGGGGTGGGGAGCCCTTGCATATGTTGTTGCCAACCTGATCAGGGTCATCATTGCACTTACCCTCGATGCATATGAGTTGGCCGGTGCAGTCGTTGAGGGATTTGCATGGACCGCTGCATGAGGATGTAGCTTGTGCAGGGAGAGGAAGGGAGAGGATATTGATAATGAGGAAAGGGGGAAGCAACACTAAAACTAGGTTTGCCATTTGAGAGAACATGTTGGCAGGTGAAGTTGTGCAACGATGAGAGTTGGAGAGACGAAGGGTTCAGCTTAATTACAAATGAATTCCATTGTGAAAATGATTAATATTTTTGTTGAATTATTACCTTTTTTTCAATTGCTCAAAGGTTGCCCAGTTAGGCTGTTAGCAACTTTTGTTTATTCAACTTCGAAATGAAAAGGATGCAAACAAATAGATCATTACGCACTTTATAATTAGTAAATTAAGGTACTTCTGTAATAGTAGTATCGATCGGTTTCTCTCAAGCCTCTTTCGTTAAGTTCATCTTCTTCTGTCTGGTTTATGGATAAGCATTTAGGGACTTTGGTTTCATTCATTTCTTTAAAATTAATGCGTTGCATATATATTCCCTTCCTCTTGGCCACAAACTAGTTGACAATGATGGAGCATGTATATATGTGTATGTTCATACAGCTTTAAGCATTTGTGGAACACACCCTACGACAAGAGGACAAGGTGCGTGCATGCATGCATGCTGATTAAATTTTGTTTATTCTACGTAATTAATCGAAAAATCTAGGAATTAATTACAAACTAGCTAGCTAAGCTAGCGCTATTGAATCCCATGCAGTACTGGGACGCAATCCCCTTGGACTCATCTAGTGTGAAAGAATATTTTCTCTTATTATTAATTTCTTCTGATCTCTCAAGAAATACTATTCATCATTCTTTTAATATATATTATCCTTTTATTATTTATTAATGCAATAATATTGTAAATATAGTTGTCTCTTCGGCCATATATGTAGAAATAACTTAATCAGCCTAGGCCCCACTACCTAGAGTTGGGATCATCAATATCCATATAATTAGGGTTGGCATGAACTCTGCGACTGCATACCATATATGATAATATATGCTTAATTTATGGGTTGGGATGAAAAACCTGTCTAAAACCAATTCCTTTTTTAGTAATTAAGAGATGTGGCAGAGTTTGAATCAACAGACTGATCAGCCATGCATGCTTACTGCAATATATGCATGAGTACGTACATATATATAAGTATATTACATGCTCATTAACTTTCATTCTACACTACTCAAAATTAGTAATTAAAACCATGAGCATTATTGTAAATATTTTCCTTTGTCATATGATTAATGAATGATTAATTTTTATCCTTCAGAAAATTTTAAAATCTAATTGGGTCTTGTGGATTTCAGTTGTCTTGAGGTGCCTTTTGTTGGGATGATTATCCCTTGCATTGGCAGCCGGTAGGAAAAAGACAGAGACGGTAGATAAGCTTACCTCCCAAATAAAATACTGAATAATATGAACTAATAGAGAAATAATTTCATATGATGTAATTTCATACAAAAGTACAAGGATTATACAAAAGTAATTTCACAAATTGATGTAGTTTCATGTAGTTCATCAGATTGTAAAGTTACTTTTATTATAAAGTAGTTCTAAGATCATATGAAAGCATTTCAATTTGTGGGATTACTTTTATGTAATTCCTTTGTAGCCATAACACTTCTCATTTTGAGGTTTTTGATCTTTATAGATTCAACTTTGATCATTTTGATCCTTCTATTAATAGACAATTAATAATCAACTACATATGACAGAACTCCTCTCTCAGGGTTTGCCCCTGTAGAGGCTTTTTCCCTGTCGCTGTACAGGATCTTCTAGTTGTTTTCTTGATTGGTTTATAAAGGTCGAAGCGAGATAGTGTAGTATGGAGGACAAGTTGGAGGAGCTGTATAAGAAACTTTATCTTATGAAGCAGGAGAGTGAGGAGGTTTATGTGGAAATTCATAAACTGCAAGATGCAGTCATTTGTGGAGGTAAATGTTTGCTGGTTAAACTTCTTATAGACCGTCATTTCAATCAGGAGGCTTTTAAGATGACAATGAAAAAAGCATGGAGGCCAGTCAGGAATATTAGGTCTAGAGATTTGAATCCCAAAGTCATGTTGATAGAGTTTGAAGATGTGCGTGATAAGGAACAAGTTATTAGGGACATACCTTGGTCTTTTGATAAATAATTGGTGTTGGTTAAGGAGGTCGAAAGCTATCAACAAGTCCACCGAATAAGGATTACTGAAGCATTGTTTTGGGTGTGTCTGCATGATTTACCGTTGATTGCAAGGAATGATTATATTGGCCGTTTGATTGGAAATACAATTGCAAAGGTGATGGAAGTTGATATTGAGAATGGAGAAATGGCATGAGGTGAATTTATGCAAGTAAGGATCAATATTGACATTACAAAAGCTCTGTTAAGAGGCAAAATCATTAATATTGGTTCTATTGTCCCCGTCTGGGTTTGATTTTCCTATGAAAGGCTACTGAATTTCTATTACTATTGTGGTCATTTGGGTCATGGCCATATGGAATGTGATATATGGTAGTGTGGATAGAGAATGTATGAACAGGAAGGCTTTCCCTATGGAGGTTGTTGTGAGTAAAAAGTCAAGGAACCAGATGTTGGGATTGCCAAGACATGCAGCGTGAGATTGGACATAGGAATCTGGCAAACTCTCAGGCGTCTATTAGAAGGAATGATACCATTGATGAGGATAACGAATGAAATCTTGATGATTTAGCTAATTGTTCAGTTGAGTTAATTATAGAATTAGCTAAGGATAATGATTAGAACCCGAATGGGGAGGATGAAATCTCTAAAAACATGCAGATGTAAATCCATAAATCCCATGAATATCTGAGTGAAGAAGCTTGCGTCTGAGAAGGAAACGAAATTGTTTTTATGCTGGAGTTGATAGAGGATGTCGTAGGTAAAACGACAGTTTAGGAAGGGGTTGAAGTGGGCCTGTAGGGCTCATTAATAGGGATAGGGGAGGTGGGAGAAGGTTATCGGGCTGGGCTAAGACCCAGTTTGAGCAAAGTTCAAGAGGAGGGCCCAGGTCTGGTAAGGATAAGGATGCCTGATGTCATGGAGGGGCATAAATGGAAATGGTTGTCAAGCAACAAAACAACCTCTTCTAATTCAGAAACCCCCCAATTGAAACTTTCCAACCGTAAACGAAAGGAGAAACTTGAGGATGACAAGGTAAATGGCAGATCCATCAAGAGAAAGATTGCGGCAAGAAGTTCGGAGGATGATTTTGAGAAGTCCTGAATTTTCACATCAGCGGTGGATGGAACCCAGCACTGCCAGAAGTTATAAAACTCCTCAGTTGGAATTCCCGTGCTTGGGAACCCACAAGGCATCTTGCTTCAGTTGACGGTATAGTAGACACTATTACCAGAGGGTGGTAGGTGGAACAGATTCGAGCTCTCTTCAATCCAAGTCTTGTTGCTGATATTTTGAAAGTGATAATTTATCTTGCTGAGCAACCTTTTAAGTGGATTTGGTCCCAGGAAAGGAGTGGCAAGTTCAGTGTTAGGAGTTGCTACATGTTTTTTAAGGAGAAGCTAAATGGTGATTCAGGGGAATGTTCAAATGCTGATCAACAGCAATCACTTTGGAAGGCATTGTGGAAAATGAAAGTTCCAAACAAAATAAACATGTTTGCTTGGAGGGTTTGCAAAGAGGGACTACCATCACAGTTGTGACGCCCCCAAATTCCGCTTGGGATTGAACGGATATCTGAAGCGTCGGGACATGCAACACATGGTTACCTGCCCCCGTTCATGACATATAAGATGTAATGTTCCTAATATGCATCTAGCATTATGCAATATTCGCAGCGGATAATTTTTTTTTATTTTTTTTATTTTTTGAGCAATACTATGCACCAAACTTATAATATTCCAAATAGTTAAATCGTAATCCAAGTATGCTTAACAAAATAAACATCCACGATTTCAGTATGAATCTTAGAAGACTATAACCTCAAAAACATGGGAGACCAAACTCCATATTTACATTACCATAATATACTATTGAGGAAGTTCGTCGAGTAACTCACGTAACTCGACTAACGAGGCCAGAAAACTGTCCAAAAACTAACTATGGAAGTTGTAAACTACCCGTCGTGTCTGCGGCGTCGTGTCAACCTCCTTCAGTCTACGAACATCTGCTCCCTGTTCTGATCCTGACACATCGCCTACCATTCGGGGGGAATGGTAGTTGGGACTATCACGGTGAGATTTGATTACAAATCTCAGTAAGTTAATAAGAAACTCCCACACAGGTTAAAGATGCATGCATGGCAGTAAAAGCATAAATGCATAAGTAAAGTCGTACATAACCATAGCATAACTTGACATATAGCATGACATAACCAGAACTTAAACGTGAACTGAACTTCACTTAACATGACATGAACTTGAGCTTAAAACATAAGATGGACTAGCAACATAACATGAACGTGAAACTTGAAACATAACATGGACTTGAAATATAGCATGAACGTAAACATGCATAACATAAATATGAACTTGAAAATAACATAAATTTGAGTATAATATGACATAAACGTGAACTTGAGACATAATGTGAACGTGAACATAACATAACATGAACGTGAGTTTGAATATATCATAAACGTAAACATAACATGATGTGAACATGAATTTGGAACATAACATGAACATGAACATAACATGTACGTGAGCATAACATAACATGAACTTGATCTGAAACTTGACTTATCATGCACTTGATCTGGATCTTGACTTAACATAAATTTGGAATCTTATTCAATTGTCTTGATTAATAACGTGACCATATGGGTGCTACACGGGTCCCCTAGAGCCGTGTGTCCCTGCCGATTACCGCATCACAACACAGGTATCTAAACCAGCTGTGAGTGCGTTAATACGTACTCCACAGTTGTTGTGGCCCCACGTATTCTACGTGTCATAATTAATGTGTCTCACGTAGTGTATGCTCCACAGTTGTTGTGACCCCATGAATACACGTAACATAAAATATGGCACCATCGGCGTTAGTGCCTGGCGCGCTCCGGTAACCAATTACTTAGGCCCCATTCGCAACCTGTTGACTGTACTTCGTCAACCTAGGAAATTTCACACCTATTTAGACACTCCAGCGTGAACAAAGGATTTCCACTAGGATATTACCCCATCCTAGCATTTAGGGTCGTGATTGACATGAATATCTTAACTTGAACATGATCTGAAACTTATATGAACTTTACATAAGGTGAACCACGCTTGAGTTTGTGGCACCGCATTACATAACTTGTGGTGAACACGCTTAGATCCGTGTCACCCTTAACATAACTTGTGATGAACACGCTTAGGTCCGTGTCATCCTTAACATATCTTGTGATGAACACGCTTAGATCCGTGTCATCCTTAACATAACTTGTGATGAATACGCTTAGGTCCGTGTCATCCTTGATCATAACTTGTGATGAACACGCTTAGGTCCGTGTCATCCTTAACATGTCTTATCTTTCTTAATGCATGAATGACTCACTCAAAAATGAGTAGCACTAATGCTATCTCAAGTGCAGGAGGATGTCGTGTAATAATTAAGAATAAATTCCTAGATCGTCTCCTCAGGGAAAGTTACTCAAAAATTAAACTCGTTGAAAAAGTGTGAAAAATTTCACAAAGAGAAAACAAGCGGATGATATGTGCAATGAATGAAAGAGGTTACTAGTCATGGACTAGATTCATACTTTTAGATTTTTGATTGTCGGTTTGGAATGTAAATGACTAATAGATTAAACTCAGAAATTAATAAAACTAAATTAAGAATTAAACTAGATTAGAAAGTAATTAATAAAACACAAACTGAAAATTGAAAATGCTCAAAGACAAGAAAGATTAAAGAAATGCGAAAAAAATAAATAACACGTAATAAGTAAACAAAAAAAATAAATTACTCAACGAAACATCCAAAAAAAAAAAAAAACTAAAGCTGCCGAAAATGAGACTTGTTCAACAAAAATTAATCTAAGCAAAGCCATAAAAATGAAACCGACCCCTAAGCTCTGGACAACGATAACGTAAAACAAGAAGAGAAAAAAAAATAAAGACTGGCCGCCGAATGAAAGATAAGAAGAAATGAAAATAACTCCACAAATGATGAAAATGAAAGGCAAAAAGAAATGAAGCCCGGCGTCCAAAATGAAAAGAAACTAAAAATGCTGAAAACAAAATCAAATACGCCGAACGCCACAACCAAAAGTAAAAAAATAAAAAAAATGCCGCCTGAACGAAACAAGAAACTAAGGCTAAATCTACCGAAACAAAAAGAAGTAAGCTAAATGCTGAATTAAACGGAAAGAAAGAAGATCAGTGCTGCACGGAAGAAAGAAAAAAAATAAATGCTGAATGACAAATAAACTCAAAGCTCATAGCTTCCATCTCTAACGTAAAATGCTCCAACGTAACAAAACAACTGTCCGTCTACCATCAAAACAGAGTTACGTCTGAATATTAAAAACTAGAAATGAAAACTGCAGAACAGAAAAATAAAATGAAGTGCTGTCGATGAAATAAAATGAAACTGAAATGAAACTGAAGCTCAAATAAAATGAAACTGAAGATGAACTGAAGCTCAAATAAAAATGAAACTGAAGCTGCCTCCGTATACTATGTAAAGAAGAGAAAAGAGTTTTTTTTTTAAGCTTCAATGCCTCAATATTTATAAGGTCAGCTTGTGTGAGAGTTACTGTTCTTTTTATCCGTGAATGATGCTGGTCACCACGTTCTGCATGTGCTGTCAACTTCCTGATTTTCTGCATTGTTGATTTTCTGTTTTCTGCATTGCTGATTTTCTGTTTTAGGTGCCGTAATTTGCTGCTTCTTTTGCTGCTGTCCAGGTGCATGTTTCAGCAGCTGAGAGTTATCTTTCCATCAAATTTTAGGTGCCGTGATTGATGTCCACTTTCTGCTTCATTTTTCTGCATGTGCCGAGTTTGTTGATTTTTTTTCTGCTTTGCTGAACTGCATGTGCTGTTTTTGGTGCTGTCTGAATGCTTCATCAGGTTTTCTGCATGTGCTGGTTTTAGGTGCCGTGATTTTTGATTTCTGCTGCATGTGAATATTTCCTCTGCATGTGTTAGCTGTCGTGAAAGACTTTCTGCATGTGTAGTTGCCGTGAGTTGAATTTCTGCTGCATGTGAATTTTTTTCTCTGCATGTGTGAGTTTGAGGTGCCGTGAGTTGATTTTCTGTTGCTTTGCTTGACTTTTCTGCATGCTGTGAATGATGCATGAGATACTTTGCATGTGCTAAAGCCGTGAGTTGCTTCTGCCGTGGGACCAAGTGATGTATGTGAGTGAGTTGTGTGCTGCTGCCTTGCATTTTCTTTCCAGCCGTTATTGATGCAAGTGTGAGTGATACATGTGAGTGATTTTCCTGCATGTGTTGCATTGAGGTGCTGTGAGAGACCTCCCTTGGTTGAAAATTCAATCACGACACTTCTCTTCCTTCAATCAATCACATGTTCCTCACGTCTCTTAATTCCAACAAATTCAACTCTCATATCTCTTTCTTTCCTCTTGCTCCCTTTCTTTGACCGATTCTCTCTTTTTATTCTAGCAAATCCTCGGTCACCAAGAGAAAAATAAATCACCACCAACTCCACCACGTTCTCTCTTCAATGAATCAAATACGGAACTTCTCAACTTTCTGGTCCAACCACCCTTTGAATTTTATTCAAGCTGAAAATATGAAGAAAGAAATAACACTAAAAAAAAATAAATATAAAAAATATGTTATATATTTGAAAAAATATTGCCCAATTATATCTTAGTTATAAAATTAAGCATAAACATGATATTAATCAATTAAAAATCACAACTCGTATTTATGCTTATTAACCATTTTTCCATCTAAAACTAATAATAATGTCATGAGGAATTTAAAATACATTGGTTTTAAATAGTTAAAATATGCAATATCTCAGCTCAATCAATGAGATATTATTTAATATCATATACTTTTCTAACATGGCGTATACTTGTAAATGGCACAATATGATTTAAACATAAACATTCCATGGCATACATGTAACATATGGCATACTTAACATGGCATACTTATAACATACAACATTGTATGACATAAAAGATTGTGTAACAGATAAATACTCATGAAATAATAAATCATGCGTAACAGATAAACATGTAATGACATGGTATATATGATAACATACATATATAAATTATAGTTCCCTTACCCATCATACATACACAATAAACTGATAGTAAGTTAGAAGCTAACTTATCTCGATCGTCACGTTCTACGAGAATAAAGTGCGAAATACGAGGAACTGTAAGAGGTCATTCTAAAAGTTAGAAATTTAATTACTAACAATTAGAAACATGAAAACAAGCTAACTTAGAGTAAAATTATCATTTTACCCTCTACATGTGGAAAAATGACCATTTTACTCCTAACTTAAGGATTTCACATCCCAAGTCTAAAAATTTCTAAAATTTACATTCCTCATGTAAATTTTGTCCTAAACTCAAATATCAACTCAGAAAAACTTAAAACAAAACACAACTATGGAAACCACACTATGGCCGAAACATCCATAGGCCATTTCTCTTGATTTTTTTGTTGCAATTCCTTCCAACTTCAAAACTCATGCTTAAACCAAAATTTTGCAACAAACATCTTCCAATCCTAAGTTTAAAACCATACTTAAAACATCCATTTAGAAAAAGCTAATAATCAACACCAAACATTTTTGTAAAAAGATCCAAGCACTTGAATCACAAGCTTTGAGCTTAAATCAAAACATCTCCAAAAATTCCAAAAATCAAATCTTACTTCTAACATATTCATAACATCATCCTAACATCAACCATGCTTTAAATCATCAAACTAAAGTCACCAAAATCACAAAATACCACTTGGAGTTTTTGGTTTTACACTTAGTCCAAAAACAGAAACTTTTTTCTCAACTAGTTTTGATAAATCTCTTGATCAATGGCTTAAGAATGTGAGATCTTTGAAATAAAGCATCACATGGTTTAATGATGTGTCTTAAATAGGATCCAACCATCAAACTTAAAATCACATGGCTAAAAATCAATAAACATGGATCTAATCCAAAAACATCAAATCTTAGGCCTAACCGAAATCCTCTTGCATAGAAAAATCATATTTTTGAAAATAATACTAAATATTTCCAAAATAACATCCTAACATGAAAATAAGAGACTTAGGATCATCATATAAAAATATCAAAGCCTTTAGAGTAAGATCAAACCTCGAAATATTCAAACTTTCTCCAAATAAAAACTGTTTTGCCACTTCCAGTTTTCAAGTTTCTAGATCTAAGAAAATCTATCATCAAAAGCTTTAGTCATGCAACAAAACCTCAATGAAAACTCTTAAACACATGCTAAGAACACTCCATAAAATTTTCGGACCAAGATATGTCCATTAGCTTGGTCAAAAACTCCAAAACATAACATACTCTCCAGATTCACGCCCAGAATGACCTTTCCATGGTTAAAAATACTTTGACCGACCAAATGATCATGGAATGATACGAAAAATACATTTACGGAAACTAGACTCAAAGAGGAAAAAATTTTATGAAGGAGTCATCGTGTGAATATACCTACAAATGGTTGAAAAGCTCCATAAAAAAAGACCCAGAAATCTGCCCGAGAGAGCTCTTTTGGGTTTCTCTCTAAGAACGGGGTGAAGAAATGATTAAAGTGAAGTAAGTGTGTCTTGCACGACTCAAGACTTCTGTAGGGGGAATATTTGGACCTTAATGATCATTGAGTGGAGGTATACATGTGACATAAAGTGAAGGATAGTGGGGGGCAAAGGACAAAAGCTATGGGGCATGGTGCTTGATGGGGTGGGTTCCTCCATACTATTGAGTGCAGCTTGAGGCAATGAATGATCTGCCAAGTGGGGGAGGAAACTTCTCCAAGAAGCCTTGCCAAGGTGGCCAAATTCGTGGGCCTTAGTGGGCCTCAACCAAGTGGGCTTCAATTTGGGGTTTAAAGGGGGTTTGGTTAGGGTTTGAGATGCTATCAAGCCCAAATCCAATTTTTCTTGGCCCAATCAAATTTCTAAGGTTTAAAATGTTGGATAAAGATGTCATAATAGGAATTTGAGAAATTAATAGCATGTGGAAGTGATTTAATCAAGTGATTAAACACAATGCTAGAAATTGGATCAAAAAGGGTTTGAATGCCAACTTTAGGGTTTGGGGAAACCGTTTAGGGTTTCGGTTTCAACCAAGTTTTTGGGGTTTCAAAAGGATTCCAACCATTTAGGGTTTTACTAGGGTTGAAACCCTCTTCATCTAACTCAATTTGGTTGATCAGATGAAAAAAAACTGTTTTGCTTAGGTGGCATGATCTCACACATTGATTTCCTTCACAAATCCATCTAATGGTTTCTCTTTGTGCCAAGTATCTAATACTATTCATTATGTGTGGTTAAGATCTTGCCAAGTGTCCAAATAAAACTTCTCTAACCTAATTTGGACATTTCACACTGTGATTTTGAAAACACTGCACTTAGTACGCTTATCGAGGTTACTATTCACTCCGAAAAAGCGCATAATAAACTTAGTACTAAAAAATCCTAAATATTCAACTGAGTCTAGTGGCGTAAACTATAATGTAATCTGACACTTCTAACTATCTCAAACAATTAAAATCGCATTTCTGGCATCATAGCGAGTGATAACACTGACTATGTTGGCAGGCTAAAACCTTTGTGATTAGCCAATTCGTGAAAACTTATGGGGTTTTCACGAGATTTCTAATGTCTATAGAAATTCCACCATTGAATTTTTAGCGGACTGTTACAACAGTAGAATCTGCACAAAAGATATGTTATAACTGAAGGTTCCTGTTGTTTTTACAAGCAAGGGCTTGAAGACCTCTCACATGCTTTATTTTACTATCAGGCCATTCATTCTAGTTGGTTCACACATGTATCTTTGATGGAACATCTAGAAAAAGATATGTCTGTAATGCAGGTAGCTTTGAAGGTGTTAGAGAATGGGAAGGAATTGGGGCTATCTTTATTTTTCTCTCTTGCCTGGGACTTTTGGTGGAGAAGAAATTAGATGGTTCATAATTAGAGTTGTATCAAGATAATTATTAATCATGCTCTTTCTGTACAAAGGTCATTCATAGAGCTCACACAAATGCTTAAGACCATGGTTTGAACTTACTATGATTGGAAGCCTCCACCTCTAGATTGTTTGAAATTAAATGTGGATGAACCAGTTTTTGGTGATATTCATAAAGCTGGGGTGGGGCTGGTGCTTAGAGATGGGAATGGTGATGTTATGTTGGCAGCTAGCAAGGTAGAGAATGATGTGAGCGATGTTGAAGCTATTGAATTACTAGCTATCATTCGAGCCTTACAGATGTGTGCAAACATGGGAATCCAAAAGTTCATTATTGAGTCAGATTGTTTGATGGTTGTGCAAGTGCTTAATGAAGAAATCAAATCTTTTAGTGCATGAAATCAGAAAGCTTCAAATCCTATATGCAGATTGCCAAGTACAACATGTTTATAGAGAAGGAAATCGGGTAGCTTACAAGCTTGCCCATTATGATTGGAATGTTGAGAATCTATCAATGTGGTGGGATTGTTTTCTAGGCTTCCTTTCTCAAGCCATTTGACTTGACAAATGTATGTAAAACTTCTTTTAGTAATGAAATATTTTGTTCCTATCAAAATAATAATAATAATAATCAGCTACATATGCCACGTTAACCTTAATAATGAAGTGTCATTTGTTAAAAATAAATAAAAAAAAAAATTATGGAGAAAATTACAGATGTCTTGCTCACCACAAAGTAATGTCGAAGGTGTGACCTAGCTCAAGCCATGCCTAGGCCACAATATACAAGTAGAGATCCTCGAAGCACTAGAGTGCGACCTATTATTAGGAATATAATTTTTTCTTATTTTTTTTAAATATATTAAGATATTTTCATTATAAAGTTAAAAATAATACTACAAAATTCATAACACAGAGTTATTTACGTTTATACAATTCAAATCGAAGCTTATATGAATTATATATTATTAAACAAACAATCATAGTTTTTGTGCTAAAAAATAAATCAATTAATAAACAAATTGAGCTGAACTTAAATTTGATTAAATTTATAATTCTTTATATCTATTTAAATTAAAAATGGATATATATATATATATATCTTTCTTTAAATTTAAGAAAATTGATTAGGTGAAGAAGGATGAAAAAAATATTTCAAAACGAATGGCCTGGAGTCTTCTCTCTGTTGCTCCTTGAAGATTGTATGAGGAGAAGTGTCAAAGTCTCCTTCCTTTTGGTGGATAGGCTAGTTTTTGTTTGCTTTTTTCTGTTCTTAACAGTGCATGTGAGTATCGTGATTATGCTATCGATGAACTGGGTGAGGCCTAGCAAAATCTAAATCTTCATGATGATGAAATGGTGGGGATAGAGGTTTAGTTTGATAGTGCATTTGGTCTAGGAGATAAGGAGGTGAGAAGTTTGATTGGCAAGGTATGTATGGAACGACGTATTGGAAGAGAGGTACTCCGATCTACTATGTTGAAGTTACAGAAAGTTGACAAGTTTGTTGTTTTTAAGGAGACCTTTATGAATACTTCTATCATCACCTTTGCTGTTGAGAAGGACAAAGATTGAATTTTGGAGGGAAGAACATGATTATTTGATACTAGTCTATCTGACCTTAAGCCTTTTTATGGCATTACTCAACCAGACCAATTGGTGTTTGATAGTGAAATTTTTTGGATCCAATTACATAACCTTCCCATGTTTTGTATGAATCAAAAAGTTGGGGAACAAATTGGGTTGTCATTGGGAAAGGTTCTTGATGTGGATGTTCCTGGGCAAGATATTGGATAGGGGAGGTTCCTGTGAGTGAGGGTTGAAGTGAAGTTGATGAAGGCAGTGGCTAGAGGCCCTTAATCTTAATCATAAGAGTATTGCATGGGAAGCATGGTTGTGATTCTAATTTTTCATTCTCAAATCAGAAATCATTTTCTAAAAGTCAGTATGGTTCTTGGCTTAGGGTTGATTATAGTGTCAGACATAAATGGCATGCAGACTTTGTTAGTAAGGGGGATCATTGCAACAGTTTTAAAAATGTTGTTGATCATAATTGCCATGTCGATGCAGATAGTTCAAGGTCCCCTTTGAAGATTGATGATGGAATCCAAAGTAGGTTGCCTTAGAAACAGTTAGCAGTTAACAGTGGTGGTTATGGCAAGAAGGTTGAAGAAGTAACTATCATGCGGAATAACAGGAGCAAGACAGATGAGTCACGGGTAGTTATTTTGGTTACACACCAAGAGACAAGACCATCATTAAGGGAGCTACCTATTCAAGTAACTGCTGCTTGGAAGGAATGGGTTGAGAATTCAGATTTGTTTACAACTAGTCCATCTAAACAAACTATCTCTTATAATCTTAGGAAGCATGTTGTCCATGGCCTTTTTTCACCCCTTGACTCAGATTCTTTTTAGGAAAATGTTGGTGATATGATGTCATCAATAAAAGTGGAGGCTCTGGAGAATAAACTTAGGTGGAAGAGGAGGGCGAGAAGATATGGGGTGAAAGGTAAGTCTAATACTCATCAATTGAGCAAAAAATGTTCTAAGTTAGTTTTGGTGGATGAAGTATGTGGAATGGAGTCTGATAAACATTTAAAAACTGATGAGGGCGATTTTCAAACTGAAATTAAGATTCTATTGGTAGAGATTGTGGAGCAGCTCGCCGAGAGCCATAATTGTCTTTAGTTGGAACTGCCAAAGGCTTGGGAACCCTTGGACAGTTCATAATCTTTACCAAATGGTAAAGATAAGTGTCTCAAAATCTTATTCTTAACGAAAGCTTTATTGAAAAGGTTCTGAATTGGAGGGTCTGAGAAGAAGGTTAGGTTATGAATGCTGCTTTGGGGTTGATCTTGTTGGGAGAAGTGGTGGCTTGGCCATACTTTGAAAGGCAGACATTAACTTTGCATTACATAATTATTCTTTAAGACATATCAACGGCTAGATCACAACTGAGATGTCATCATAAAAATGGCTTTTCACTGGATTTTATGGCCAACCTCTTGCAAATAGAAGAAAAGAATCATAGGATTTGTTGTCAAGGATTAATCCAAAGAATGTACCATGGTGCATCATAGGGGACTTTAATGAGATTTTATCAAAATAAGAGAAGATTAGGGGTAGGGACAGATCAGAAAGTCAGATGGAGGGATTTAGTTGTGCTCTTCCAGATAACTAGTTAGTTGATCTTGGGTGTTTGAGCTGGTGTGGAGGTAACTACTTTAGTTAGAGTAACAAACAGTTTAATGACGGTTTCGTCAAGGAAAGGCTGGATAGGGCTATTGCCAATAGTTCATGGAAGACTTCATTTACAAAAGCTGTGGTGGGATGTCTACTAGGTAGATGCTCAGATCCTAAACTAGTTATGCTTTGATTTTGAAATGAGGTATATGTGAGAAGAAAAAGATGTAGGTTGTTTGGATTTGAAGCTTCATGGATTAAGGGGAAGGATTTTCGAAAGATTGTAACTAAGGAACGGTGTAATACCAAACCTTCAACAAACTTTTGTAGCACTTCCTTGAGTAGGTGGAGCAGAAATAAGAAAAGAGATGTTGAGAGTATTATTACGCAAAAAACAAAAGTGTTAAAAAGATTGCAAGTAGGGTTGTGCAGAAAAGTCGCTAACCTGCAATGCCTGTATGGCTTGATCGATAAAAGCAAGTTGAACTAACTTGTGGGTCAAACCCTGCTAACTGTCAGTTTTGATCCGACTACAGCTCCCCAAATCTCAAACCATTTGCCATCCCTTCCTAAATCTCAAACCCTAGCTACCATTATCGTCGTCGACTCCCTTCCTCAACTCCAACAAGCACAGCCTCAAACAAAGGGAAAATAAGGAAAATCACATGGTGATTTCGACTCAAATAGTACAATTATCATTCACTTCCCCATGACCCAATAATATATAAGCATTATATATGGAGAGAGAGAGACAGAGAGAGAGTGAGAGAGACGTACACACATGGAAGTGTGAAGAAGAGGAGGATATGGGGCAGAGTCAAATCTGAGAAGAGAAGTTTTGTTAGGTGAGGATTTTACATTCCCCGATGTTGCGTGATTCAACCTGCCGTAGCCTTCGTCCACCGAATGACTAGAAATTCATCACAAGTTGGCTGACTAATCGACAAGGCTCACCTTAGCTAAAACATTTTGGTAGCTTGAAGAAAAACATCACGCGACCTCATTCAAATCTTTAGGTCCTAGAAAAGAAATGGTATTAGGCATGCAAGAGTTTCGACTTTTAACCCAACTGGCAGACTGGTTGACCCGACTCAGGTTGGGTAAGTTCTTTTCTTGTTGACCTGGGTACCTTGTCGAGTCAGGTTGATATCAAATCCAAGCCAGGTTGGTTGGGTTGCAGGCCTAGTTGCAAGATGAGTAGGGTCCACAGAATGTTGCTGAAATCAAAAGCTTGCAAGCAGAAGTTGGCCTTTTGTTAGAGCAAGAAGACCTTAAATGGAGGCAGAGGGAAAAATAGAACTGGTACTGCCAAGTGGGACAAAAATAGAAGATTATTTCATGTATGTACCTCTCAGAGAAGAAAGAAGAACCAGTTACTCCAAGTCTAGGATTCTAGTTCTAATATTAGAAGTGATCAACAGGGTATTCATATAGCTTTTCAGGACCATTTCACAAGTGTTTATCAGTTAACTAATCCTTCTTCACAGGATATAGAGTACTACTTATCTTAGTTGGGTAGATGTGTGACAGATGAGATGAATGTGTGTTTGCAGTAGGAGTTTACAAGGTTAGAAGTTGAAGAGGCTCTACAACAAATGGCCCCACTAAAATCCCTAGGTCCTGATGGGTTTGAGCCTCTTTTTTATCAATCTTTCAAAACTACAGTTGAAGATAAGGTTAGTGATGCTGTTCTTGAGTTTTTAAATGATGTTGCTTTGTATAACTCTATCAATTCTACTTTTATTGCTTTAATACCAAAAGTTAAGAACCTGGTTAGTATTGGGGAATATAGATCAGTTAGCTTATTGAATGTGTTTTATAAACTCATTGCAAAGACACTAGCTAATAGATTGAAGAGATTGCTACCACAAGTAATTTCTTGGAATCAAAGTGCATTTATCCCAAGAAGATTAATTTCTGATAATGTTATTAGAGCCTATGAAGCTCTCCATACAATGAAAACTAGGCAAAGAAATCAAGTGGGAAGTATGCCCATCAAGCTAGACATGTCAAATGCTTATGATAGAGTTGAATGTGAGTATTTAAAAGCAGTAATGGAAAAGTTAGGCTTTGGAGCTCGGTAGATTCATTTGGTAATGCAGTGTTTGACTATTGTGCATTACTCAATTTTGGTGAATGGGGTTCCAGGTCCTACTCTTATCCCCACTAGAGGTCTTAGGCAATGAGATCCATTGTCTCCTTACCTTTTTCTACTTTGTGCAGAGGGCCTAAGTTGTTTGATTAACAAGGCTAGGAGGGAAGGAAATATAAGAGGGATATCAATATCTAGAGGAGGTACATGTGTTACTCATTTACTCTTTGGAGATGATTGTATTCTATTTTGTCGAGCTAAGATGTAGTATTGACAATGCATTAAGCAGATTCTGGGTGGTTATGATTTGACTTGATCTGGATAAAGATTAAACTTGCAGAAGACATCTATATGCTTTAGTTCCAATACAAGGGTAGAAACCAGATTTCAAATTGGCAAAGAAACATGAACAAGAGTATGTGATGATTTTGAAAAGTACTTAGATTTGCCTGCAGTTCCTGAAAGATCAAAATATTAATCTATTAAGTGCATTAAGGATCGAGTTTGGTCTAAGATCAATAACTGGAAAAATCATTTCCTTTCTCAGGCTAGTAAAGAAATTTTGATCGAGACTGTTATTCAAGCTATGCCTACTTATGCTATAAGTATTTTCAAGCTCCTAAAGAGGTTGTGTAAGGAACTATTAGCTCTAATGGCTAAATTTTGGTAGGGACATGTGAATGTTGACAATAAAATCCAAAGATTGATGGAGGCTTGGGTTTTAGGGATATTGAGGTTTTTAATTATGCTATGCTGGCTAAACAGTTTTGGAGATTGCTCACAAACTTAAACTCCTTGTTAGTAAAGATTATGAAAGAAAAGTAATATAAAGAGGGTGATATTTTGTCTTCTAAACTTGGAAATAGTCCCTCACATATATGGAGGAGTATTTGGGGTTCCAAATATCTGATTCAAAAATGGCTAAGATGGAGAGTTATCAATGGTCTTGAAGTCAAGATATGGGGTGATCAGTGGCTGCCCATACCAAGTTCTTATATAGTTTAGTCACCTGAAAGTCCTTCATCAGGATTCAAGAGTGAGTGAACTTATAGATCAAGTTAAAGGCTACTAGGACTCTAAACTAAATCATGAAAAAAGAAGAAGCTAAAGTTATTTGTGGGCTTCCTTTGAGTAAGTTGGGGTCTAAGGATAAAATTGTGACGCTCCCAAGTCCCACGTACGGACACGTGGAAATCAAGGCGTCGGGATGATGACAACACGAGTCACACATCCTATCGTCAAGTGCCAAGTGTGTGTACATGCAACATGTGTACAAAAAAACCATGCAACGGATAATAAATGTCTTACAACTAAGTACCAGAATTTTGTTTAAATACAAACCAGTTTAAAACAGGTAATAAAATATTACAAGTTCAACACTGTTTGAAATACCAACTACATAACATAAAAACCAATAAAGATAATATCCAAGGATATACAACTCCAAAACATATACTCTAACGGAGCTGCCTCCTCAAGCTCAGTCTCCTCCTTCTCAAGCTATGCATTAAAATCTACGGTACCAAACATGGTACCGCAGGTAAGTAATAATCCAAACGCCACAAGATAAAAATATATTACACTCAACAATATGCATGAAAAGATGCCAAATGCGCATGTCCCGAAAATCCACATTTTTCCACGCACGCCAAAATCCCATTTTGGCCCAAAATATTTCCTTTCAAAATCTTTCCTCGCCATTATCCAAGATAATGGCCCAAATATATCTTTTAAAACAAGTCCTTGTCATTATCCCAGATAATAATGTAAACCAAGAAACCACTATTTTCCCAGAAAATGGATCTGAATATCTTTTCATAAAACCTCGTCATTTTCCCAGAAAATGGCCCATATCCAATATCCAAATTAGTTCCAATTAATGCATACACCATGATCTCTCCTAGGGATCATTCACACACTCTGGCTACTATACCACAGCGCAGGTAACGACTACGCATGTGACATCTAAACGAGCGATCCCAATCTCGCACTCCAACGTACCTGGACCAGCATCCTCTAGTCCCTGTCAGCCGAGAGACCACGGAGTCGACACGACAGCGTTACCGTTTTGTGCAATCCGGTTATCGTCCAACGACAACGTAGAGGATGTCATTTAGTATTATTCACTCCCGAGTGACCAGAGGAGCTCCACCTGGATAATACCCCATCTCGGCTTGGGGTCGTGATACACACGCACTTGAAAATCCATTTACGCATGAAAACTCAATTTCCAGTATCCAACACATGTATATGCAGCACAATGCAATGCAAATGATATGACACATAATATCCAACAATTCGCAACATCAATAACAACCAAACAACTCCGTCCTCAAATCCATCCAACCCCCGACTCTTCGAACTCAGTCCGGAATAACCAATCAGTCACAAATATTTATTGTAAAAATAATAATATATTTTAATCTAAAATGAAGTTTGAAAAATACTTACAGCGCTATATGATAATTTTCAAATGATCAACGAGCTGCAAACGGCGAAGAACAAGCAATGTAACAGTTAAAAACACTGTGGCCGTGGGTTGTAAATTACCTACTTTTGAATGGGGACGAACCAAGACTTGGAATTGATAGGGAATAGTTTAGAGGTATTTATGAAACTAGTGGAAGTGAGGGTTGACTGTAGTTGGTGGCGAAAACGGTGGTGGAAAGTCAAAATGGATAAAACGGCGTTGAGCTCGTGGGGGCTTCTCCGGTGACGGATCGGAGCCGAAAATGGTTGGTTTAGGACGACAAGAGGTCGGTAATGAAGTGGTGAAGAGATGGTGGCCAGAGGTGGAGCGACGGTGGCGCTGGAAAGAAAATAGGCCGTGGTTTGGAGGAGCTCGTGGCGGTTAACGGTGGCTTGGATGGAGGTGAAACTTGGTGGGGATGATCACCGGCCGGAGGAGAAGAAATCTGGGTGGGCGGTGCAGGTCACGGCGCCGATGAACGGCGGTTCTGGGCGGAGAGAGAAAATGCTGAAAATGAGAGGGGAGAGAGAGAGCTCGCGCGGGAGAGAACCGGGAGGAAGAGAAAGAAAAAAAAAGAAAGAAAAAGAAGAAAAGAAAGAGAAAGGAAAAAGAAAAGAGAAATAGAAAAGATGGGGAAAAAGAAATGAGGTCCAATCCTCACATCTGAAGTCCAAAAACTGATCCAACGAAAACAACTTTAAAAGCAATAAAACAAGGAAAATAATTTAAACACAACATAAAAGCTAAAATATAACAAATAACTAGTAAAAACTAACAACATAATTTTAAATCCAAAAACAAACTAAAATAAATTAAACAACAATTTAAACTGAAAACAATAATTAATATTAAGAAAGCTCTGCAAAATAAATTTCACAACTAAATAAATCTAATTAAAATTTGATAATTTAAAATAAAAGAACCAATATTTTAATTAAATTAAAATACTCCTTCAGTGAAAATACATTTAAAAATGGGGTATCACAAAAATGCTCTGAGCACTTAGTAAACATGGTTTGTTTACAATTAGAAGTGCCTACTCTTTGGAAATTGATAGTTTGAAAGGCCATAAGGGTGAACCATCACTTTATGTTAATGCCACAAAAGGATGGAAGATCATATGGAATTTACAAGTGACTAATTCAATTAAAGTCTTTTTCTAGAAAGCAGCAAACAAGGCTCTTCCAACAAAAAGGAACATGTTTTCCAGAAAGGTCACTAATAATGGTTTATGCCTAATCTGTGGGTTGGTGGAAGAGTCAGTATGTCATGCTTTATCATCTTGTACTGTTGTGTCTGATGTATTTGCAGACTCTCAAAGCCTGGTACATAAATGGCCATGTGTAGAGGAAGATTTTTTAACTCTTTGGGAGAAGTGAGAAGTTGGTGAGGAGATTGCAGAAGAATGAATTGGAGGAAATAGCTTGTGTATTTAGAAGGATATGGTTCAGACGAAATGCTATAGTTTTTTTATGGGAAATTCGAGAGCCCTACCCGGATTTATAACCATGCTAAGATTAAATTGGAGGAGTATAAAAGAGCTCAGGTTTTATCAAGGAACCCTGTTGAGACACACAGTACCACAAATAGAAATGTGAAATGGAAGAAACTAGCCAGTGATTGGTACAAAGTTAATTGGGATGTAGCTTTTGATGTGAATCATGCAAAGATGGGTGGTGGGGCTGTAATCAGAAATTGTGAAAGTTCTTTAATAGCTACTCTATCTATGCCTCAATTTTGTGTTTTTCATCCTATGTTAGTAGAACTCAATGCCTTATGGAGAGCCTTGGCAGAGAGAAAATTAAATGATATAGAAGTGGGCTAGGTCCTTCATATGTGCTGATTAGGATGATAATCCTGCAATCGCCTTAAACGAAGCTCATTTATTGTCTTGCATTATGATCTTCCTGCTCAAAGCGCTTAGTGTACTCAAGAAACCCATTACTTGGACAATTATGGAGGATCCATGTGTACTCACATCTGCCTCTTAAGGTTCTTACAACAGTTGAACCATGTACATGCTGGTCTAGCAAATGAAAAACTGGTAGATACATTTGATAGATCACCTCGTGAGATGGCTTGTGAGTTGGTTTGAATTGAATTTAGAGTTCTATAGATATAGTTAGTTTTGGTTCTATGAATTTTTGAGCTGATTGTTCTTAATTCTGGTCAAGTGAGCATTCTTTGAATTGAATTCTATTTAATAGTTATCTATTTTAATTTTTAATTAAGAATATTTGAGCAAAAGATTTTTCAGCACAATATGGTGCATACACTATTTTGGTTCAAGTAACTATAAATATTAGGGTGAAACATCCTGCAAACCTATGAACAAACATTGCATTACTCAATTGGAAAATATATTGTTCAGTTGCTTTTTCTTCTCCTAGTAGGGTGGTTTTTAAACCAATCTCAAAGTGTAGGAAATTGATCAGGGAATCTTGCTAGAACTTTGGATTACCTTTCCACGAGGATCTAATGCCACACCCATACGCTTATGCTTCTCTATGTATATCTAACAGTTCTGCTCTATAATATGAGCTTGCTCCTCCAAGTCAAACCCATTGTTGCAAATTTATCCGTTGCAAGCTTTAATTTCATTTGCTCCTTCAATCTCAATCCATTTATGTACGTACTAGCACTAGCACTAGCAGTTTCATTGACATTTGAGTGGCAACCTCAATATGTTCACTCTAGAGTTTGAACTTCTCTCTCCTAAATACCTTACTCTGGATTTGTATGGATTTGAAAGTTACATACTCAAGACACAACCGGTTGATAGCCGTACTTGCACCATACCTAAACTTAAGGGAAAGTTGCAGTGGGGGCATGCAAAACCAATGAGCTTTATGTTTAATCTCTTCTCAGCTTGTCTGCATGGTGATTCCCTTACGTAACCTTACCTTACAAAATAGAAACAATGTAATTGATAAAATCTGATTTTGTACTTGCTAGTGCTAAATTCTTTGCTTTGAATTTCCAACTTTTTTCTTTTCCTAGATGCATCGAGAACCAGAAGGTCAACAACTACGATGCAGGGAAGTTTGTCATTCGCAGGACGCAAGTAAGAAAAGGAAAAAGGAAAGGGGCTAGGGGTGGGGGAAAGGATTATAGTGTTCAATTGTGCACAGATTATGGCTATTCTTATGCTAAAAAATGGTTATTTTCAGTTCAAGAAAAAAAAGTTAAAACAGGAAGCTAAAACATCATAAAATCAAGTAAAAACAATAGGCTAATAGGGTAGGGTTGTACCCACACCCTACGGGGCGGGCTAGCCCCCTCCCCACGCTCTCTACCTCTGCATGGTTGAGGGTGGGTTTTTTCTCCTTGGCACCTGCTGACCCCAGTGTGTGAGGGGCGGGGTACCTCGTCTGGATATTCGGGTGCAAAGGTGGACACTCCATCCGTCCACCCCTGTCCACCCCCCATATAGGCCACTGGCGGAGAAACTATTTTTGGACCATTTTTGGCCCAAAAATAGCTAAAATGGGCCCATAATGGCCCACTGGTTTTGGACTATTTTGGGCCCAAAAACTAACAAAAAAACATATTAAAAAAAAGAATTTACAATAGTAAAAATGATATACATTATAAAAATTTAAAACAAATGAACTAATAAAGTACTACTACAGACTACTACCTAATACATTAATAATCATAACTAAGTTATTACAAAATTAAGAGAAAATAATTATAAACTTATAAACATAAAAGCGTTCAATGGACATTGTATCAACATTACAAATAACTGAATGAATCACTATCACTGAATACAAGTATAACTGATTCAAATTTCACTGAACTAAGTGAGCTGTTTGACATTTGGGGTGGGTGGTCAAAAGTGGAGAGACATGTAATTAGTGTTGCCTGCTGTGAGTATGAGATCATAAAATCTGAAACAACAGTAACAATTTAATAAGAAAATAAATTAGGATTATAAACAAGAAACAATAATTAAAATTACAAACATATATTTGAAATGAAAAAATTACAAACTAAAATCTAACCAACCAAGATGAGACATTGAGAAAAGATAATTTGAATTTTGATCCTTGGGCTTCGAATTAGGATTAACTCATTGATATTTGAGACTTAATCTGCACATATGACAGTAAGATTATAAAAGCTAAAAAAATACAAGATAAACAATTAGATACCAAAAATTATATAAATACAAAAAATAATTAAGGGACAATACAAATTGTACAAACCTATTGGCCATGACAAATGGCAAATTGGCAATAGGGGGTCCAATACCATGAAGTCATATTGCAACAGAGGTAGACGTTGTCTCATGTATTGCTACAACAATTAAATTTGATATTAATACCGATAAATGAATATAAATAAATCAAAATAATAAAATGAAATCAATGATTACCAGATCCAGGCTGATCACCACCATCCTCCTCGTCAGTTTCCTTAAAATCAAGAACATCCGAAACATGAATTTCCTTTCCCATCATCCAACTCTGCATGCAAATCAATGCCTCCATAGTTGTAGCAGATAATGAACTCCGAAATAGATCCAATATGCGCCCTCTAGTATTAAAGGCCGACTCTGAGGCAACGGTACTAATAGGGATGGCCAAAATACAACGGGCTATCTCTCCAAGGATAGGATATTTCACGACATTGATCTTCCACCATGCTAATATATCAAAGTCCGCTGTATATGGTAGAAGATCCCCTGCCAAATATCTATCTACCTCTGTAGATTGACGGACTAGTACGGGGTTCTGTGAGAGGCTCTCACCCCACGCCAACCTAAGCTTTTTCCCAGCCCCGGTTTCTAGATGAGGCAATGGGGTAAGTGTAGGTGTAGATGCATTACTACCCTTGATCATAGTAAACTCATCAAACAATTTATCAAGAGTTTCTCTAACCATTTCACCAATAAACTCAGCCCATGCCTTCCCGTGCGTAAGTCTCAAACCATATACCATGCCATCAATCTTAACCTGGGGATCAAGAGCAACAGCCACATATAACAAAATATTTAGCTTACTCAAATCTCCCCAATACTTGTCATATTTGACCCGCATCGTCAATGCCATCTCACGCATCCTAAAATGGTCATACCTACACATTTCATACAATTCTTCTTTAACCCTACATATTTGTTGGCAGAACTCATTGGCTGTAGGGTACAAAGAACCAGATAGCTTCAATGTGACATCGTAGAAAAGTCTCAAAAAATCTACAAAAACAGCAACAACCTCCCAATCATCATCAATAGGCTTTCCTAATCCCCCTTGCTCATCAAAATATTTGACATATTGAATGTCTTCATCACCCAATAATTGAAAGGCCGCCTTATATTCTTGGGCTGTCTCCAACATCAAGAAGGTTGAGTTCCATCTTGTAGGAACATCAGTACAAAGGTCTTTTTTGGATGTTATGCCTGCATTCCTCGCAGCAACCTTGAATTTCTCCAATCTAACAGGAGAAGATCTCACAAATCTCACAGCCATTCTGACTCGTGCAACCAAGTCATCAACTTCTTTCAACCCATCAGTCACAATTAAATTCAAAATATGTGTAGCACATTTAACATACAAGCAGTCACCACCCAAGACTGTCTTATTTGCCTCTCTAAGATAGGTCTTAAGATATTCCAATGTGACATCATTAGACGAAGCATTGTCAACCGTCACTGTCAATACCCGTGCCAACCCCCACTCTTTTACTACAGCCTCCAAGGCCTTCCCAACCTTGTGATCGAAAATTTGACAAAACTTTACAATCTTTTTGTGTAGTTTCCAATCACAATCAATGAAATGCACAGTCAAAGACATGTAATTAAAATTTTGGACAGATGTCCAAGTATTAGTAGTGAGGCAAACTACTTGACCCGCCAATTGTCCTTTCAACAAATCTCTCTCTTTTGTGTAATATTTTTTAATATCCTTTGCCACAGTGTGGCGAGAAGGAATATTAAATCTAGGTTCCAATGCATTGAAATATTCTTGGAACCCTCTTCTCTCCACAAATTGAAAAGGTAACTCGTCCATAATAACCATATGAGCTAACATTCTTCCACACTCATCAGGATCATACTTAGTATACCCCTTCAATGTTGAACCCCCACTACTCCCATTTGACATTTGTTTTAGTTCAATCTCTGTTCCAAATTTTTCCTGTAAGGATCTTAATTTTGCACTCTTCTTGCATTGTTCTTCTAAGTGGACCTTTAATTGTGATTTACCATGTTTCTTATACTGACATCCATATATTTTACCACAATAGTTACACTTTGCTTGAGGGTTATTGGGGTCACCATCCTCTAGTTTGGTAAAGTGAGACCAAATTGTGGAAACAAGTTTCTTGTTTTGTGTGGGCTTGGGGCAGGGCAAGGTGTAGTCTCCGTAGGGTTAGGACTAGGGTCTGTGGGGTAAGTGTCAGGTGTAGGGTTAGGTGTTGGAGTAGGGATGAGAGAGCTATCACTGAAATCTGCCGGACTAGACATTCCTGATTCCTCAAAACAGTCCAAAATCAGAAATGAAAAGTGAAAACAATCAACATGCCACTAACATCAACAATCAAGGTGTAGTCAACATGAAAGCAACAAATAAAAAAAACTTCGATTACTATATATAATAATTAAAAAAAATAATGCAAACAAAGCTATAGCAAATGGAAAAAAACTATAACCAAAATACCAAAAGCATCTATCCCAGCATTTTACAAGCATTAGATTATATTCCATCCATTTTATTTTGTGAAGTTCCAAAATGAGCAAAATATTAACAAAAATCCCTAACTTTACCTTCACTTTATTTGAAAAGTCAATACCCTGTTTTTCTATTGCTGTACTTCAGTTTAATTTAAGGATGGTAATCTGAAAAACTAGCAACTTTATTTTTAAAACAATATAGAAAACAGTAAAAACTAAAAACACCAAGGAAATAGAGAAAAGAAAAATTCCAATACGATTTTTCATCCTCAGTCATGCTAGCTTATATAACATATGAAAAGTCACAAGCCACTTAAAATATGACACATTCATCAACTTATTGTTCTCATTTAATAACATATAAGAGGCATTCATTAAAATATGTAAGCCTCACATAAGCAACAGTGAACACACGACTCACACACAAATCAACACACAATCACACATCATAACACATGCACAATCGAGTCTTCACAGCACACAATTCACAAACACAATCCTGTCCTCCATCTTCGATTAAATCTCATCCTTCCTCCAATCTTCATTCCATAACTCAACAAAAAATAAAATAAAAATAATCGGACGAAGAGCTTGAAGATTTGATTCTTACCTTCGGTGATGGAGACGCAGACGGATGGTGACGTTGGATGGCGATGGAGTTGAGAGTGTGAGACTGTGAGAGAGAGAGAGAGAGAGAGAGAGAGAGAGAGAGTTAGACTTCAGAGACGTAGAAAAGGGAAGGGGAGGGGGGGGGGGGGGGGGGGGGGGGGGGCTCTTAACCGCCATACCAAACGATGCCATTTTGTCTATAACAAAAGGCGTCATTTGGTCATATTTTATTAAAAAGACAAAACGTCGTTTCATGCCGGGGTTTTTTATTTATATAAATACAAATATTTAATACATTAAATATATTATGCGGGGAAGGGGAAACCAGAGCAGGGCTGGGCCCCATGTGTCCTCCCCTCCTCTGGGGCCCCAGATGCAGGCGGAGCCGCTCGCCCCCCGCATCTACGGCATGGATCCCATGTGGGGGGACGGGGCGGGGCAGCAAGGCCCTGCTGCCCACCCCTATAATGGGGTATTCCATGAACAAGCAGCCATGAAACACATACAACTTGAGATTCTTCTCATGTATATTATCGATGTACAGGTTTATAACTAGCGGCACTTGTTTTGCCTGGCAATAGCGATTGCCCTTTTGGACCACTACCTACAAGGAATTCTGAGTTGTTTGATTGGCTTTCCAAATTTCCTGGTCTCATCCAAATCTTCACGTGGCCTCCCCAGCATGCAGTGAGAACAGATTCCTTGGTAAAAATTAAGCCAGATAATGGTTCCAGATGGACTCGATGAGCAATTAATGGGGACAGCTTTGGAACATCTTGCATGCTTGGAGCTGGTTGGAGAGTGCCCACTGGGCAAGCACTATCCCAATGAGATGATTGGCTTCCAGTGCTTAATGTGGGGGACCCACCAGGCGGACAACGGCGAAGTGGCACTATGATCTCATTCATTGACAAATCCCACAAAAGCAATTGTGTATCCTGTAAAAATGAAGCAGATGATATAGCAAAGCCAGTATTCTGTACGGCCCTAAATTGTAATCATTTGAGGAGACATCAAGTCGGATGATTATGGAATTGAATGCATTGGCTTTCAGCTCCACAAACAACCCTTAGATGAAGACTGCAAAATCAAAGACCTTTACTACAGGGCACTACCTCCGCACATAGTTTTTATCAAGTCAAGGCCCGGCTTCTTAGCATCAAGTTTTCCATGGCACTAAGTTTTGTTAAATAATTTGTCCAAAAGCCTTAGCACAATACAACCGGTTAATGGTATTCTCCCCAGAATATTCTTGTCTGTTCTTTTTCCTACTTGACGAAATTTAACTTAATAATCACACGGCACGTGGTACATCTGATTCATTTTAGGTACTTTAAAAAATGCTGGACTTAGAGGAAAAAGGCCAACATCTAACTGACTATGTAATCTTGACTACTTGGTGACATTACTGAAATCAAGGTGGCTATCAATTCAAAAAAAAAAATTATTATACATTTTATTTCTCGCAAATAGAAACACATTTATTCTCTTGCATTAATACTAGGAATTTTATTTTTTTACCTTTTAATTTTTTAATTTTTTTCTTTTTTCTTTTTTTTTGGGGGGGGGGGGGGATAAGTTACAAAAAGAAAATCAAACTTCAAACAAAAAGGAAAAAAGATAAAGAAGCTGGGCAACAGAATTTCCTAAATTACATATGGGCAGGAGAGCAAAAGGGAAGCGGGGGTGATAGCACAAAATTACCTGACCAACAGAACCAAACCGGTACATGACATTTTCTTCAGAACCATCTGAAGTTGGCGATGACCAATATGAGTCAAAAGCCACACCACTGACCTGCAAACCATCCTCTCTAAATTGTTTAAGATAGCCATATGCAACTCAAATAAAAACTTCAACAATTCTCAAATGAGCTTGTTAACAATTCAAAACATTACCCATGAGTTGTGCCCCTCTCCCCATGCTACAACCTTCCGATCTTCCATACTCCATACTGTAACTAGATCGTCTTCACCACCAGTCAGAATGTATTTTCCATCCAAACTGACAATCAGCATTTATGGGTTATGTATATTTTCTTCTTTTTGGGCTTTTTTCTTTTTCATTGGGGTTGTGGGGCAGGTTGTTTAAAAAGTTTCAGCATTCTCTATATGGAATCATAATAAAGAAATACTATGTAATATGCAATTTGAATACCCTGGAATCTGGATATATAAATTAGGAGAACATTGGCCAAGCAATAATCTCTTACATATCAAGTTACCTCCAGGCAATACATAGAAGTGCACCATAATAACTTTTTCCGCCCCATATTAGTTGTTCTTTTGAGTAGTCAAATACCCGTAGATATCCTACATTTAGCAGTTCCCATCAGGACCTCTAAAGTAAGTGGAATTTATCTCAAAATCACAAGAATAAGAGATCAGAAGAATACCATCTCGACCAACCGTTGCCAAATATGCACCATCAGCAGAAAAGGCTATGCTGTTGATTGAACCTTGGCAGATATGCCATCTAGAAATTGGAGAAATCTACAAATAAAATTAAAGAAGAAATGAGGATGGCAACTACACATATATAGAAAGAAAGAAACGAAGGTGGAAACTATAAATCAGGTAGCTTTCCAATCGTATCTTCCATAAAATTTGGTGAATAACTAACAGAAGAAGATTTTTCTAAGCCAAGTTGCACCATCTGTAAGTATTAGAGGCAGATACACGAAAAATTTACAAGCACACGCACGGCAATGCGTGGATGCATGCAAGCATACAAAAATTCAGAGAAGGAACAAATTGTTTAAAGAATTACGCATATATGTGTATCATGTATTATACATCACAATGTTTTATGCAAACATTATGTGAAGTCTCAAAAGTCACAAAGTGTTGCCATGCAAGTTGTCCACTCGTTCTTGTCCCCCTTTTAATAGATTACACATTATTGACACTGTACAAAGTTCTGTTTAGGAAAACAAAAAGTTATTTGTATACGATTAGAATATGTCACAATTGCTCCCATGTGTCCAACAACTAGACATAACACAGAGACAAAACTGCATAACTGGTTGCAATTTACAACAGCTTATCAATTCCACAATACTGATGTTTTTAGTGTCTCAGCACTATATGTATAATTATTATTTTATATAGTAATCCTGAAACAGAACTGGTATTGAAGTGATTATAGAACAGCAACAAACTACTTGAATATGAACATATACTTTCTTTTTTGCAAGTAATATGAACATATACTTCAGAATAATAAAATCAATTACCTCACTGGACTTTGCTTGCACAACAGAAAACTGGGTTTGATCCTTTATAACTGGAAAGGATGAATCAACAGTACCATCCTTGCCCTATAATAAAAAGGAAGTTATACTAATTTTAGTTTGTGCAGTAGAGCAGAGGGTAACCGTAAAGGCAGGCCGAGAATAAGCAAGTTGAATAAAGTTGAGGCTTGCCTTTTCATACACATAAAGGTTTCCATCAGCATGAGCAACAACAAAAGCACCATCACCCTTTGGAACCCATGCAACACTGGTGCATCGACTGCTAAAAACAACTAGTTAGTTCACACATTCAGACTAGTAACCACATCAGACAAACATACATGTGCACACATACAAACGTAAATACACACACATGCATGAGTATTTTTGCCATGACATTATAAGCAATGCCACAACTTGCGAGCCCAAAGTTACATTCTCCAGTCACCCCCCTTATATAGACTTATTTGCAAAACCTAGAAAAAATATGTACCAACCTATTATCCATTCACAACAGGACCCAAACTACAATACACCACATAAATATCTTAGAATTTTGTACTTCCACAGATTAAAAGATTCAAATGAAGAAAAATTCACTGCATTAAAAAAAAAAACAACTTTGAGAATGTAGAATATCTGCAGGACCTTCACTCTCCAGTTCAGCTTTCACTTTATTTCAATAAACAGGTGCAGTTTGTTTGCAAAGAAATTAACAGGTGGACTTTCTCAGTCCCCCAAGGCTTCCTAAGGATTTCCATCGTGAGGGAGGTTATTATGTCTTTTAAAAATTTTAAACTTTCATTTTTTTTTTATAGGTAGTGCTTTCCAAGTATTAAGCACGTATTAACCCTTATTTAGGTGAAACTCTTGAAGAAGGTAATTTTCTTTAAAGGTTTTCTTCCCACTCCCCTTCTTTGAATTCTTTAATTTTATTCTTGTTGTGCAACCTCACCAAGGCAGAGTCCTTCAGAGCTACCCTTGGGAAGCAAATCGAGGATAAATCCTATGTAGCACTCCAATGGAAAGCCCAAGCCACATGGCCTATTCTCCAAAAGGACTAGTCAATTATGCAATTGGAGCATTATAAAGAGCAAAAACTTTTCCTTCGCAAGCAATGTGAGATCCCATACACCACGTATCCTTTATCAGAATGAGGTACCACAATCGCCCCCCATTATATTCCCGACATCCTCATTGGGCTAGTCTGTCGTTGGTGGCATGGCTCAAGTCCCACATTTCTAGTTAAGATAGGCTCTAATACTATTTGTAACGCTCCAATAGAAGACTCAAGGCACATGGCTTATATTCCAGAAGGGCTAGTCAATGATATAATTGGAGCCCCATTGGAACATTATAAAAAGCAAGATTTTCTCATTCCCAAGCAATGTGGGATCTCCCATACATCACCTATCCTTATCAAAATGGGGTATCCCACCCTACCTAGTAGAAATTTGGGGAATCTAGGGCAAAATCGAATTCAGGATGTTTGAGACTATAGCTCATGCCATGCTCACTTTGATCATTAGGTTGCATCTTGATGGTATCAGGTTGCATCCTTACAGCTGAGGACCCCTCAATTAAACTTGTGCTGCAATTGACAGTTTGTTTTTTTTCCTATGTCATCTTCTGCCAACTTTACTTCATTAGGTCTCGTTTGGATTCGGAAACTTTCTCAACCCATCTCATCTTATCTCATCATTATAACTTTCCTAAATTCCCACACAAAATATAATAAATAATTCAACTTTTTCAAATCCCAAAGCAATAATAACAATATTTTATTCAACTCATCTAATACCATCTCATCTCATCTTATCTCTGAATCCAAACCACACCTGAATGAGACAAAAAGAGTTCTTTACCTAAACCATTTATTGGTAACACCACTGCAAAGAAATTTCAACTACAATGTAGATGGAGATTCCTCCAATACACCTAAAAGATGAAGACACTATAATGCTAAAAAAGAGATATGTATGGAAATGAAGCTTACAAAGGACAAAGGTCCACCAGAAATCAGCACGATGTTGGATTAGTGATGGAAAGTCTTCAGTTAAAATTTTAGTGCCTGTTGAAAACCAATGGATCCAAAGCCTACAAGAATACTACACCAGCTAATATTTTTCATTGATGTATCTATTGCTAATCAGAATTGATGATTTCCCATAAACTATTCCTTTGTATTGATGAAAATCCTATCAGTGATACTTCAATTATATCGAACTTAATGCCAATCTTACATGACCATCTGAACTGAGTTCATCAAAAGAAAGAGCCAGAAAAAACAGAACTGATTAACATGGAAGAAAAAGATGCACGCCCTATAAAAGAAGCTCTAACATAGGCATGTTTTGAGATTGAGGGACTAGAAAACATGGCAAAAGAGAAAAAGGAAACAAACTGATGATAAAACAGTCTTGCCTGTTACTGACTGAACCTTCTTTGTTATAATGTTGTGCCCCAACAAGCTTCTTTCCAACATCTTGTAATTGTTGTCTCAAAGACATTGAGTAGACTACAATAACATGAAAAATAAGCAGGTCAGAATCTTCTACTTTGTATAATGATGAATAGATCATTAAAAAGAACTTACCATCTCCAGAGTACAATCCTATAAGCAAGTCATGTCTATCCTTGGCTTCAGGATCAAATGCATGGCAGATAGGGTTTGAATTGCTAAAACGTATCGATTTTATAGGATCCTGAAAATAAAAAATCTTACCATCAGCATAAATTCCAAATCAGACACCCAAATATCCCCAAATACCACAGCCCTATGGATGCCTATTACCTTATCTGGCGAATTGAGGTCGTTGAAAAACAAGGCATCCCCAACATTGAATATCAAATAGGCTCCTTTACCGTCATAATTTGAAAGAAGCATAGAATGACTACCATTTGACCCTGCCAATGAACTACTTCTACTCGTTACATTAGCAGATTTACTTGCGCCATTCCCTCCTTCAAAACTAGGCGGGTGACCACCATTTCCACCCCCTAAGAGCCTCGCAGCATCATATCTCACTCTGCTGCTTGTACTTGTACTCGAGCTTGGTGCAGGCCCATCCTGTGCAGGCTTTTCCTTGAAGTGCGCTAGAGTTATCTGAAAATCACATACCAGACTTAAACTAATGGCACTAACCTTCAAAACCTTCCCTTTTCTTTCATTTCTTTTCTCATCCCAAAATTCTCTCACTGAAAAGGAAACATCAAAAAGAAAAATAAAAAGGAAGACCGACCTGAGAAATGAATTTGGCGTCTGAATAAAAGAGGAGACGAAGGGGGTGAGTCTTCTCATAATGGAGCTTGTACTGTCCCTCTGGAGTCTTGAAGTACGCCAATGGAGACGACATCATGGCCGTGGATGTCGTCGTCGATGCCGACGCAATCACCCAGTTTCCACAGCCGTTCTTCTTTTGCCGAAATTGATCCACAGGCTGCAGATCTTCTTTTGCAATTCATGGTCTGATCTAGTTTTGAAATACCACCCCCTTTTCTATACTTGAACCCTCGTCCACTCAAAAAGAAAGAAAAAGAAAGAAAATTGCTGGAAGCAACAAAGCAAAAGCAACAATTACTTGAAAAAGAGGTAAAATAACTTGAAAAGAATAATAATTAAAAAAAGGCATCAATCTTCGACAATTACTTTGAATCTGTAGACCCTCAAAAGTCATGGACATCAAAATGCTTAACCTGAATTCAAAAGCAGATTCAGAAACTGGGGCATGATTTAAAAATGGACCTACATCTTCATCACTGACGTTTCTTTAAGGTAAAAGCACTCCTTAAAAAGCATCCGCATGTATACAACCACAAGAATTACACATTAGCCATAGCAAGTTTAAAGCGAAACAAAAAAGATAAAGCAGCTACTTTAACGCACCAGATTCTCTAAGACCATAGCCAAAAGGTAAAAAGTCTCGGACAATTGACAACAGAATAACCTCCAGTACTCATATAGTTTAATAAAGAAACCACTAGTAGCAATTTTTATTGATCTTCTTCTACAATATTAGAATTTGTTTGATATTGGAACAGTTAACTGCAGTACCCTTTTCTGAATAATTGTTGAAAATCTCATTCGAATAATCAATGAGTTGGAAACTTGGACTGTGTAATGGATTGTGTAACCGATAATTTAGTGGAACATTCTTCAAAAATAAAATGGAAACGGGTATGCACGGAAATGAAATTGGGAGTTTACCTCAAGGCCTTGATTGCCCAGTTTCACCCTTGGAATTTGGACTTCGTTTCCTTGTGCCATCTTTTTAGAACTAGCGTTTCTGTCCTCAAGATTCGATGTCTCCATGTGTATATATTCAGCTCCAAATTGACTTCCAAACTAGGGTTTCGTTTTGGTTCGTTTTTATTAACAGAGGTCTTAGGGTTAGTACTAATAGAGGTCGCTGGCTGAGAAGGTAGAAGGGAGGTCGTTGGCTTAGGGAAAGAGGAGGGACGTCAATGGTATTATGGTTAGGGAGAAGTGGACACGCGGAGAAGGGAGAATGGAGAGCGACGGAGGAGAAGCCCCAAATCAGAGGAGTCAAAACGGTGTGTTTTGACTTTAATTGAAACACACCGTTTCACTCAGTCCCACCATCCCATTGGGTTTCTCGATTTTCATCTCTCTTTTAAATTAAAAACACCGTTTCATTTTATGATGCGGCAATTACGGATTACCCACTGGTTGCACGGCAAAACACCAATACACACACTGTACAACTCGTGAGATAGACAGCTGGGAAAGCAGGTGGTTGAATCAACAATGGCAAAAATATGGCGTCTCAATAAACCTACTGTGCTGAAGGAGGTTGGAAGGAATGTGTTTGTAATGAGTTTTGCAACTCACGTTGATAAGGAAAGAATAGAAGCAGGAAGGCTATGGTTCTTTGATGGCTAATTATTTGCGATTATTCCATTTGATGGCATTACTCCAGTTCATGCCTTGAAGTTTGATGTTGCACCTTTCTGGGTGCAATTCCATAATCTTCCTTTGTTTGGAATGAATAAGGATTATGGTATCAAGTTAGGTGGATCGATTGGTAATGTTTTGGATGTGGATGTTGATACTGATGATGTTGGCTGGGGTAGTTGTCTCAGAGTGAAAATCATGATTGATCTGAAGAAATCACTTGCTAGAGGAAGGACATGCACGGTTCAAGGCACTAAAGTTTGGTGTCCCATACAGTATGAGAAGCTCACTCGGTTCTGTTTTACATGTGATGGAATCATACATGACAGTTCTCCTTGTCAAATGGAACCTCAAATATCTCCCCAATTTGGTGCTTGGTTGCGGGCATAGTCAAATTTTAAGGGGTGATGGGAATCATCACAGGATCAAAATGCTAAAGGTGGTGCAAAGAACAATGGAGTGTTGCAGGAGCAGAACACGGCAGTGGTTGGTGGTGCTGGAATGGCTGAGGCCACAAATGGTAACGTATGGTCAACTTCAATGCACCATTATGAGGGGAGCATACGATCAGGCATTCATGCAGTAACTCCTCATGACAGTTTTCAGAAAACATCAGTTACTGACTGTTATAGTCAGAAGGGAGTTTCTGATGTTGTAACGACTGTTGACAATACTGAAGCTGAAGCAATTACTGAAGTACACGTGCACAGAGTAGGTGGGCCTATTACTGGGCCTATTGTTGGGCCTGAAGTTGCTGAAGAGGCTGCTAAGTCTGATGGGCCTGAGGATGGATTGCCTGAGGTAAATGAAGGGGTTGTTGCTAAGCCTGTCCAAGGAGATGAAGATCATTTGAAGGATGCTGTAAGTGTCCAAGCTATGTCCTTGCAGACAAGGTGCACCAGAAGTGTTTGGAAGAAAAGAGCTAGAGCATCTTCTTATGTTTCATCTGAACTGCCTTCAGGCCAAGTTGATGAGGATACTAAAAGGAAGAGATCAATGGAGGGGAATGCTGGTGATGATGTACTTGGCAGTGAGCATAAAAAATGTAAGTATTCAGTATCACCCAATGATGATGGTGGGTATGTTGAGAAAGAAGTGCACCTTAGAAGGGGAAACAATCAATTGGGATCGACAGTGGCTGTTTAACAGCCATGCCGAGATCAATGAGTATTATAAGCTGGAATTCCCGTGGGCTTGGGAACCCATTGGGAATTCAGATCCTATCTGACTTGGTCAGAAAAGAAGCCCCTGAGTTTTTATTCCTACAAGAAACAAGATTGCATTCTCGAGCTATGGAAAGATTGAAGTTTAAGTTGGATTTTTCTGGTTGTTTAGCTGTTAGTAGTGAAGGGAGGAGTGGGGGAATAGCTCTGTTTTGGAAGAAAAATATGTAGTCAAAGTACGAAGTTTTTCTAAGTTTCATATACATGCTGAAGTGACTGAGGAAGATGCAAATGGAGACTCTTGGTGGCTGACTGGGTTCTATGGTCAACCAGAAGTGGGTAGAAGGAATGAATCCTGGTCTTTGTTGAGGTCTCTCAAAGTTCCTCCTGATATAGGTTGGATTATTTTGGGAGATTTCAATGAGATTATGAGTAATGATGAAAAAAGTGGTGGTAGAGCTAAACTAGATAGGCAACTGAAGGCCTTTAGAGATGCTATTGAGGAATGTCAAGTGCATGATTTGGGGTTTAGAGGTAGTCCTTTTACTTGGTATAATGGAAGGAAAGAGGGCCATACAATTAGTGAGAGACTGGACAGATGCTTCTCGAATTTGAAGTGGCATGCTAGTTATCCAATGGCAGTGGTGATTCATGGGGTGGTTGCTTACTCAGATCATAGGCCTATTATTCTTAAACTGGCAGAAGAGATGCGAAAGGGACCAAGAAGGAAATTGTTTGTTTTGAGGCAATGTGGGTTGAGCATTCTGGCTGTAAGCAAGTGGTGGATGGAGCTTGGAAGGTTGTTGAAGGAAGAAGGGAGCTGAGTACAGTTATTAAAAAGATTGAGTATTGCAATGAAAATTTGTCACTATGGAATAGATCAAATTTTGGGAATGTGCAAAGGAATTTAAGTATGGCTCAGGAAAGGCTCAGAATGGCTCATCAGAATGATCCTTTATCACTGAATAGGCAACAAATTCAACAAGCAAGGAAAGATGTTCAACAGTGGATGCAAAAAAGGGAAATTATGTGGAAACAAAGATCCAAGGTTTTGTGGTTATAGGAATTCACAATTTTTCCATCATAAAGCGTCTAAAAGGAAAAAGATGAATTGTATCAAAGGGATCAAAGACTCAAATGGAAGATGGCAAGTCAATGAGGCAAGGGACAGAGTTATTACTGAGTATTTCCAAAACCTTTTTGCAGCTACTGAGGAATTGGGTCCTATGGATTTTCTGCAAGATCTAAGAGGTAGAGTTGATGCCCAAATGGTAGACCAGCTTGATGCAATTTTTACAGCTGAGGAAGTGAAGAGAGCACTTGATGAAATGCATCCTACAAAAGCACCTGGACCAGATGGTATGGCCTCTCTTTTTTATCAGAAATTCTGGTCTGTTGTTGGTGTTGATGTTACTGATGCAGTGCTTAAAGCTCTTAATAGTGGTTCTTTTCCTTTAGAGATTAACCATACTTTTATTACCTTGATTCCTAAAAAGAAACAACCTGAGCTTGTTTTTGACTATAGGCCTATTAGTTTGTGTAATGTCATTTACAAGCTAATCTCGGTCTTAGCTAATAGACTTAAGGTAGTTTTGCCTGCTGTTATTTCACCATCACAAACATCTTTTGTACCTGGTAGATTAATCACAGATAATGTTCTTGTGGCCTATGAAATGATACACTTTTTAAGAAGGAAGAGAAGTGGAAAAGATGGTTTTATGTCTTTAAAGTTGGATATGAGTAAGGCTTGTGATCGAATTGAGTGGAAGTTTCTGAAAGAGGTGATGATGCAGATGGGATTTAGTTCAAGATGGATTCAAATGGTGATGTTTTGTGTCACAACTGTATCTTTTTCAATCCTTGTGAATGGAGAACCCAAGGGACCAATTCAGCCAACTCGTGGACTAAGACAAGGAGATCCCATTTCTCCATATCTATTCTTATTGTGTACTGAGGGTCTTATAACTTTGCTGAACAAGGCAAATGTGCATCAACAGATTGAAGGAATTCAAGTATGTAGAGGGCCTCCTAAGTTGAATCATCTTCTGTTTGCAGATGATATTGTGCTGTTCTGTAAAGCTAATATGCAATCTTGCTTAGTTTTGCAACATAGACTTGATTTCTATGAAAAAACCTCTGGACAGAAGATTAATAGAGCAAAGACTTTAATGGTTTTTAGTCACAATGTGTCTTCAGCCCAAAGAATGGAGATAATGCAGTTTTGGGGAGTCACTCACTTCCAGCAATATGAGAAATATTTAGGATTGCCACCTATGGTTGGAAGAGGTAAATATCAAGCCTTTTCTATTCTAAAGCATAGAGTGTGGTCTAAATTACAAGGTTGGAAGGAAAAACTCTTATCACAAGGAGGGAAAGAAGTCTTGTTGAAAGCTGTTGCATTGGCCATACCTACTTACACCATGAGCTGTTTCAAATTGCCTAAATCACTATGTTCTGAACTTGAAGGCTTAATGGCTAATTTCTGGTGGGGTCAGAGAAAAGAGGAGAGAAAACTAAGCTGGGTCAGTTGGAGGAAGATGTGTGAGTCAAAATTGAAAGGAGGTATGGGTTTTAAAAGTATTCAAACTTTTAATAAGGCCCTTCTAGCTAAGCAAGGATGAAGGATCATGCATGAAGACTCTTCTTTACTGCAAAAGATTTTTAAAGCTAGATACTTTCCAACAACTAGTTTTATTGAATCTAGTTTGGGTGCTAATCCTTCCTATGTGTGGAGGGGTATATGGGAAACCAAGAACAGTTTACTTAAAGGCTGCAGGTGGAGGGTTGGCAATGGTTTGTCCATAAATATTTGGACTGATTACTGGCTTCCAAAAAGAAAGTTACTAGCTAATTTGATCAAATGTCATGCTGAAACAGGATTACAGTTGGTGTCCTCTCTTATGATGCCAGAACAAAACAGCTGGGATATTGAGATGATAAGGAATGTATTGCCAGCAAGAGAAGCTAATGAAATACTAAGCATACGCTTGCCTCCAGATAAAATACCTGACATACTCATATGGGAACATAAGAAGACTGGGATTTTTAGTGTAAAAAGTGCTTATGAGTTTTTCAAATCTTTGGAGCATAGTAGAGATGAGGCTGAAAGTTCCAGAGCTGAAGATGATAAGTTATTGTGGAAGCACCTTTGGAAGATGCATATTCCTCAAAGAGTTAAGGTCTTTGCTTGGAGAGTGTGTAAAAATATTTTTCAAACTTTTCAGAATCTAAAGAATAGAAGAGTGCTGGAAGAGGCTACTTGTCAATGGTGTAAAGCTGAAGATGAAGATCTAAACCATGCACTGGTTTATTGTCCGAGTATAGTTGATTGCTGGCTGCAGTTCTTCCCTTCCATAACACAAGATACAATCAGGTTCCAGTTTACACAATTGGCTGTTTCAGTTATTAAGCGAAGAAAAACAGGAGAATTGGAGAAATTTTTCCTTCTTGCATGGGGCATTTGGTATAGAAGAAATCAAAGAATATATGAAGGAAATATTCTATCAACTCAGCAAGTTATGGAGCATGCTTTTACCTTATACCAGGAACATAAAGCAGTAGCAGAGGCCATAAGGATTAAACAGAAGTATAAATGCACCTGGTAGCCTCCTTCTGCAGGTGTTTTGAAGCTGAATGTTGATGGTGCTCTTTTTAGTGACCAATGCAAGGCTGGTGTTGGTGTTGTGCTGTGGGATCATGAAGGAAGGGTGTTGTTTGCTGCTAGTAAATCTGAACCTGCAGTAGCTGATTCTTTGGAGATTGAATTCCTTGCAATTTTAAGGGGTTTACAATTATGTGTGTCCCTTGGAATTACAGAACTTAGATTGGAATTCGATGCTTTGTTAGCAGTTCAAGAGTTGGAAAAGGAAGGGTATTCTACTTCTTTGTGAGGTGTTTTGATCAAAGAAATCAAGAGTATGCTTCAAAGATATCCAACTTGGTCTCTTCATCACAAAGGGAGGGAAGCTAATGGAGTTGCTCATGCTTTGGCTTGTTTTGCATGGAATCTAGAAGATATTAGTATTTGGTGGAACTCAATTCCAGACTGTATTTTTCAAGCTATTTGGGTTGATTCAAATTTGTAATGCTTAAGTTTGATGAATAAAAGTACATCTTCTTATAAAAAAAAAAAAGAATAGGTACTGCAGAGTATATTCTCTACTGTGATTTGTGTACTCCTAGTGATAAATATATTATACAGCAGTAGAATTGTTCATCTGGGTTCCAATCTAGAAACCCGGGTACACTCAGACCAGAAACCGGGTCTCAAATCTAGACCAGAACCTGGCCAAAATTAAGCTGGATGAGACCCGGTCTGAAACCCGGATGAAGCCGGGTTTTGAAAAACCCAGATTTCGGTTTCCGGGTTGAACCCAGTTTTTTTTTTGGTACAAAAACTTAAATTTACCTATATTATTAAATTTCTTTTAAAAGCATTTAAGTTCTATCTTAAAGCCTATATTCTATTACAAATTTTTCAATAAAAAATGATTAAAAAGCATATTCTTTTATATATAAAACTAATTATTATTTTTAACTAAATGCATTTGAAAAAAATAAATTTAATATTGATCATGTAAATGCATGCAAAAGGAAAATGCAACTACTACATATTATATTATTTGATATTTATACATTACATTACAAAACACAATTACAATATATGAAATTACATATAAAAAATGGATTACATTGAGTCACCAATACATATTACATAATATGTCTGCTTCATGTAATCAATGCATTCTTCCAGCCATTGTTGGTCCAAGCTTATATGCAAGATGTATTCAATAATGTTCTTGGGTTGCTTGACTCGGTCTCGAATGTGTTTCCAAGTGTAGAAGTGTCAAGTTGTATCAAGGATAAGTCCAGGATCGTATTCCACAGGGACAAAGAGTTATCAAAGCGTATATGAGATTTTTGAGTAACAAATGTGTCGATTATGAGAGATGAAAATAAAATTAAAATGCAATGCAAAAAAAATAATCGAAATTGAAATTTGAGTTTCTAATCAAAAAGGCAAATTAGCAAACACTTGGATTGGGTGTGAGACTCTCTTTATTTCGGATTCTAGATAATTTTCTCGATTAACAATCCAATCAAGGCATTGATAAACGGAAGATAAAAAGTTATGCTCAAGTTTTGCAATATTTTTCTAAGGGATTCTCTACTTTACTAGCCAAACACACATTAACAATCAATCGAGAGAAGCCTTGATAATTTTCAAACTTTTGTTGTGCCTTACGTCAACAACAAAACAAGAGCAAGAGCTGCAATCTATTTTCAATTTAAATCCGACTAGTAATATAGTGAAATCAACAATCAATCACAAAATATTGCATTAAACTAGAATCCAAAACAAATCAAATCTCATTCCACAACCTAAGCTTCAGAAATTAGTTACACATGATATTTTTAGCAATAAAAATTAATCTAAACAAAGCCATTAAAAAAAACTGTAAGAAAAAAAAAGAGAAATAAAATGAAACCGCCCCTAAGAACTAACAATCGAAACAGAAGATGAATAAAAATAAAACCGTAAAGCAGGAGAGAGTACCGTCCAATCACAAGAAAAATAGAGAAAAATAAAATAAAAAAATAAACCAGCCGAATGAAAAGAAACTAAGACGTAAAAAAAACAATAAAAACATCCAATGAAGAAGCCGTCGACCTCAGGTCTGCTCCTCTACCAATCTACTCAAAACATGAAAAAGAAAAGGAAAATAAAGTCAAGCCTTCAACCGTCTGGAACGAGAGAAACTTTCAATGAAATAAAAAAAACTTGCCGACCCAATGGCCTGTAACCGAAAAGAAAAATAAAAATGAAACTAAAGCTGCCGAGCAAGAGGGACAGTTCCGTCCCAGCCAAAACAGAAAATGAAGCTAAAAAAAACAGAGTTCCTTCTGAAACGTAAACACTAGAAATGAAAACTGCAGAAAAATAAAATATATAATGAAGTGCAGCCGTCCCTGGTCTCAAACGAAAGAAAGAACGAAAGAAAACTAAAAAGAAAAAAATCACTGTCCAACAAGCCGCAAAACAAAAAAAATACAAGCAATAAAAACAATCCAAAGAAGAAGCCGCTGAGCAGCAGGTCTGAAAGCGCCGAACGAAAAACAGTAGGAAATAAAAATAGTCTCCGCCGTTCCTAAGGTCTGCGTACCTAAACGAAACAGTAAAAAAAATAATGAAAAAGCACCCCTAAGGTCTGTAACTTCCAGACGTAAAAGCCTACCTCAAGCTAAAACTAAAGAAAAAAATAAAATAAAAGAAAGATGTCCCGTGTGCCTCCCTCCAACTCAAACGAAAAAGAATAAAAATTAAAAGCCAGCTGTATCTCTGTCCAAAAACTGCCTCTGCTGTGCAACTGTAGCGTGCGCAAGGCGTGCTCCCGCTGCTGCCTCTGCAGCCAGCTCCTTTCTCTCACTTGAGATTACTAACATAAGTTTTGAATCCTCCTTTGTTATATTATTTCTTTATTCTCAAAAAGAATATCAGCAACTCATGTATTTCTTTCAAAAAAAATAAATAGCCTGCAAAGTATAAGCATGATATGAGAAGGGTAAAATTGAAATATTCATTTCCATGTGAAACAATTACATTATAAATTTTTTTAAGCACAAAACTACCAAANAAAAATGAAACTAAAGCTGCCGAGCAAGAGGGACAGTTCCGTCCCAGCCAAAACAGAAAATGAAGCTAAAAAAAACAGAGTTCCTTCTGAAACGTAAACACTAGAAATGAAAACTGCAGAAAAATAAAATATATAATGAAGTGCAGCCGTCCCTGGTCTCAAACGAAAGAAAGAACGAAAGAAAACTAAAAAGAAAAAAATCACCGTCCAACAAGCCGCAAAAAAAAAAAAAAATACAAGCAATAAAAACAATCCAAAGAAGAAGCCGCCGACCTCAGGTCTGAAAGCGCCGAACGAAAAACAGTAGGAAATAAAAATAGTCTCCGCCATTCCTAAGGTCTGCGTACCTAAACGAAACAGTAAAAAAATAATGAAAAAGCACCCCTAAGGTCTGTAACTTCCAGACGTAAAAGCCTACCTCAAGCTAAAACTAAAGAAAAAAATAAAATAAAAGAAAGATGTCCCGTGTGCCTCCCTCCAACTCAAACGAAAAAGAATAAAAATTAAAAGCCAGCTGTATCTCTGTCCAAAAACTGCCTCTGCTGTGCAACTGCAGCGTGCGCGAGGCGTGCTCCCGCTGCTGCCTCTGCAGCCAGCTCCTTTCTCTCACTTGAGATTACTAACATAAGTTTTGAATGCTCCTTTGTTATATTATTTCTCTATTCTCAAAAAGAATATCAGCAATTCATATATTTCTTTCAAAAAAAATAAATAGCCTGCAAAGTATAAGCATGATATGAGAAGAGTAAAATTGAAATATTCATTTCTATGTGAAACAATTACATTATAAATCTTTTTAAGCACAAAACTACCAAAATTTATCAATTTACTCAAATATCATAATCTACTACATATTTAAGTACTTAAATCATTTTTGGTTGACCAATTTATCCACTTTAAGTAGCTTAATCATGTAATTTTAGCACTTCATCACTGCTATATCATAGTTTCCTGTAAAAGATGCAATCATAAGAAGCAAAAAACAAATTAAAATAAACTGCACCTTTATAACCAACTAGTAATTGGGCATTAAAATAAACTTGGACTATGAAATCATATTACCCAAAACAAACAAAAAATGAAGATGAAGATGAAAATGAAAATTTGATTATGTTTTCCATGATATTGACACTTCTTCTCCCAAGCAAATGATGAACTTGACTTTTTGATATACACATAAATGCCCACTTCCCTAATCCTAATTACAAGCTATAAGTTCAATCCAAATATAGATGTTACTTGAGGCTCTCATAATTGAAGAATTGAGGTACGTAATTGCCCATCAATCTGCATAAAAATGATATACATATGTGTAACAATGTATGGATAAGAGTCAACAAAGCACATAGCCATGCATAAAACATCATTCAAGTTTTAGAAAGAGTGAGCACAAATCTATGCACCAGTATATGGTATCAGATTTAGAAAGAGTGAACACAAATCTCAGTCTCCACCCCATATGGTTAAATGATGCAATCTCAAGAAGAAAATTATAATCTAAATTGGGGAGCTCAACCATAAGCTATACAGAAACTAAATTTCAGATTTCTCAACTTAACAAGAACTGCTCTTGCTAATAATTAAGCAAGTCATGAAAATGCTGAAGAAAAATGGACTAAAATCTCAGCATTACTCTTGTATAAAATGAAAAAATAAACTATGGTCATTCCAGAAAATCATGAGGTTCCATGCTTGAAAGAAAATTGTATCTTATTGAGAAAAAGAAAGACTATAGTATATCACACTATACATGTAATTTATCTAAGCTGATTAACAACTGACAGTACCTTGACAATTGGAATAAGCCATAAGTCACGGCCATCTAAAAACATGTCATTGAACACTTAAGAGTGTGTCTTTCTTAATATCAATTGATTTTAAGTGGATTAACAACTTTGTGACTGAAGCCAACTAAACCGGGCCAAGAGATCTAGTCTAGTGTTTCATTTGAGAAGGTATATATGTGAACTAAAAAGGGCCAGAGTTACCTAATGTTCATTAGGGCTGAATTTGCAACACATTTTGTTATCATTGTGTGTTGGTGCACGCGCATGCATTGCTAAAATTTTAGTTGTCCCTATTACAGACATAGTTTCTTGGGGCTTAGGTAATGGTTAAGCCATTGCCAGAAAACATACTTTAACATATGATTAGGAGGAAAGACAATTAGTCAGTCAAGAATCATGCAACTGAGTTTAATCGAACATCTGAAAATAAATTTATTGGTACATCATATGTGAAAAGGGGAAAAAAATGGCATGGATTAGTATTCAACTAACAGAAACCCTAGCTCTCTTCACATGGGTTTGTTGTGAAATTTTGTGATCTCCATTTCTCATTGTTTTTAGAGTTTTAAATAGCAACAAACCCATTCTTCCAAATAACAATAACCCATTACCCATGACTCTAGCATTTTGCAGCTAACAGAAAACCCAAACATTCAAACATTCTCATAAAAAAAAAAAAAAAACCCAAAATCAACAAATAGAGAACACAACAGAGGGAAGAAGGAAAACCCAAACGGAAATACGTTATAATCCATTGGATCCGAAAGAACTTCCACCGTTTGGCATCGCAGATAGCAAAGTCCAATATGACAAACAAACTAGGTACAATTCGTTGCTTCAAATAAACAGAGATGAAAAATTACTGGAGTAGGGTAAAAAAACACGAGAATGAAGTGCCTTCTTGACAGCTCTTCGAAGCATTGGAGCTCTAAAATATTGCCATTCAAAGGGCCTAGGCATGGCCACAACTTGCTGAAATTTTAGAAGAGTTTGTTGAGGCAGAGAGAGAGAGAGAGAAAGGAACTAGGGGAGGGAGGCGAAGACTCCGCAGAGCAGAGAGAGAGAGAGAGAGAGAGAGAGAGAGAGATCTGAAAGGGGGAGGGCGGCGGGTAGAGAATTAGGTTAAGTTATCTTTTCACTTTATAAAACCCGGGTCCTGAATTTAAAATCCGGTACCCAGACCGAATTAATCCGATTTTTCAAATTCGGATTCCTACCCAACTTTGACCTGGGCCGAAAACCGGAACTGGAATCCGGTATACCGGATTCCGGGCCGGGCAAGATAAAATCCGGCCCAGATAAAATCCGACCCGAATGAACAGCCCTATACAGCAGAACACCAATACACACACTATACAGTAATAGCATATTCTAGAATAGGTACTTCAAAGTACATAATGGTGGTTATTCTCTATTGTGATTTGTAACCAACAAATATTTCTTGATTCTTTTTTGTAATGTCTATATATAGACATTGTTTCTATAATGAAAAGTAGAGAAGTTTTATTTCAATTCATTTAGCTTAACATGGTATCAGAGCCCTCTGACTCACATGTCCCTGATCCATGGCCTCAGCTTTCTCCTTCATCACTTCTTCCTTCTCTCACATTGTTACCACTAAGCTCACTATCGAGAATTATCTCCTCTAAAAAGTTCAAACCTCAGCTTACCTAAGGGGTCAAGACCTCTTATGCTATGTTGATGGCTCTCTCCCCTGTCCTCCTGAATTCCTTCCTAAAGCCTCCACTCAAACCCTAAACCAAATCCCGACTTCTCATCATGGAAACGTATTGACCAAATAGTCTTTAGTGTACTGTTCTCCTCTCTCTCAGAATCCATCTTAGGCCTTTTCCTTTCTTCTACTATAGCTCGAGACCTATGGTTATCCTTGGCATCCATGTTTTCATCTCATTCTCAAGCAAAAGAGTTTCAGGTTTGTTTTCAACTAACCAATCTCTCTCGTGGTGAACAAACCATCTCTTAATAAGTTCGCTTATTGGCAGATTCCCTTGCTGTAACTAGAGATGCCCTCTCTGACAAAGAACTTGTTTCCTATCTGTTAAATGGCCAAGGCCCTTCTTATGAATCCTTCATCACTTCCATCACAACCCGAGCAGTACCATTAACTATTCATGAGCTCTCCCAACTTCTTCTAATCTAAGAAAATCATCTCTCACACACTGCCAAAATCTCAACTCATTCGCTTGATTTCACTACCAATTTTAGCTCATCCTCTGGTTCTTGAGGTTGTCCCTTTCAAAGAGTTGGGCGACAAGGTTGTGGTCGTGGAAACCATTCCTCAAATAGACATGGTGGACGCACTACTACTACCTTCAACAACCCATCACAGTAGAACACAACCCAGCGGCTAACTTGCCAAGTCTGCAACAAATTTGGGCATATGGCTCTCCAATATTGATACATGTTTAATCATTCCTACCAATTTCAATCTCCAAGAATTTTTTCTGCTAATTTTACCGGTCCTAGCTCTATCTCAGAAAATGTCTAGTACCCTGACTCTGAGGCAACACACCACATCACGAATGAACTGAACAACTTGAATCTCTCGTTGGAACAATATAATGGTGATGATACTATACACATGGGGGATGGCTCAGGTCTTCCTATACAAAACTTCGGTGACTGTTCTTTCTTCTCTACCTCCTCTTCTTTCCTTCTTCGAAATCTTCTTCACGTTCCTTCTATCACTAAGAATCTTATCTCTGTGCTTCATTTTTGCATTGACAATCACTGACTTTTCGAGTTCTACTCATCTCATTTTTCTGTCAAGGATTCACAAACGAAACAAATGCTCCTCACCGGGCCAACCCATGATGGTCTCTATGTTTTTCCCTCCCTCAGTTCTTCTTCTCCTTCCGCCCATGTCAACGAGAAAGTTTCTCTACATCAATGGCATCGCAGAATGGGGCATCCCTCCTTAGCTCTCGTCAAACGCGTCTTGCACAACAGCTACTTGTCGTTTTGTTCCCCAGAAGATCAGTTCAAATGCCCAGTCTGTCCACTCGCCAAATCTCATCAGCTTTCTTTTTCTTCTAGTCAGGCCACTTATTAAAGGCCCTCAGAATTAGTCTGCTTGGACCTTTGGGGTCTATCTCCATATGTATCTCGTTTGGGTTACAAATACTATGTTTCCTTTGTGGACCATTATACCGGATTTACTTGGTTATTTCCTATTAAACTTAAATATGATGTTATTCATATATTTTCTCAATTTTTACCATTTGTTGAAAGAATATTCAATACCAAGTTAATCACTCTACGAACGGATGGAGGTGGTGAATTCAAAGCCATCACCTCCATGTGTCAAAAACTTGGAATTCAACATCGTCTCTCGTGTCCACACACTTATAAACAAAATGGGCTTGTTGAAAGAAAACACAGTCACATAGTTGAAACTAGGCTCGCACTCTTGGCCCAAGCTTCTCTTCCTTTCACATATTGGGCTGATGCTTTTGACATTGCAGTTTATCTAATAAATCGTCTCCCATCTCCAACATTAAACCATAAATCTCCCTTTTCAATGACTTACAATCATGCACCTAATTATAATTTTTTGAAAACCTTTGGTTGCCGATGTTGACCTAATCTACGGCCATATCTTTCAAATAAATTCAACTTTAGGTCCACTCTTTGCTTATTTCTGGGGTATAGTAATTCACGTAAGGGATACAAGTGTTTGGATCTTGCCACAATTAGACTCTACATATCCCGTGATGTCTTATTTGATGAAAATTTATTCCCTCTTGCTCAGTTGTAGCCCACCTATTCTTCCACTCAATCTCAATCTATTCCTTCTACCCAGGCCTCATTTCCTCTTCTTTCCACCACTATTATAGGCCTGTTTCCCACCTCTTCTTTGACTAGCCCAGTTAACTCACATTCTAATTCATCTCTTCTTGGTCCTATCCCAAGCCCACTCTAACAAATATCTTCAATAGCATCTTCTTCTACCTCCCTATCATCTCAAGCATCAAACACCTCGTCTATTTCCAATTCTCTCACCTCCGATTCTAGTCCCTCCAAGATCACCTATTATAACCCACAGCCAGACCAATTCTTCTTGACCTAAACTTTTCACTGATGGTACTATGCCCTACCTCACACACCAATGTCTTACCACCACTATTAATGTTCTTGATGAGCCTTCAAGCTATTCAGTAGTAGCCAAATTCCTAGATTGGTGTGCGTCCATGACCCAAGAATTTGCTACTCTCACTCACAACCAAACCTGGACTCTCCTGCCACCTTTACCCTTCTCCAGTATCCTTGGTTATCAATGGGTATTTCGCACCAGGACAAATGCAGATGGCTCCTTTGAAAGGAGAAAGGCAAGATTAGTTGCCAAAGGCTTTCACCAGCAGCTTGGACTTGATTACCACGAGACATTCAGTCCCATGGTTAAACCTTCAACAATTTGACTCATCCTCTCTATTACAGTCTCTTGGGGTTGGCCATTGCACCAATTGGACATTGAAAATGCATTTTTGCATGGTAATCTCACTAATGATGTCTTTATGTAGCAGCCTCAGGGCTTTGTGGATCCAGTTCATCCCTCCTATGTGTGCAAGCTCAACAAGGCAATATACAGTCTTAAGCAATCACCCAGAGTGCGGTTTGATCAATTCAGTTCATGGTTACTTGAGTATGGTTTTCTTGCCTCCAAAGCTGATCCTTCACTTTTTATACTTAGTCATGGTGATGCTAGAATTTTTCTGCTTATCTATGTCGATGACATAGTAATAATTGCTTCTAAACCCTCTGTTATCAACATGTTGATTCATGACACAAGTGCTATTTTTCCTATTCGGGACCTTGGCAGTTTGTCTTTTTTTCTTGGTCTTGAAATAGATCACACTCCTGAAGGTATGATGATCTCCCAAAGGAAATATATCAAAAACCTTCTCATCCATATCAGCACGCTACAAGCCAAACCCATTGTCCTCTCCAATGGCCTCGTCAAAGTATGACTTATCTGACTTTGATGATCTCACCCTGTATCACAATTTGGTTGGAGGCTTTCAATATCTTTCCTTAACACAACCGGATATCTCCTTTACATTAATAAACTTTGTCAATTTATGCACTCACAAAAATCTACTCCTTTGCAGACCAGATATCTCTATAAGCATTTTTCTTGTAGTGAGAAAGATCGATAAATCGAGAGGATCATATAATATATTAAACATAAAAATATATATAATTTGCCGGCCATCTGATCTACAAATGCTTTCCTTTATGAAAATGATTAATAATTTTGTTTAGTTATTACCCTTTTTTTCAATCGCTCAAAGGTTGCCTAGTTAGCAACTTTTGTTTATTCAACTTCGAAATGAAAAGGATGCAAACAAATAGATCACTACGCACTTAATTAATTCAGGTACTTCTGTAATAGTAGTATTGATCAGTTTCTCTCAAGCCTCTTTCGTTAAGTTCGTCTTCTTCTGTTCGGTTTATTCATAACCATTGGGGACATTTCTTTAAAATTAATGGATTCCTTTCCTCTTTAAGCATCTATGGAACACACCCAATGACAAGAGGACAAGGTGCATGAGGACAAGCTAGGTGCATGCATGCATGCTGATTAAGTTTTGTTTATTCTTCGTAATTAATCGACAAAGTTAGGAATTTATAACAAGCTAGCTAAGCTATTGAGTCCCATGCAATGTCTACGCAATCCCCTTGGACTCGTCTACTGTGAAAGAATATTTTCTCTCTCTTGTTATTAATTTTATCTGGTCTCTCGAGAAATATTATTCATCATTCTTTTAATATTATCCTTTTATTATTTATTAATGCAATAATATTGTAAATATATGTAACGCCCCAGTCCCGCAGGGGTAGAAGAGTTACTTCCTGTCACTTAAATCTACATTTCAACAATATGATTATAGATTCTAAATTCCCAATATCATAAAGAAATTTTGATTCAAACTAATTTCCTCAATATAATAAATTTCCTAAAATGCTAAGTCATCAAAACACAATAAAATTTCTTAATAAACTTCGCCAATACATATATAGAAACTCTCTAAGCTTAAACTATCATTCTTAATTCATCTCACTCAATGCTTCATAATTTTGATTCTCAGATGAACTATTCTAAAATCATCTGAAAAATATTCTGAATATAAGGGGTGAGTTATCAACAACTCAGTAAGCAGAGAATATGTACTAGTATGTAAACATGTGCATTTATAGAGATAAGAAGTAGAACAAAACATTTTCCTTTTCATTTTCATAGTGTGGAAGTAGAAACATGTCATCAAAAATTAGAGCAAAGTTTAAAAACATATTCATATTCAAAAGTACTTTGGCATAACGTATCTGATTCTTCATCATCATTAATCAAAGCATCATATCAAATTAGAGGCTATGTTTAACCCCCATGGGAGGGTTGTGCATCTGCAGATACCCAAGCAGGTGCATCTCAGAACTTAAACAGATTACTACTATTCTTTCCCGTGGTAGGGCTATATCACATCACACAAAAACATATACCATATACATCCCCCGTGGTAGGGTCCCTTAACTGAACAAAGCAGAGACAAAATCAGGTTTAGAACCAGATAGTTATGCCAAAGATTTTTCAAATACCATATCGTATCAAAACAGAGTACTAACCAGAATCATATCATCTTCCTATTCAAAAAAATTTTTATTCAAAATCTTTTGGTATAGCATAACTGACCACATCATAACAAAACATCATATAAAAAATAGAGGCCATGTTTAACCCCGTGGTAGGGTTGTGCAAATCCTAATAGCTAACCGAGTAAAACCAGAATGTGAATCTTTCCCTTATTTATTCTCCTACCCTCAAGTATGCACACAAGAAAGACCATCAAAAAAATCACTTTGTTTTCGCAGTGGGTGCACCAGAAACATAACAGTTGGTATCAACCCAAACAGAAGTCACTATTAGCACCCGTGGTAGGTCAAACAGATCACCATCCACAAATTACCATATCCAGATTCAGAATGTCATGCCAAAAGTTTTTAAAAATCACATCTTATTATATTAGAGTTCAAAACATCTTCAGAATATAACAAAATTAGGATCACAAAAATATAATTTATGCACAAAATTTCATATTCGCTCTCTATTGCACAGTTAAGAAATAAAATGCCAGAAACTTAGCTCATGTCTACACCAGTCACGACAAAAATGCTTTCACTTTTATCAGAGTTTATGAATGATGTCGAACAAATAATTAAAGTTGTTTTCATAATTCTTTTCATAACATATAATGCATATTTTCATAAATCAATTTCAGTTTATTTTATTTTTATGCAAAGTCTAGCATAGGAATTCCACTTACCTGAACTTCTTAGCTTTTTAGAATATCCTCATAACAGTGGCAAACAAATATCAATTGTCACATATAGAAACAATTCATGTAACTTGAATAAATTTTCAAATGAACAGTTACCTCGTATTTACACCTGAAATAACCATTTTAATTCCTCAAAACCTAAAAATTCTCTTAACTCTAAAATATCGTCACTTCCCAAACTCATTGATGTCCATTTAACATTTACTTAACCTAAATCCCACATATTCACAAGTTTCTAAAAATAAAAATAAAAATAAAACCCCACCCATTTAAAAAATGAAAATTCGCTAAAATAAAACTTGACCTAAATCCCACATATTCACAAGTTTCTTAAAAAAAAAAAAAAATCAAAACCCCACCCATTTAAAAAATGAAAAGTCGCTAAAATAAAAATATAACTTGACCCAAAATAATTTAGAACCTGAACTCATACCAAAAACATTTTACTTCAAAATAACTTAACATTCCCACTCAAAAATAACTTTTAAACCCTCATGTTTTGTTATAAAACCTAAGAAGACAAAATTGTAAATACACCAAAACCTTAAGGAGATTTATGGAAAGAAAAAATATACTGAAAGGTTAAAAAAAAGGCCTCTTTTGTAATTTAATAACACAAGTCCATAGCAAAAAATAAAACCTAAAGCAACTTAGGAAGAAACTTTCTAAAACTAGAGTATGCGGCAACTTACCCAACTAAAACAGAGGACACAAAGCGAAAGCAAGCAGAGCATGAAGGAGCTAGGTTGGTTCGGAGGTGAGTGGCGCAGCTGAACGGCTGAGAAAATAGAGAGGAAGAGTGATGAGCGAGAAGGTGAACATGGAGGGTGGGTGGTGAGAGAGAGAGAGAGAGAGAGAGAGAGAGAGAGAGAGAACGGAGGAAAGGATAGAGGGTGAGAGAGTTTGAGGACACAGAGGAGAAGGGTAAAAACCTTACGGTAGTGCACTAGTGCAGGGTGGAGGTGTCATTGAGGGTTGGCGACGCTGCTAGACTTTCATTGTGCAATGGGTTGAGAGCACACAAATGTGCTCTATTTTGGGTATGGAGAAACAATGGACACATGGGCTAAGTTGGGTGATTCAGCTGGGTCACACGGTGGTTGTGCAGTGAGATGGAGGCTACAGTTGGCTGAAGAGGTGGACAAAACTCTATTTCAGTGAGGTACAAAGCTGAGCGTGAGATGCAACAGACTGAGGGCTGGGCTGTTTTCATGGTATTTCTGAAGTGAGGCAATGCCTTGCGAGGTGGTTGGAGATGCCATGCTCGAAGGGATTCATTTGTGGTGGCTTTGGACGGAAGTATGGTTGGGCAGTGAACGAAGATAGGTGGTTCTCAAGTGCATGGGAGGAATATATCCATATTTATAGGGGTGATTGAAAACCCTAGATGAGAACAAAAAAGAAGGTGGACGTGCAAGAGAGACATGCATGGTGTGGAGTTTAGAAGTTGGTTCACATGGGATTGGGTTTTGATGCAAGGTTTGGGCCTTTGGGTGATTTTTTAGGGCCCATCTCAAATATTTGGGCCCACATTTTGGATAGTGTAGGAAATTTATAAAAGGACTCTTCTCTGAATTTTTGACCTTGACTCAAACTAAAAAAAAATTCCAATTTGTTCAAAAAATTATCTCGGCCCATAAATGGATTTTTAACCCAAATATCAAAGCCGAAGAAAATCATAATTCACCAAAAGAGATATTTTAGGCCTGTAGTTGATTTTAAAAAAATATTTGAAAACTCAAATGGGCCTTTCGCACATATACAATCCATTTTTTTTTTAAAACATCTTGACACTAGATTCGGGTGTTACAATATAGTTCTCTTTCATATATGTAGAAATAACTTCATTAGCCCCCACTACCTAGAGTTGGGATCATCAATATCCATATTAGGGTTCACATGAAATCTGCAATTGCATCCCCCTCCCATATATGATAAGAGTAATGGTATATATAGTCATTTTTGCATACTCCTTATGCACTTCACTAATTTGATTGACTGCACTAATTTTTTTTAATACGTAGTTAGTCACATTAGTGAAGTGCACAAAAGAGTACACAAAAGTGATTATACATAGAATAAATTGCTTTATGGGGGACGAAAAATCCATCTAAAACCAATTCCTTTTTTAGTTAAGAGTTGTGGCAGACTTTGAATCAACAGACTGCATTGGCATGAGTACGTACGTAGTATATTATAGCATGCTCATTAGCTTTCATTCTACACTCAAAATTAGTAATTAAAACCATGAGCATTATTGTATATTTTCTTTTGTCATATGATTAATGAATGATTAATTTTGCTCCTTCAAAAAATTTTAAAATCTAATTGGGTCTTGTGGATTTTAGTTGTCTTGTGGTGCCTTTTGTTGGGATGATTATCCCATTGGCAGCCGGCACGAAAAAGACAGAGACGATAGATAAGATTAGCTCCCAAATAAAATACTGAATAATATATATGATCTGATAGAAAAATATTTTAACCACAAGTAAAAGGATTATACAAAAGTAATCTCACGAACTGATGTAGTTTCACGTAGTATATTAGATTGTAAAGTTTAATTTTATTATGAAGTATATCTAATATAGCTATAAAAGCACTTTAGTTTATGAAATTACTTTTTATGTAATTCCTTAGTGGCCATAACACATTTCATTTTGAATTTTTTAATCTTTATAGATTTAGATTTGATCGTTTCGATTTAATAGACTATTAATAATTATCTACATATGCCACATTAACCTCAATAATGAAGTGTCATTTGTAAAACGTAAATAAATAAAACTATTGAGAAAATTAAAGAAGCCTTGCTCGCCACAAAGTGATGCCAAGGTGTGACCTAACTCAAGCCACGCCTAGGCCACAATATACAAGTAGAGATCTTCGAAGCGCTTGAGTGCGACCTATTATTAGGAAGAGTTATGCTACATACAATCACTTTTACATACTCTTTGCGCACTTCATTGATGTGATTGACCAAAATAATTATTTTATATTAAAAAAATGTGAGGTAACCAATCACATTAGTGGAGTGCGCAAGGAATATAGAAAAATGACTGCCACTAGAATTTTTGTATTAGGAATATAATTTTTTCTTATCTTTTTAAATATATAAGATATTTTGTTATAAAGTTAAAAATAATACTACAGAATTAATAAACACGTAATTATTTAAGTTTATACAATTCAAATCGAAGCTTATATGAATTATATATTATTAAATAAAAAATCATAAATTCGTACTAAAAAATAAATCAATTAATAAATATATTGAGCTGAACTTGAATTTGATTTAATTTATAAATCTTTATATCTTTTTAAATTTTTGAAAAATGGACATATATCTTTCTTTAAATTTAAGAAAATTGATTAGATAAAGAAGGATGGAAATACTATTTCAATACGAATGGCCTAGAGTCTTCTCTCTGTTGCTCTTTTGAGATCGTACTAGAAGTGTCAAAGTCTCCTTCCTTTTGGTGGATAGGGTGGTTTTTTTTTGTTCTTAATAGTGCATGTGAATACTGTGATTCTGTTATGGATGAACTAGACAAGGCCTGGTAAAATCTAAATCTTCATGATGACAAAAAGGTGGGGATAGAGGTTCAATTTGATACTGCAATTGGTCTGGGAGATAAGGAGGTGAGGAGTTTGATTGACAAGGTATGTATGGAATGATGTATAGGAAGAAAGGTACTCCGATATGCTATGTTGAAGTTATGGAAAGTTGACAAGTCTGTTGTTTTTAAGGAGACCTCTATGAATACTTTCGTCATCACCTTTACTACCAAGAAAGACAAAGATCGAATTATGGAGAGAAGACCATGGTTATTTGATACCGGTCTATTTGTCCTTGAGCCTTTTGATGGCATTACTCAACCAGACTAGCTGGTGTTTGAAAGTAAACTTTTTTGGATCCAATTACATAACCTTCCCATGTTTTGTATGAATCAAAAAATTGGGGAACAAATTGTGCTATCATTGGAAAAGGTTCTTGATGTGGATGTTCCTGTGGATGATATTGGATGGGAGAAGTTCCTGCAAGTGAGGGTTGAAGTGGAGTTGAGGAAGGCAGTGGCTAGACCTTTAATCTTAATCATAGGAGTCTACGAGTTCCTATAAAATATGAAAAACTCCCCAAGATATGCTTTAGCTGTGGGAAGATTCTGCATGGGAAGTAGGGTTATGATTCTAATTTTTCATTTTCGAATAAAAAATCACTTTCTAAAAGTCAGTATGGTTCTTGGCTTAGGGCTAATTATAGTGTCAGATACAAATGGCATGCAGACTTTGTCAGTAAAGGGGATCATTGCAGCAGTTCTAGAAATATTGTTGATCATAATTGCCGTGTTGATGTAAAATAGTTCAAGGTCCCCTTCGAAGATTGATGATGGAATTCAAAATAGACTACCTCAGAAACACTTAGCGGTTAACAATGGTGGTTATGGCAAGGAGGTTGAAGAAGTAACTGTCATGTAGAATAAGGGGAGCAAGACAGATGAGTTAGGGGTAGTTATATTGATTACACACCAAGAGACAGTACCAGCATTAAGAGAGTTAGCCATTCAAGTAACTATTGCTTGGAAGGAATGGATTGAGAATTCAGATTTGTTTACAACTAGCCCATCTAAACAAACTATCTCTTATAATCCAAGGATGCGTGTTCTCCATGGACCTTTTCACCGCTTGACTCATATTCTTTTTAGAAAAATGTTGGTGATTTGATATCATCAATAAAAGTGAAGTCTCTGAAGAATAAGCTTACATGTAAGAGGAGGAGGGCTAGAGGATATGGGGTGAAAGGTAAGTCTAATACTCATCAATTGAGCACAAAACATTCTAATTTAGTTTTGATGGATGAAGTATGTGAAATGGAGTCTGATAATCTTTTAAAAACTCATGTGGGTGTTTTTCAAACTTAAATTAAGATTCTATCGGCGGAGGTTGTGAAGCAGTACCATCGGGAGCCATGATTGTCTTTAGTAAGAACCGTTGAGGGCTTGGGAACCCTCGAACAGTTCATGATCTTTACCAAATAGGAAAATATAAGTGTCACAAGATCTTGTTCTTAATGGAAACTTTATTGACAGGTTCTAAATTGGAGGGTTTGAGAAGAAGGTTAGGTTATGAATGTTGCTTTGGGATTGATCCTATTGGGAGAAGTGGTGGCTTGGCTATACTTTAGAAGGTAGACATTAACTTTGCATTACATAATTATTCTTTAAGACATATAAGTGGCTGGATCACAACTGAGATGTCATAAAAAAATGGCTTTTCACTGACTTTTATGGCCAACTTGTTGCAAATAGAAGAAAACAAATCATGAGATTTATTGTCAAGGATTAGTCCAAAGAATGTACCATGGTGCATCATAGGGGACTTTAATGAGATTTTATCTCAACTAGAAAAGATTAGGGGGTAGAGATAGATCAGAAAGTAAGATCGAGGAATTTAAATGTGCTATTCCAAATAACCAGTTAGTTGATCTTGGGTGTAGAGGTAACTACTTGGAGTAACAAACAGTTTAATGAAGGTTTCGTCAAGGAAAGGTTGGATAGGGTTGTTGCCAATATTTCATGGAAGACTTTATTTAGAGAAGCTGTGGTGGAATGTCTGCCATCTAGATGCTCAGATCATAAACCAATTATGCTCTCTTTTTGAAATGAGGTATTTGTGAGAAGAAAAAGATGCAAGTTGTTTGGATTTGAAGCGTCATGGATTAAGGAGGAGTATTGTCGAAAGATTGTAAATAAGGAATGCTATAATACCAGACCTTCAACGAACTCTATAGAAAAAGTGTTGTCCATGCTAACTGAATGTAGTACTTCCTTGAGTAGGTGGAGCATAAATAAGAAAATAGATGTTGAGCAGAAAACAGAAGTATTAAAAAGATTGCAAGATGATTAGGGTCCACAAAATGTTGCTAAAATCAAAAGCTTGCAAGGAGAAGTTGGCCTTTTGTTAGAGCAAGAAGACCATAAATAAAGGCAGAGGGCAAAACAGAACTGGTATCACCTAGGGAACAAAAATACAAGATTCTTTCATGTATGTGCCTCCCAGAGAAGAAAGAAGAACTAAATACTTGATTGAACTGAATTATTGCATATTTTTTAGATTTAAAACCAATATATTTCAATTATTTTATTGATATTATTATTAGTTTTAGATGAGAAAATGGTTAAAGAGCATAAATCTGAGTTGTGATTTAAATTGATTAATAGCATGATTTATGATTAATTTTATAACTTATGATTTAATTGAACAATGTTTCTTCACATGCACAACGCATCTTTGATATTCTATTCTTCCATTTATTTTTTTCTGGTTTCTAATTTTTCATATAGGCCAAGAAACACATGCGGGATGGACATGCAAGGGAAGTTTTTGTGCATAAGGCATCTCGGTGTTGACGGACAGAAGCAATAGGTTTTTCTTGATCCTTCGACAAAAGACATGCATTGGGAAGCAGCAGGGAGTTTTTGGATTTTTCCTCTCAAAACACACGACACGCACGCAAGTAGAGCATGGGGGTTTTATTTCACGGACAAAGCAACAAGCTTTATTCCTCTCAACACAGCAACATGCTTTTGACTTGTTTTTGGAAGCGCACTAGAAGAAAAGTGGATCAGTAGGTTATATTTTTTTTGGCTTTTTCCTCACAAAAACAAAGCAGATCAGCATGTTGAACCAAAAGAGAAAGACATGCAGCATGCTTTTTTCGGTTTTGAGGCACACAACACAACTTGGGTTTCTTGCTTTTGACAGAGTGTGGTTGAAGCTTTCTTTCCTTGCTTTTGAATAGAGACCATGTTGACACACACACATTTTCTCTAAAAAACGCAGCAGCGAGTTGGATGCATGAGAATTTTCTTTCCCTTTTTCACTTTTGGTCCTTGGGAAGCAAAACACTCTTCCGGTTTTAGAGAGAAAGAAAAAAAGACTTTTTGGGTGGCAACACAAGGAGGCTAGCCATCAGAGGGATGCGACCCAATTTTTGGCTCTGTTTTTCTGTCTACCTTTGCTCTCTTGTGAAGACTATTTTCTAGTATTGGGTTTTGTTAGTTATTTTAGTTTTCTGATGGAGAATGTTTCTGGAATTCCATGGCTCTTGTGATGAACTTGGTTGGCTAAATTTTTGTACTAAAGTAAAAGGTGAAGTCTAATGATTTAAATATTGTTTCGGATCAACAATAGAGTTTATATTTTGAGTTTGATCGATTGAATGGTTTTATTATTGGATATTTCGATTATTTATATATTTATCTTGATTTATTGTGATTTCTGAATACATTGGATACTTGAAAAATCTCCGTGGTATTCAAATGGGTTTGTAAATGTTTTAACGATCAATTGTTCATGCTTAATCTTTAGTAATTAGTTTTCTTGGCTTTAAATACTAAATCTTTCAGTTAGACAAAATCATTATTCTAGTTTAATTGAAGTAAATTGATAGGATACAATATTCTAAATTGTTAAACAAATCCTTGAAACCTTAGTCATTCTCCATATCGATTTATTATATCATTTTAGTTGTATTATGTTACTTTAAGAATATTCATCTCAGTAATTTTCTCCTCTATTTGATTACATGTTCCTTTTAATAATTTGTTTTCATTGTTTAAGTTTATTTTCTTTATCATATAAGTCAATCTCTATAAATTTGATCTTATAGGTATTACAACACTCGTATACTTGCAAACACTATTTTGAGTCAACGTTTAGGCGTAACAATACTCCAAGTGCAGGATTCTAATTCTAATATTAGAAGTGATCATCAGGGTATTCATAGAGCTTTTCAAGACTATTTCACAAATGTTTATCAGTCAGCTTATCCTTCTTCATAGGATTAGAGTACTACTTAGCTCAAATGAATAGACGTGTGATAAATGAGATAAATGTGTGTCTGCAACTGGAGTTTACAAGGATAGAAGTTTAAGAGGCTCTGCAACAGATGTCCCCTCTAAAATCCCCAGGTCCTGATGGGTTTGGGGCCCCTTTTTATCATCTTTCTTAACTACAGTTGGAGATAAGGTCAGCGAGGCTATTTTTGAGTTTTTAAATGGTGGGGCTTTGGATAATTTTGTCAATTCTACTTTCATTGCTTTAATACCAAAAGTTAAGAACCAGGTTAGTGTTAGGAAATATAGACCTATTAGCTTATCTAACGTGTTTTATAAACTCATTGCAAAGACACTAGCTAATAGATTGAAGAGAGTGCTACCACAAGTAATTTCTTGAAATCAAAGTGCATTTATTGCATGAAGATTAATTTCAGATAATGTTATTATAGCCCATGAAGCTCTCCATATAATGAAAACTAGGCAAAGAAATTAAGTTAGAAGTATGACCATCAAACTAGACATGTCAAATGCTTATGATAAAGTTGAATGAGAGTATTTAAAAGCAGTAATGGACAAGTTAGGCTTTGGAGCTCGGTGTATTCATTTGGTTATGCAGTGTGTGGCTATTGTGCATTACTCAATTTTAGTGAATGAGGTTCTAGGTCCTACTCTTATCCCCACTTGAGGTCTTAGGCAAGGAGATACTTTGTCTCCTTACATTTTTCTGCTTTGTGCAGAGGGGCTAAGGTTGATTAACAAGGCTAAGAGGGAAGGAAAAATAAGAGAGATATCAATATCTAGAGGAGGTACAAGTGTTAATTGTATAGTCTTTGTAGATGATTGTATTCTATTTAGTCGAGCTAAGATGCAGGATTGACAATGCATTAAGCATATTCTGGATGTTTATGATTTGGCTTATGGAAAATATTAAACTTGCAGAAGACATCTACATAGTTCAGTTCCAATACAAGGGTAGAAACCAGGTTTCAGATTGGCAAAGAAACAAGAGCAAGAGTCAGTGGGGATTTTGAAAAATACTCGGGTTTGCCTACAGTTCTTAGAAGATCAAAATATTCCTCTTTTAAGTGCATTAAGGATTGAGTTTGGTCTAAGATCAATAATTGGAAAAGTCATTTCCTTTCTTAGGCTGGTAAAGAAATTTTGATCAAGACTATCATTCAAGTTGTGCCTACTTATGCTATGAGTGTTTTCAAGCTCCCAAAGAGATTGTGTAATGAACTATCAGCTCTGATGGCTAAATTTTGGTGAGGAAATATGAATATTGACAATAAAATTTAGTGGAAGAAATGGAGCATGATGGGGACTCCAAAGAGTGATGGAGGCATGGGTTTTAGGGATATTGAGGTTTTTAATGATGCTATGTTGGCTAAGCAATTTTGTAGATTGGTCACCAAACTTCTTGTCAGCAAAGACTATGAAAGAAAAGTAATATAAAGAGGGTGATATTTTGTATGCTAAACTTGGAAATAGTCCCTCACATATATGGAGGAGTATTTGGGGTTCCAAGTATTTGATTCAAAAAGGGTTAAGATGGAGAGTTGGCAATGGTCTTGAAGTCAAGATATGGGGTGATCAGTGGCTGCCCACACAAAGTTCTTATAAACTTTAGTCACCTATTAAAGTCCTTCATCAGGATTCAACAATGAGTGAACTTATAGATCAAGTTAAAAGTTGCTGGGACTCTAAACTAATTCATGAAATCATGAATAAAATAAAGAAGAAGCTAAAGTTATTTGTGTGCTTCCTTTGAGTAAGTTGGGGTTTGAGGATAAAATGTTCTGAGGATTTAGTAAACATGGTTTGCTTACAGTTAGAAGTGCCTAATATTTTGCAGTTGACAGTTTGAAAGGCCATAAGGGTGAACCATCACAATATGTTAATGCCACAAAAGGATGGAAGATCATATGGAATTTACAAGTGCCTAATTCAATTAAAGTTTTTTTTTTTTTTTGGAAAGCAGCAAATGAGGCTCTTCAAAAAAAAAAAAAACTTGTTTTCCATAGAGGTCACTGATAATGGTTTACGCCCAATCTGTAGGTTGGTGGAAGAGAGTCAATATGTCATGCTTTATGGTCTTTTACTATTGTGTCTGATGTATTTGCAGACTCTTAAAGCCTAGTACATACATGACCATGTATAGAGGAAGCCTTTTTGAACTCTTTGGGAGAAGTTGGAGAGGAGATTGCAGAAGAATGAATTGGAGGAAATAGCTTGTACATTTAGAAAGATATAGTTCAGACAAAATGCTATAGTTTTTTATGGGAAATTCGAGAGTCCTACCTCGATTTATAATCATGCTAAGATTGAATTGGGGGAGTATAAAAGAGTTCAGGTTGTACCAAGGAACTCTGTTGATACACACAATACCACAAACAAAAATGTGAAATGGAAAAACTAGCTAGCGATTAGTATCAAGTTAATTGGGATGCGGCCTTTTATGTGAATCATGCAAAGATGGGGTGGTGGGGTTGAAATAAAAAATTGTGAAGGCTCTTTAATTGCTACTCTATGTATCATTAGTTTTTTGTTTTTCATCATGTGTTAGCAAAACTCAATGCCTTATGGAGAGCCCTGTCCTTTTGTAAGGACATTGGTTTAATTAGTGTTATATTTGAAGGTGATGCTTTGAATATCATTAAGGAGATTCAATCACCTGAAGAAATTTGCTCCTGGTACGGTCAGCTTATTGAGGACATAAAGAAGGTTTTTTCTAATTGTAACTGTTGGAAATTACAATATAGACCGAGGGAAGGAAACAATGCTGCTTATCAGACTGCAAAGCATGCTTTGAATGTTGATAATGAGATTGTATGGCTGAAGATGCCCAATGTTATTAAGAATTGTATTCTTGTTAAACAACTATGTAATTGTTTTTTTTTTAAATGGAAAATAGATTTCATTTTATTCAATAAAATCGAAATTACAGCTGTGACTGATAAATTTAAGAAAAAATCTAGATTGGAAACCAAATTACTCATCTATTTTGAACTTTCTCATACATAAATTTCTTTATGACGGATATTATCTTAACTTATATAAGCTCTCTAATAACAAAACTTTCTGAAATATGAAATTATGTAAAAACAAATATATCAATCTCAATTTATCTGAAAATATAACAATCTTTAAAAATAAAAATAATCATCCCTTAACCTTCAAATGAGGAGAGGATTTTTTGTAAATGTTTAGAGGAATATTTATGTCTGAAAAAAAAAAAAAAAAAACGAATGACCCGTATTAATTGGGCCACCAAAAGGCCCCGGAAACCATTCACAGGTAGTAGTGTATTCCCTCGTACATACAGTCCATGAAATATTCATCCTTCGGTGCGGGACTTATGAAATTAGGGACAGTTCCCCCAAATCTGAGAGCACAGGGACCGTACGAAACTCAGAATCTCGAAACCCACCTTAACAATGGCTTCCTCCAAACAATCCGCAGCCGAGAAAAAGACCAAAGCAACCAAACCCACGAAATCACCTAAGAAGCAAAATGGTGTTGTTACCACGAAAAGGAACCCGGAAAAGAATAATAAGACCACCAACGGCACCGTCAGCCATTCCAACGGCTTCGTGTCAATCCCATCTTCAAGCGTCGAGTCCCAGGAAGACGGAGAACAAGGACGAAGCAGAAGTGCCGGCACGAGTAAGAGAGCCCGCGTCACCAAACCCAAGAAAGACAAACGAAAACAGCGAGAGGAAGAGGTCAACGACGTCGTTGATCAACGAGAAGAGGAAGAAGAAGAAGTTGGAGAGAAGGAGGACGTGAAGATGCATAGGTTTCCGATGCATCGTATCAAGACGATTATCCGGAGCGAGAACTCCGATTTGCGCGTTACGCAGGAGGCCCTTTTTGTCGTCAACAAAGCTACGGTATTTTATCCTTTTATTTCTATCATTCACGGATTCCAGCTCGGGTTCATCCCAATAAAAAATCTAGGGTTTTCAATTTTTAATTTTTGGATGAAGAAAATAAATGTGTTTGTGTTTATGAAAGTTTATTTCAATTGTTTGCAGGAGAAGTTCCTTGAACAATTTACGAAAGATGCGTATACGTGTTGTGTTGGGGACCGTAAAAAATCGCTCGCTTACAAGCACCTATGTAGTGTCTCTAACCATCTTTTCTGTTTAAATTTGTTATTGTGCAACGTATTTCTTGTTCGATAATTGCATGGCATGAGAAATGTGTCATGGGTTCGTTTGTTTTCTCAAACACTTTCATTGATCTCGTTAAAAAAAAAGGTTACACTTTTTAAAGATTTGGATGAACTTTGGCCAATTCTTTCGTTTTAGCTTTTAACACTTGGCTATCTGCTCTGCATCAGTAGTCGGTTGTTTTTAATGATATCCTCTTGCTTGCGTTGTGTAGATTTTGTTGTATAGCTGTGGTTCATGAACTTGATTATTTAAAATCAATGAAGCGTTGAAAAGAAATTTTATAATTTTCATTGAATGTGGTGATCTATGTTGCACATTTTCATGGTTTTGGTTCATGATTCATGGAAGGAAACGCAACGCCAATACCCTGCTACCAATGGTTTTTAATACTTTACTTGTTCTATCTACTAAAGTTGGGGTCTTTGTGCTGCATGACTTATGCTTTCTTTTGGGATCAATTATAAACTGTTGTGGCTGCTGTAATATCGTTTGCTCGAAGAAGTCATTAAAAAACCATTTTCTACTTTTGATTTATTAGAAAACTTAAGGGATGCTTGGGGAATGCTATGAGATGAGAAATATGTGAATAATAGTGAAATGATTTGAGTTATATGATGTTTTATTGGGTTTTGGGAAAGGAGAAAGAAAAAGTTTAATTAAAATATTGTTATAATATAATTTTTTAATTTATTATTTTTTTGGAATTTGAAAAAGTTGAATTGTTTTTTGTGTTTTGTTTGTAAGTTTGGGAAAGTTGTAATGATTAGATGAAAAACTTGAAGATTTGAAATTGAGAAGTGTTTGTGTTTGAGTGATGTTTGGGAAGAAAATGAGATGAGATAAGATGAAATGGGATAGAAGTAGGATAGGATAGGATGAGATGAAACCATCTCTATTCACAAACAACCTCTAAATTTCAGACAATTTGCTTCTTACTTCTAATTGATTCAATACTCAGCATGTAGAGGGTTTCAAAGACTCTTTGAATGTTTGATGTCCCGAATTTGTGCTAGTTTTTGCAAGTCAATATGGTTATTTTTATTCAAGCTGTATTAAAATGCTTCTTTCTCATTTCAGCATCGGTTGTTTGTAAAACGAGGAGATATGACTTTCTTTCAGGTAATTGTATGCTTCTCTAGGTGAAAGCTTTCCATGTTAAATACAATATATTCCAAACTTTTCTGCAGTTTCTGATGTTATTTATGTGTCTCTAGATTTTGTCCCTGAGAAGATAAAAGCTGAAAATGCCTTGGCAGAGAGAAAATTAAATGAAACAGAAGTGGGCTAGGTCCTTCAAAATGTGCTGATTGGGATGGTAATCCTGCAATTGCCTTAAACAAAGCTCATTTATGGAGGATCCATGTGTAATCACATCTGCTTCTTAAGGTTCTTACAACAGTTGAACCATGTGCATGCTGGTCTAGCAAATGAAAAACTGTTGGATACATTTGATAGATCACCTCATGAGATGGCCAGTGAGCTGGTTTGAATTGAATTTAGAGTTCTGTAGATATAGTTGATTTTTGTTCTATGAATTTTTGAGCTGATTGCTCTTAATTCTGGTCAAGTGAGCATTCTTTGAATTGAATTCTATTTAACAGTTATCTATTTTAATTTTTAATTATGAATATTTGAGCGGAAGATTTTTCAGCACAATATGGTGCTTACACTATTTTGGTCCGAGTAACTATAAATATAATCTGGGTTCTATAGTGATAGGAAACATCCTGCAAACCTATGAACAAACTTCTCATTACTCAATGGGAAAATATACTGTTCAGCTGCTTTTTCTTCTCCCAGTAGGAGTGGTTTTTAAACCCTCACCAAGTAAGTGCCTTAGACCAATCTCAAAGTGTAGGAAATTGATCAGAGAATCTTGCTATAACTTTGGATTACCATTCCAGGATCTAATGCCACATCCATATGCTTATGATTCTCTATGTATATCTAACGGTTCTGCTCTATAATGTTGAGCTTGCTCCTCCAAATCAAACCCATTGTTGCAAGCTTTGATTTCATTTGCTCTTTCAATCTCAATCCATTTACGTACGTACAAGCAGTGTTATTGACATTTGAGTGGCAACCTCAATAGGTTCACTCTAGAGTTCGACCTTCTCTCTCATTGACCTTATATGGATTTGGATGTTACATACTCAAGGACACTCGGTTGATATCCGTACTTGCGCCATACCTTAACTTAAGGGAAAGTTGTAGTGGGGCATGCAAAAACAATGAGCTTTGTGATTAACCTTACCTTTCAAAATTGAAACAATAAAATTGGTAAATCAGATTTTGCACTTGCTAGTGCTAAGTTCTTTGCTTTGAATTTCCAGCGTTTTTCTTGTCATGGATGCATACGAGAACCAGAAGGTCAACAACTACGTTCAGGGAAGTTTGTCATTCGCAGGACACAAGTAAGAAAAGGGAAAAGGAAAAAGAAAAGGGGTTTGGGGGTGGGGAAAAGGATTATAGTGTTCAATTGTGCACAGATTATGGCTATTCTTCTGCTAAAAAATGGTTATTTTTTCTGTTCAAGATAAAAAAGGTAAAAACAGGAAGCTAAAACATCAGAAAATCAAGTAAAAACAACAGGCTAATGGGGTATTCCATGAACAAGCAGCCATGAAACACATACAACTTGAGATTCTTCTCGTGTATTTTATCGATGTACAGATTTATAACTAGCGGCACTTGTTTTGCCTGGCAATAGCGGTTGCTCTTTTGGACCACTACCTACAAGGACTTCTGAGTTGTTTGATTGGCTTTCCAAATTTCCTGGTCTCATCCCAATCTTCACGTGCCCTTCCCGGCATGCAGTGAGAATGGATTCCTCAGTAAAAATTAAGCCTGATAAGGGTTCCGGATGGACTCGATGGGCAATTAATGGGGACAGCTTTGGAACATCTCGCATGCTTGGAGCTGGTTGGAGAGTGCCTACTGGGCAAGCACTATCCCAATGAGATGATTGGCTTCCAGTGCTGAACGTGGGGGACCCACCAGGAGGACACCGGCGAAGTGGCACTATGATCTCATCCATTGACAAATCCCACAAAAGCAATTGTGTATCCTGTAAACATCATGAAAGCAGATGATATAGCAAAGACAGTTTTCTGTATGGTCCTAAATTGTAATCATTTGAGGAGACATCAAGTAGGATGATTATGGAATCGAAAACCAATGCATTCTGCTTGATTTTCCGCTCTACAAACTACTATTAGATGAAGACTGGAAAATCAAAGACCTTTATTACAAGGCAATACCTCAGCACATAGTTTCTATCAAGTCAAGGCCCAGCTTCTTAGCATCAAGTTTTCCATGGCACTCATTTTTGTTAAAGAATTTGTCCAAAAGCCTTAGCAATATACAACCTGTTTATGGTATTCTCCCCAGAAGATTCTTGTCGGTTCTTTTTCCTACTTGACGAAATTTAACTTAATAATCATACGGCACATGGTACATCTGACTCATTTTTGGTACTTTAAAATGTGGGACTTCAGAGGAAAAAAAGGCCAACATCTAATTGACTATGTGATCTTGACTATTTGGTGACATTACTGACATCAAGGTGGCTATCAATTCAAAGAAACATTTATTATCTAATACTAGTAATTTTTATCTTTTTACCTTTTAATTTTAATTTTTAATTTTTTTTTTTTGGGGGGGGNGGGGGTGGTGTTGAAGGAGCAGGGGAAATAAGTTATAAAAAGAAAATCAAACTTTAAACAAAAAGGGGAAAAGATAAAGAAGCTGAGCAACAGAATTTCCTAAATTACGTATGGGCAGGAGAGCAAAAGGGAGGAGGGGTGATAGCACAAAATTACCTGACCAACAGAACCAAACCGGTACATGACATTTTCTTCAGAACCATCTGAAGTTGGCGATGACCAATATGAGTCAAAAGCCACACCACTGACCTGCAAACCATCCTCTCTAAATTGTTTAAGATAGCCATATGCAACTCAAATAAAAACTTCAACAATTCTCAAATGAGCTTGTTAACAATTCAAAACATTACCCATGAGTTGTGCCCCTCTCCCCATGCTACAACCTTCCGATCTTCCATACTCCATACTGTAACTAGATCGTCTTCACCACCAGTCAGAATGTATTTTCCATCAAAACTGACAATCAGGCATTTAAGGGTCATGTATATTTTCTTCTTTTTGGGTTTTTTTTTTCTTTTTCATTGGGGTTGGGGGGCAGGTTGTTTAAAAAGTTTCAGCACTCTCTATATGGAATCATGATAAGGAAATACTATGTAATATGCAATTTGAATACCCTGGAATCTGTATATATGAATGAGAAGAACATTGGCCAAGCAATAATCTCTTACATATCAAGTTACCTCCAGGCAATACATAGAAGTGCACCATAATAACTTTTTCCACCACATATGAGTTGTTCTTTTGAGTAGTCAAATACCCGCAGATATCCTACATTTAGCACTTCCCATCAGGACCTCTATAGAGGTAGAATTTATCTATAAATCACACGAATAAGAGATCAGAAGAATACCATCTCGACCAACCGTTGCCAAATATGCACCATCAGCAGAAAAGGCAATGCTGTTGATTGAACTTTGGCAGATATGCCATCTAGAAATTGGATTACTCTACAAATAGAATTTAAGAAGAAATGAAGATGGCAACTACACATATATAGAAAAAAAGAAACGAAGGTGGAACCTATAAAGCAGGAAGCTTTGCAATTATATCATCCATAAAATTTGGTGAATAACTAACAGAAGAAGATTTTTCTAAGCCAAGTTGCACCATCTGTAAGTAATGAATAGAGGCAGATACACGACAAATTTACAAGCATGCACACGGAAATGCATGCATGCATGCAAGAATACAAAAATTCAGAGAAGGAACAAATTGTTTTAAAAATTATGCATATATGTGCATCATGTATGGAAGGTAGTGCCAGTAGGGGCAAGACGAAGGGGAAGGGGCAGACTGTTTCTCAATGAAACCAAGGATAATATCGTGGAACGTTCGTGGGCTGAACGATATAAATAAGAGGCTCAGGGTTAGGAATTTGTTGCGGGAGTGGAAGGTAGACATTGTGTGCCTTCAAAAAACAAAACTTAAAGAGGTTGATAGAAGATTGGTGCGAAGTTTATGGAGTGGAGTACATATAGATTGGACTTACTTGGCTTCCGATGGAGCATCGGGAGGAGTGGTAGTGATGTGGGATAGGAGGGTGGTGGAAAAAATAGAGGTTGCAGTGGGGCGGTATACAGTAGCATGCTTATATAAGTGTGTTTCCGATAATTTTTTGTGGGCTTTTGCAGGTGTATATGGCCCTAATCTAGATACAGAAAGAAGATTGTTGTGGGAAGAACTAGCCGGGCTTCATAGCTGGTGGAATACCCCATTGTGTATCGGGGGAGATTTCAATGTGGTAAGATTTCCAGGTGAAGTTTCAGCGTGCAGAAGAGCGCGGTTGGCTATGGAGGGCTTCTCAGAGTTCGTGTCGGATCTGAACTTGATAGATTTACCATTAGCTGGGGGTGTTGCGACTTGGTCCAACAATCAGTCATGGTCTAGATTGGATCGTTTCCTTATTTCATCGGATTGGGAAAGCCATTTTCCTGAAGTATGGCAGAAGCGGATGCCTCGTATTGGCTCGGATCATTGGCCTATTTTGCTTGACTGTGGTGGTATTCGGAAAGGGCAGCGGCCGTTCAAATTTGAGAACATGTGGCTGAAAGCGGATGGTTTTGTGGATAGGGTCAAACTATGGTGGTCGTCGTATCAGTTCCAAGGTACTCCAAGCTTCATCTTTGCACGTAAATTGAAAGCTCTTAAAAGAGATCTACAGGTTTGGAACTTGGAGTCTTTTGGGCACGTTGGGGAAAGCAAGAAAATAAAGATGGTGGAACTTCATGAGATTGAGAGGAGGCAAGAGCTACATCCACTGTCCCAACTAGAACAGGAGAGGAAGTCAGAACTGGGGTCTGAAATTGAGAGACTGATCTTATTAGAAGAAATATCCTGGCGCCAGAAGTCCAGGGCAGTTTGGTTGAGGGAAGGTGATCGAAGCACGAGTTTCTTCCATAGAGTTGCGAACTCACACCGTAGAAACAATAACATAGAGATGCTGAAGATTGATGGAATTGAATGCAGAGACGTGCAGGCGACAATAGTCATGTCATTGATTTCTATGAGAATTTACTAACGGAGCAGGTGGGATGGAGGCCGCCTCTGAACGAGATGATCTTTGAATCCATTGGGGCGGGCGAGGTGGAGAGATTGGAAAGAGAGTTTGATGAATTAGAAGTACATGGGGTAGTAAGGAAAATGGCCAAAGACAAGGCACCAGGACCAGATGGTTTTTCCATGGGCTTTTTCCAAGACTGTTGGGAGGTGTTGAAAGAGGATCTCATGCAGGTTTTCCAGGAATTCTTTAGGGCTGGAAAATTTGAAAAAAGCTTTAATAACACTTTCCTAGCTTTGATCCCTAAGAAGCCAGGGGCTTCGGAGATTAAAGATTTCAGGCCTATCAGTCTGGTGAATGGGGTGTACAAGATCATATCTAAAGTCCTAGCGAACAGATTAAGCGAGGTGATGGGGAAGATCGTCACACAACCCCAAAATGCTTTTGTAAAAGGCAGACAGATTCTAGACGCGGTGTTAATAGCTAATGAATGCCTTGATAGCAGATTAAAAGCCGGGAACACAGGGATCATGTGTAAGCTCGACATGGAAAAAGCGTATGATCATGTTAACTAGGATTTCCTCCTTCATATGCTTAGGAGATGTGGGTTTGGGGATAGATGGAGGAAGTGGATCAGTTGGTGCATAACGTCGGCTAAGTTCTCAGTGTTAGTCAATGGAGTTTCAGTGGGTTTTTTCAAGAGTTCACGTGGACTGAGACAAGGGGACCCGTTGTCACCATTGCTGTTTGTAATTGTTATGGAGGCTTTAAGTAGGATGCTTTCGTCAATGGTTGATAATGGCCTGCTAGCTGGTTTTCCGATTGGTACTCAAGATAGGGGTAATCTAGAGATTTCACATTTACTGTTTGCAGACGACACTCTAATTTTGTGAGAAGCCGAGCAAGATCAAATGCGTGTCCTAAAGGCCCTACTATTATGTTTTGAGGCTGTTTCCGGTTTGAAGGTAAATCTGGAGAAATCTGAATTGGTGCCAGTTGGTAGAGTTCCTAATGTTAGACAGTTATCTAGAACGCTGGGTTGTAAGATCTCCTCTCTCTCTATGACATACCTGGGACTCCCATGGGGGAGCGTATCGAGGTCCCTTTCGGTTTGGGATACAGTGATCGAGAAATTTGAGCGGTGTTTGGCGGGGTGGAAGAGAATGTACCTGTCGAAAGGTGGAAGGATTACGCTGATAAAGAGTACTCTCTCTAATTTACCTACTTATTTTTTATCTCTTTTTCCCATACCCGCAAGTGTGGCAGGTCGCATTGAGAAGCTCCAACGGGACTTTTTGTGGGGGGGTTTGGGGGATGAGTTCAAATTTCACCTGGTTAAGTGGGAGCAGGTTTGCCGTCCTATCTCGGGGGGAGGTTTGGGAGTCAGAAATCTAAGGGCTTTCAATCGCACTTTGTTAGGCAAATGGCTATGGAGGTTTTCCAGGGAACCGGATTCTTTGTGGAAACAGTTGATTGAGAAGAAGTATGGGGGCATATGGGGGGGTTGGTGTTCCAGTGAAGAGAGAGGGGCCTGCGGAGTAGGCTTATGGAAACACATTAGAAGAGGGTGGGTGGCTTTCTGCCGAGTCATCAAATTCCAGCTGGGCACGGGCTCTAGAATAAAATTCTGGACCGATGTCTGGTGTGGAGACAGGCCTCTGAAAGAGGTGTTCCCGATGCTCTTCCAGTTGGCAAGTCCCAAGGATGTTTCAGTAGCGGAGGTTATGGAGGAAGTGGAGGGACAACTCCTTTGGAATGTTAATTTCAGTAGAAGGGCACAAGATTGGGAAATGACTAGTTTCACAAATTTTTACAGCCTTATCTACTCCATTAGACCAAACAGACATCAAGAGGATGCCCTATGGTGGATTCCTGCAGGTAAGGGTTCTTTTACCGTGCGATCATATTATAAGACCCTCACTCAAGAGCCTACAATTCAGTTCCCTTGGAAAAAAATCTGGAGTAACAAGGCACCTCCCAAAGTGTCATTCTTTGTCTGGACGGCCTCCTTAGGAAAGATTCTCACTACCGAAAATTTGAGAAAAAGGAGGATAATTATCGCAGACTGGTGTTGTATGTGCAAAGGAGCTGGAGACTCGGTGGACCACCTCCTTTTGCATTGTGAGATAGCCAGGAGTGTCTGGAATGAAGTTTTGGGTCGTTTGGAGCTGGCGTGGGTCATGCCTAAAACTGTGGAGGCAGCCTTGGCTTGTTGGCCAAGTTTGAGAGGTCGGCAACCCATAAAAGCTATTTGGAAGATGATCCCTCTCTGTATAATGTGGTGCTTGTGGCAAGAACGCAACGGGAGAACTTTCGAGGATCAGGCGAGATCGCTAGTGGAACTTAAAGTTTTCTTTTTTAAAACTCTCTGTAGTTGGACTATTGCTGTTGACTTCAATGGCATGGCCCTTCAAGAGTTTCTAGTCTCTAATGTGCCTATCTAATAGGACATATTGTCTCATTCCTGTAATACTGGCTTGTGCCAACTGTTTTTGATCAATAAAATTTGTTTATTCATAAAAAAAAAATGTATTATACATCACAATATTTATGCAAACAATATGTGAAGTCTCAAAAGTCACATAGTGTTGCCATGCAAGTTGTCCACTTGTTCTTGTCCCCATTTTAATAGATTACACGTAACTGACTATGTACAAAATTCTGTTTAGGATAACAAAAAGTTATTTGTGTATGATTAGAATATGTCACATTTGCTCCCAAGTGTCCAACAACTAGACATGACACAGAGACAAAACCGCATAACTGGTTACAATTTACAACAGCTTATCAATTCCACAATACTGATGTTTTTAGTGTCGCAGCACTATCTGTATAATTATTATTATATATAGTAATCGTGAAACAGAACTGGTATTGGAGTGATTATAGAACAACAACAAACTACTTGAATATGAACATATACTTTTTTTTGGTAAGTAATATAAACATACTTCAGAATAATAAAATCAATTACCTTACTGGACTTTGCATGCACAACAGAAAACTGGGTCTGATCCTTTATAACTGGAAAGGATGAATCAACAGTACCATCCTTGCCCTATAATAAAAAGGAAGTTATACTAATTTTAGTTTGTGCAGTAGAGCAGAAGTAACAGTAAAGGCAGGCCAAGAATAATCAAGTTGAATAAAGTTGAGGCTTGCCTTTTCATACACATACAGGTTTCCATCAGCATGAGCAACAACAAAAGCACCATCGCCCTTTGGAACCCATGCAACACTGGTGCATCGACTGCTAAAAACAACTAGTTAGTTCACACATTCAGACTAGTAACCACATCAGACAAACATACATGTGCACACATTCAAACATAAAATACACACACATGTATGAGTATTTTTACCATGACATTATTATAAGCAACGCCACAACTTGCGAGCCCAAAGTTACATTCTCCAGTCACCCCCCTTATGTAGACTTATTTGCAAAACCTAGAAAAAATATGTACCAACCTATTATCCATTCACAAAAGGCCCAAACTACAATACACCACATAAATATCTTAGAATTTTGTACTTCCACATAGATTAAAAGATTCAACTGAAGGAAAATTCACTGCATTAAAAAAGAAAAAACAACTTTGAGAATGTAGAATATCTGCAGGACCTTCACTCTCCAGTTCAGCTTTCACTTTATTTCAATAAGCAGGTGCAGTTTGTTTGCAAGGAAATTAACAGGTGGACTTTCTCAGTCCTCCAAAGCTTTAAGGATTTCTATCGTGGCGGAGGTTATTATGTCTTTTAAAAAATTTACACTTTCTTTTTTTGTTATAGGTAGCGCTTTCTTAATAAAGGCATGTGATTGAATCAACTCTATTGAGGTTACCAAGTATTAAGCACGTATTAACCCTTATTTAGGTGAAACTCTTGAAGAAGGTAATTTTCTTTATAGGTTTTCTTCCCACTCCCCTTCCTCTTTTTTCTTTTTGATAAGTTCTTCCGACTCCCCTTCTTTGAATTCTTTAAATTTATTCTTGCCGTGCAACCTTACCAAGGTAGGGTCCTTCAAAGCTATCCTTGGAGAGAAAATTGGGGATAAATCCTATGTAATTCCCCAATGGAAAGCCCAAGCTACATGACCTATTCTCCAAAAGGACTAGTTAATGATACAATTGGAGCACTATAAGGAGCAAGAACTTCTCATTCCCAAGTAATGTAAGACCCCATACACCACCTATCATTCATTAGAATGGGGCATTACAATCTCCCCCCATTATATTCCCGACGTCCTCATTGGGCCAGCCCATTGTAGGAGGCACAGCTCAAGTTCCACATTTCCAGTTAGGATAGGTTCTGATACCATTTGTAAAACCCCAATGGAAGGCTCAAGGCACATGGCCTATACTCCAAAAAGACTAATCAATGATATAATTGGACCACCATTAGAAAATTATAAAGAGCAAGAACTTCTCAATCCCAAGCAATGTGGGATCCCATACACTACCTACACTTATCAAAATAGGGTATCCCACCCTACCTAGTAGAAATAAGGGAAATCTAGGGTAGAATCGAATTCAGGATGTTTGAGACTACAGCTCATCCCAAGCCCACTTAGATCACCTGGTTGCATCTTGATGGTATCAGGTTGCATCCTTACACATGAGCACCCCACAATTAAACTTGTGCTGCAATTGACAGTCCCTTTTTTCCCTATGTCATCTTCTGCCAACTTTACTTCATCTGAATGAGACAGAATGAGTTCTTTACCCAAACCATTTATTGGTAACACCACCTCAAAGAAATTTCAACTACATGTATCATTAAAAAAAAAAAAAAATTCAACAACAATGTAGATGGAGATTCCTCCAATTTGCCTAAAAGAAGAAGACACTGTAATGCTAAAAAAGAGATATGTATGGAAATGGAGCTTACAAAGGACAAAGGTCCTCCAGAAATCAACATGACATTGGATTAGTGATGATGGAAAGTCTTCACTTAAAATTTTAGAGCTAAAAATTTTAGCGCCCATTGACAACCAATGGATCCAAAGCCTACAAGAATACTACACTGGCTGATAGAGCTTAAAAAAAACTATTTTTCATCGATGTATCTATCGCTAATCAGAATTGATGACTTTCCCATGAACTAGTCCTTTGTATTGATGAAAATCCTATACATGATACTTCAATTATATCGAACTTAATGCCAATCTTACATGACCATCTGAACTGAGTTCATCAAAAGAAAGAGGAAGAAAAAACAGAAGAGATTAACATGGAAGAAAAAGTTGTATGCCCTACGAAGGAAGCTCTAACATAGGCACGTTTTGAGATTGAGAGACCAGAAAGCATGGCAAACGAGAAAAAGAAAATAAACTGATGATAAAACAGTCTTGCCTGTTACTGACTGAACCTTCTCTGTTATAATGTTGTGCCCCAACAAGCTTCTTACCAACATCTTGTAATTGTTGTCTCAAAGACATTGAGTAGACTACAATAACATGAAAAACAAGCAGGTCAGAATCTTTTTCTTTGTATAATGATGAATAAATATAAAAAAAAAAAACTTTTACCATCGCCAGAGTACAATCCTATAAGCAAGTCATGTCCATCCTTGGCTTCAGGATCAAATGCATGGCAGATAGGGTTTGAATTGCTAAAATGTATCGATTTTATAGGATCCTGAAAATAAAAAATCTTACCATCAGCATAAATTCCAAACCAGCCACCCAAATATCTCCAAATACCACAGCCCTATGGATGCCTATTACCTTATCTGGCGAATTGAGGTCGCTGAAAAACAAGGTATCCCCAACATTGAATATCAAATAGGTTCCTTTACCATCGTAATTTGAAAGAAGCGTAGAATGACTACCATTTGACCCTGCCAATGAACTACTTCTACTCGTTACATTAGCAGATTTACTTGCGCCATTCCCTCCTACAAAACTAGGCGGGCGGCCACCATTTCCACCCCCGACCCCTAAGAGCCTCGCAGCAGCATATCTCACTCCGCTGCTTGTACTTGCACTCGAGCTTGGTGCGGCCCCACCCTGTGCAGGCTTTTCCTTGACGTGCGCTAGAGTTATCTGGAAATCACATACCAGACTTCAATTATTTGAAAGTCAGATAGAAATTTATTTCTTATTTGATCACGGAAAAAAGAAATAAACTATAATTTGAAATTAAAGGATTCTGTAACCTAGAAGCGTGATAAGGAAAAAAAACGCTTATCCATTCAAATGTATTCATTTCGAATTAGCGAATGGTGAAGTAAACATCAGGGAACCAGGGCAGCAAAGAACTTACCAATTATCAAAATCTTGTTCCCTTGAACTTTTCCTAAATTCTCTTAGTATCCAAACGAAAACCAGTAAGGAAATTCATGATCAGAATGGTACATCTTTGTAACCACAGGGAGTCTACCACAACTAATGGCACTAATCTTCAAAATCTTTCTTTTCTTTCCTTTCTTTTCTAATCCCAAAATTCTCTCACTGAAAAAGAAACATCGAAAAGAAGAATAAAAAGAAAGCCCGACCTGAGAAATGGATTTGCCGTGTGAATAAGGGAGGAGACCAGAGGGGTGAGTCTTCTCGTAATGGAGCTTGTACCGTCCCTCTGGAGTCTTGAAGTACGTCTTCAGCGCCGGAGATTGCGCATTTGTCGCCGATGGAGACGACGGCATGGCCGTGGACGTCGTAGTCGATGCCGACGCCATCACCCCGTTTCCGTAGCCGTTATTCCCGTTGTGCATCATCATCGCGATTCTGTTCGTCTCTCCCACTTTCCTTTTCTCTAGAACCTTTCACGCTCTGACATTTTCGTAGCTCTTTTCTCTCCTCTCTCTCCCTCCCTCCTCCCTCCCAAATCTCTTTTTTCCTCAAAGACGACTCTGCTGCTTGTAGCTACCGCTAGTGCCCGATTCGGAGCAAGGATCCTGTGCTTCTCGTATTCAAGTGTGTATCGTGATCGAATTTTGGTCGATGAGAGATCTAGACTTTAGGCATAAAGGTCGTCATCTTCATGAACGGCTAGGATGTAGGAATCATGAGTGGAGCTCTGCAATTGGTGGGTAACTTGTATACGTGGACCAATCCGCAAATAAGACGCATGCAATGCAATGGAAGGAAGTTACGAGTGCCGTTGAGAAAGGACCTCGCGATTAAAGTCGTTGGATTGTTGTGGGCCGCCCGATGAATAGACCTCTTTCATCTGACTCAGCGTAGTTATCAATGATTCTGTGAGCTAGAAGGCGAATTGAGTAACGTTAAGAACAATCGTGGATTGGAAAGCAGTATTTATTTATTTTTTTAAAAAAATTGAGTTTATTTTCAAAAGCCTTTTTTTATATTATTTATTTATTTTTTATTTTTTTTAAAAAGTGTGGTCCTTATGTATTGACTAAAAATATCATTTTTAAATTAAAATTAGGTGATTTATAACAATTTTGAATTGGTTATTTGAATAATGATAAAAAAAAAGTATTAAAAATTATATGTAATACAATTCAAATTCATTTATTAGTTTCAATAAAAATATATTATGAATCTAAATAGTTTCAATAAATATGTAATTTATGTATTTAATCTTAATTGTCGGATATTTTTTTACCTTGTTTACAAAAAAGATAAAAATCATTAAGATATAAGACGTCACAAATGTAATATTTTATAAACAATCACAAATTTAATACAATATACTCATTTATCTCATAATTTTTTTTATTCAACTAAAGGAAATAAATAATTACATGTTTAATCTTTTAATTTTTTTGCGATTCTTATTGAATATAATGACGAAAAAGTTAATATATTGGTTTTTGTCTTTCAATTTTTTTCCAATTCTTAATTAATACAATGATAAAAAAAAATTAATATATGTTTAGTTGTCATATTTTTGTACAAGAAATTAAAAAAAAAAACTTAGTTAATATACAACTTTAAAAAATACAATTTTTAATCGATTCAAATCGGTCTAAAATTAGCTAGAATTGGTTTGAATCGACTTAAATCGGTCAATTGAAGCAATTCAATGAAGGATTAAAAAATTTCACTAAAATCAATTCCATTTTTTACCGACTCAATTTAAATCGATTGAATTGAACCATTTTTTTTTTAACTTTACCATGTACTATTATTTAGGCAAGTAATTTTTATTTTTATTTTTTCAAACTGTAACATTTAATAAAAGTAAAACATAAAAAAAATAAAAATTAATATTTTAGTGCCCTTCATCACTTGTTGGATCGGGATGCTACTACCGAGGTTCTTAAAGTAATTGATAGGGACAATTGGATCCCACAAACTGAGGTGGTGGTGTCCCACACAGATCTATCTCCTCCTTTCTCTTCTAAGACCCGCAAAAAACTTAACAGTTCCTCATCGCCACTTCTGTCATTGGCAGGAGAAGTCAAAAACCCTTTCCAATGCTAGGTATCTCTCCCTCTTTCCACATTCAAGTGGCCCTAACTTTCGTTGATCGGTTAGGCTTGGCTGGCACAGGTAACTCTACCATAGTTGAGTTTGTGACTAGATTTTGGAATGAGTTTGAGATATAGATTTTTTACGGTGTGTATATTTTTGAATTATTAATGGCACATTTTGACAAGTTTCGGTCGATGGCTAGCATTTTTGCAATTTTTTGATGGCTAACAATTGTTTATACTGTGATTTATTGATAGTTAGCTATTGATGGGTATATTTTCATGTTATTGATGGCTAGCATTTGCTGTAAATTGTTACTAGTTTATTCTAGATTGGCCCAAACTAAAATCATTACTATCATCAACATCTTCATCATTGTCATTGTCATTGTCATTGTATGCATAGGCCAATAAGAATGCGTATGCTTTTTCTTTTATGTAATTTCGTCGATGGCTAGCATTTTTTGTAATTTTGTTTGTGTAATTGTAGTAATTAATATATAATCTCTCCATTGCCCATGACCTAACCTACATCTCCTCCCCTTTTATAAGGTATATACACTCTAGGGTTTAATATTGGTTTATTTGAATTGGGAAACTTTAGATTGATTGTAGGACGACTTCCAAGGGTTGCCTACTGCTGATTGTAAAACAATTACTTCTATTCTTTATATGATGAAATAGATTAATGAGGAGTAGTCCATTTTGATCCAATGTTGTGTATATACTTGTTTGGAATAATTTTTCTTTCATAGTTTGTGTTTTATTTAGGATCGAGTTTTATGAAAAAACTACAATATGAAATTTGTAAGAGTAATGTAATGGAGAGAGATTGTATAAAAGTTTTATTGATCAGTTTACCTTGAATGATTTGTTCATTTTGTGGATGAACAAAATGAAAATGTAGTAGATGAGTTTTTTGATCAAATAAGAAAACCTAGTGCAACACCTTGCTTTCAGTGGATGGGTTTTCTCAAAAAGTAAAAGGAAAATTTTTTTGGCAAAGGATTAATGATCTATACTAACATCAAAGATCCAATGCAAACCCCAAAATCACATCCAAATCCCAAAATATTCTCAAGTATATTCTAGCATTATTATCATGACTAGGTAAGTATATTATTTTGACTCCCAACTCCAAAACGTATTTCCTTCACCTGTGGATCACAAAAAAAAAAAAAAAAAAATTACACAGTTAATGGAGTATTAGAAGCTTAGCTATGACAACATATAAAATATTTGCTAGCTGCATAATTTTACAATACCTCATATGGCTTGTTTCTCTTTGGTCTTTATTTTTATTATCATTTCTACCACTTTCTCAACCGTAAAGGCTTGCCGTTTTAATGGAGGCCCACCCTTACTCTTACCACTAGCATGACTGCGCAACTTATCATTTTGTTACTTAGTTTCATTAGGACCGTCATGACACACCACATAGTCACTCATTGTACTGTTCTGACTCAACTCTTCCTCTTTACACTTGTGCATTTAGTTCTTCCCATTTTATATAGGTCTCACGATCCATAGGTGAAGGAAATACGTATTGGAGTTGGGAAATGGTTAGGCCTTCGTACTTTAGGATTGTCATTGAGGTAATCATAACTACTCTTTATGATGAAGTACTTTATTTTCAAATCATTTCTTCAATGATCAAGACATGCTCGATGGCAACTACACGACTTTCTGTCACATGGTGAATATAATGAGTGTATGTCTACATCAAATTTTCTTGAACTAGAATAGTCTACATGTGCACATTACCTCACATTTATCGTCATTGAAGTATACATAGTATTTCACCTATTTTACAATATTATCATAAATACTCAAGTGGTCTACAACTTCGTATGTTGATATTGTACCTCTAATTTTTGTTAGGAAAAACAAGCAATTCATAATCCCCTAAACTCTATTTGGACCTCTTTAAACTTGGCATTCGTATATATCTCTTGAAGTTGTTTCTCAATTGCATGGATTGTAATGCAAAGGATCTTTTGTTCGAATAAATCAAAATCTGCTATCATCGCATTCTCAACCATCTTGGCCAAAGCATTAACATAGTCTATAACAAATTTTTTCAACAGTGTAGTAGCATCTACATAGCCATAAGAAAATACATTCATACTCTTCCTGTGCTAGATTGCGGACATTCCAACCGAAGACGTATCTCTCACATATGTAGGTACCCATTTATGCCATTCCTTGTTCAACTTACTCAACTAAGCACTATCCGTTAAGCTATTGGTTTGAATGATGTTGTGCCACTTTTGTCCAAATTTTTCACATCTCAAAGAGTCATATATATAATCTAATAAATTACCTTTACAGTTACCATATTGTGAATAAGGTTCAAGTTTGTGAGATATTTTGCATAAAATATTCCATAATCTATGATTGGCCTTTGGAAAAATTCTTACAATTGTCACTTGAGGACATATTATAGTTATAAAATAATTAAAATTATATAATAACTTTCTGATTTTAAAATTACATGAATGCCATTAAATGTGAAATTTACAAAAATGTCATCCTATCTAAAAAAATATTATAAAATTACTATTCAAGTTGTCCAGAATAGAATGCAATCCGGAATGCAAATTTCACCTGAAATGGCCGAAATTGATTATTATTTTTCTTTGCTCAATGACTACAAGTATAACTATCTTATACAAGCTCTCGTAAGGTGTGAGACATCCTCTACCTCTACTTGAGATTTGACAAACGTCGAGGTGTCAGGATATATAACAATAGTTACACACCCCTTATGATCATGACAATATATATGCATGAATCTAGAATATTAGTAACAATATGCTAATAATTGTAGTAGAAATTATATTAACAACCTTGATTAGCATGGTGCAACAAGCCTAATTCAGCAGATCGTCACTTGATGATCCTAATATTCATTAGGCGATATTTTTAGAGATTTGCAATACTATAAAGATTATTAGTGTTACTGAAGACATCATTAGATTGCGATTATTTCCATTTTATTTTAGGGACAAGGTAAGACGTTGGCTACAATCTCTATAATTCGGAAGCATAACTAGTTAGTAGGACATGGCTGAAAAGTTTCTTGCTAAACTCTTTCCATCTGCAAAAATAGCCCAACTCAGGAGTGAGATTGGTCAATTCAAGTAAAATGATTTCGAGTCACTTTATGAAGCAGAGAAAATGTATAAAGATTTGATTCGAAGTTGCCCTCACCACGGATTGCTGGACTGGTTGTAAGTTCAGATGTTCTGTAATAGGTTAAATGGGCAAACTCGAACAATAGTTAATGCTGCTTCTGGTGGAACTTTGATGTCCAAGACAACTGAAATTGCTACCTATCTTTTGGAAGAAATGGCCTCAAACAACTATCAATAGCCAACTGAAAGAATTATGATTAAGAAAGTTGTTGAAATTCATGAATTGAAGCCATTAATAGCTATTTCAGCTCAAGTTGCTTCTCTATCCTATCAGATTTCAGCTTTGATAATCCAAAGGACACCACAAAATGTAGAATATGTTGCAGCTACAAGTATGACAGTTCCGAACAATTAAACGAGTCAAGAACAAGTTCAATACATCAACAATCGAAACTACAACTATTGTGGTAATCCTATGCCAAATCGCTGCCATCTAGGGTTTCGAAATCATGAGAATTTGTCTTATAGAAACACAAAGAATGTGCTGCAACCTCATCTAAGATTTGATAGTCAACTAAGTGAGAAGAAGATGTCAATTGAGGATGCTATGGTTTCCTTTGTTGAGGAGACAAAAGCAGGGTTTAAAAAGACTGATTCATGGTTGGGCAACATTGAGATTCATTGTTGTAACATGAGAGCTACTATAAAGAATCTTGAAGTGCAAATTGGGCAACTAGCCACGACTATCAATGCCCAACAAAGTGAAACTTTTCCTAGTAACATAGCAGTGAATCCAAAGGAATAATGCAAGGCTATTACACTTAGGAGTGGAAGAGAAATTAAGAGGTCACCATCAAAGGAAACCAAGTCCATCCCTATAGCTACAAACAATGGCTAAAGTAAGAATAAAGTAGAAGAAGAGGAGATTATGGATAATACATTAAGAGAGACTGACATGCCTCTAGCAATTTCATTTTTTTACAATCCTCCTATTCTCTCTACTCCACTTCCGTATCCACAATGTTTTCAAAAACAAAATTTAGATAAGCAATTTTCTAAGTTTTTGGATATTTTAAAGAAAATTTTGCATAAATATTCCTTTTGCAAATGCTTTAGAACAAATGTCAAATTCCTAAAAGACATCATTTGTAAGAAGAGAATGTTAGAGAAGTTCGAAACAGTGAAACTTTTTGAAGAATGTAGTGCTATTCTTCAAAAGAAATTGTCTCAAAAATTAAAAGATTCGGTAAGTTTCACTCTGCCTTACATTATTAGAAACTCATTTTTTGATAAAGTTTTATGTGATCTTGGTGCTAGCATTAATCTTATACCACTTTCTTTTTGCAGGAAATTAGGACTTTAAGAGATGAAACAAATAACCATTTCTTTGCAACTAGCAGATTGATCAATCAAGTATCCACGTGGAATTATAGAACATGTATTGGTAAAGGTGGATAAATTTATTTTTCCTGTTGATTTTGTGGTGTTAGATATGGAGGAGGATGAAGAAGTCTCATTAATTATTGGCCGACCATTCTTGGCTATGGGAATGGCTTTAATTGATGTTCAAAAGGGTGAGCTAACATTAAGAGTGAACAAGGAAGATGTTTTGTTCAACATCTTCCAAACCATGAGAATTCCAGAGGAGCCAAGCACTTGTTTTTGGGTTGATGTCATTAAGCAATATGAAGACGAGACATTTCAAGAAGATGCACCAGCTGATCACTTATAACGAGCCTTGCAACATGACACATCACTTAGTAATGAAGTGGGGAGGCTAGAGTCGATTGTAAAAAAGTCGAATTCTGCATTTTCTAAAGAAAAAACGTAACAAAATACAACTTACATCCCTCTAGAGTTGAAGCAATTACCTGAGCGTTTTCGTTATACATTCTTGGATGATAATTACACATTTCTAGTGATTGTTGCTGCATCACTCACATGTGATGAAGAGAAAAAATTATTGTGTGTGTTAAGGGAGCATAGAGCTTATTGGGATGTAAAGAAGTTTAATTTAGATTTGAAGGACAAAACATGAAATATATTCAAAGTTAACTGTTAGAAGTTGAAGCACAATTATGGAGAACAAGTGGAGAGGAATTGTGCATTTATTCCTCTTGGAGATCCGAATTAATAACGATTGAAAAGTCTGACTGTAGATTTTAAAACAAGCGCTTATGGGAGGCAACCCATAGAACTTTCTTTTATTCTTTTATTTTAATTATTTTTATTTTGTTGAATAATTTAGATTTTGATACAGGTTTTTTAGCATGAATAAAGAGCTGAAAATTACAAACTACGGCTGATTCATCATAAAACTAGGGAAGTTCCTTTCATTTCTTCAATCTTTCTCACTTTTGAATTATAATGAGGACATTATTTAGTTTAAATTTGGGGGTGTAAACTCCTATATTCATTTGGTATATTTGATTTTTTTTAATTTTATTTACTTGTAATTTTATAAGTCTTGATTTGTTGAATTCTCTTACCAAGCATGTATTTGAGTATAATTGAATTCTCTATGACTCTGAAATTTTGATTGAGGATAGGATTGAGAAAAATTTTCAAAAATTTTCTATTATGTCATGTTGAGTTTTGTGGGTACTTTGATTTAAATCTTTGTCTTTGAACATAATTGAGCACATAGTCATTTTTTTAATTTCATTTTGCTTATGAAGAGAATAAGTTGAATTAATTGGGTTAGAGAAGTTCAATTTTTCTTTACTCTAGAATCTGTTGAAGGATCATTGAGGTGAAATCCTAGTTGATATCAAATATTATAGAAATGATTTAGGCATTTTTTTTCCATAACTAAAAAGCTTTCCCCAGTATCATGCCATCATTACATGGTATATTTCCATAGTCAATCCCTTTGAGCCTTATTTTATATAAGCTTTTATTTGTTCTTTTAACTACATAAATCATTCCCGTTCTAAACCTAAAAAATCATGAATTTACTTTTTATAGTTTGAGAAAATACTTTGGTGGAAATTTACATTTAAAGAGAAAGTTAGTTCAAAGAAAATTATCTACATTATGTTTGTTTTGTTTGATCAAAGTGTGACAAGAAAAAGAAAGTGAACGGCAAAAAAAAAATAAAAAAATGTTGAAGTGGTTGAAAATTTGAAAAGGCTACAAGAATTGAGATGGTTGAACGAAAAAGGTGGGAGGCTGAAAAAAAAAAATTGCTGGGTTTGTCTTTTGCTCAGGTGATTTATCCATCATGGCAAAAAAGAAAAAAGAAAAAAGAAGAAGAGAAAACTCACTAAGTGGAGTATGAATCACTTTAGATTTTGTTTAACATATACTTGGTATTGCTTCATTGATTACAACAACAACAATGTCACCAATATGAGCATATAGTCAAGAAAGAGCTATGGTTTGAATTATGTGGATATCTCTTTTATTATTTTTTCCATCAAGTATTTTTTCAGTTTGCTTTGATTTTCTATATCCATTTCTTTCTTAACCCTCACCTTGTGGCCTGTTATTACAACCTGATTAAAGATCTTTTGATCTTTGATTTTGGTGTTGATTACATTAGTGGAGAGAATTTCTGAAAATTGGACTTATGTGGTTAAGTTTTGAGAGAATTCTTCAGATTTTAGTTGTTCTACTTTTATCTGAGTTTGCAGCTGGTTTGAAGTTAAATTGACTATATTACACACACACTCTCAAGGTCTTAGCTTTAGGTTAAAGTAAACACCTAACTCTTGTTTGACAAATTGCTAAATTTTTTATTGATTTTCCTGCTATCTTTGATGTTAAAATAGTAAAATACTAGTGATAAAATCTAAATTCAGATCATGGTTTGGTGAGTGATGATACTTTTCTATGGGGTCTAGTTTATATTGTCTATATTGGTCTTTTATTTTATATTATTTTTGTTTGAGGACAAACAAAGTTTTAAGTTTGGAGGTGTTTGATGACTTGCATGATTTCCTATATTTTATCCATTCCTAACTTTAAACTTTAGTCTAATTTTATTTATTTTTGGTTGATTTTAGATTTCATTGTCATCATTTAAATTCATTTCAGATTTGAAGAAAAAAAGATTCAAATTTTAGAAGTCTATCGTCTAGAGAGTCTCTCTTATTTAAATGAAGATTTTATTTGAATATAGGAGCTAGGAGCTGATGAATAAAAGAGAAAGACCTAGCATGTNTTGTAGTGTTAGATATGAAGGAAGATGAAGAAGTCTCATTAATTCTTGGCCAACCATTCTTGGCTATGGGAAGGGCTTTAATTGATGTTCAAAAGGGTGAGCTAACATTAAGAGTGAACAAGGAAGAGGTTTTGTTCAACATCTTCCAAACTATGAGAATTCCAGAGGAGCTAAGCACTTGTTTTCGGATTGATGTCATTAAGCAATGTGAAGACGAGACATTTCAAGAAAATGCACCAGCTGATCACTTATAACGAGCCTTGCAATAGGACACATCACTTAGCAATGAAGTGGGGAGGCTAGAGTTGATTGTGACAAAGTCGGATTCTGCATTTTCTAAAGAAAAAATGTAACAAAATACAACTTACATCCCTCCAGAGTTGAAGCAATTACCTGGGCATTTTCGTTATACATTCTTGGATGATAATTACACATTTTTAATGATTGTTGCTGCATCACTCACATGTGAAGAAGAGAAAATTGTTGTGTGTGTTAAGGGAGCAAAGAGCTTATTGGGATGTAAAGAAGTTTAATTTAGATTTGAAAGACAAAATATGAAATATATTCAGAGTTAACTGTTAGAGATTGAAGCACAATTATGGAGAACAAGTGGAGAGGAACTGTGCATTTATTCATTTTTGAGATCTGAATTAATAAAGATTGAAAAGTCTGGTTGTAGATTTTAAAACAAGCGCTTATGGGAGACAACCCATAGAACTTTCTTTTATTCTTTTATTTTAATTATTTTTATTTTTTTGAATAATTTGGATTTTGATACAGGTTTTTTAGCATGAATAAAGAGCTGAAAATTACAAACTACAGCTGATTCATCATGACACCAGGGAAGTTCCTTTCATTTCTTCAATCTTTCTCACTTTTGAATTACAATGATGACATTGTTTAGTTTAAATTTGGGGGTGTAAATTCCTGTATTCATTTGGTATATTTGATTTTTTTTTAATTTTATTTACTTGTAATTTTATAAGTCTTGATTTGTTGAATTCTCTTACCAAGCATGTATTTGAGTATAATTAAATTCTCTATGACTCTGAAATTTTGATTAATGATAGGATTGAAAAAAATTTTCAAAAATTTCTTTTATGTCATGTTGAGTTTTGTGGGTATTTTGATTTAAATCTTTGTCTTTGAACATAATTGAGTACATAGTCATTTTTTTAATTCCATTTTACTTTTGAAGAGAAGAAGTTGAATTAACTAGGTCAGAGAAGTTCAATCTTGCTTTGCTCTAGAATCTGTTGATGGATCATTGAGGTGAAATCTTAGTTGATATCAAATATTAGAGAAATGATCTAGGCATTTTTTTTCCATAACCAAAAAGCTTTCTCAACCATCCTTAGTATCATGCCATTATTGCATAGTATATTTCCATAGTCAACCCCCTTGAGCCTTATTTTATATAAGCCTTTATTTGTTCTTTTAACTACATAAATCATTCATGTTCTAAACCTGAAAAATCATGAATTTACTTTTTACAATTTGAGAAAATACTTTGATGGAAATTTACATTTAAAAAGAAAGTTAGTTCAAAGAAAATTATCTACATTATGTTTGTTTTGTTTGATCAAAGTGTTACAAGAAAAAGAAAGTGAATGACAAAAAAAATAAAAAAAATGTTGAAGTGGTTGAAAATTTGAAAAGACTACGAGAATTGAAGTGGTTGAATGAAAAAGGTGGGAGGCTGAAAAAAAAAAATTGCTGGGTTTGTCTTTTGCTCATAGATGATTTATCCATTATGGTAAAAAAGAAAAAAGAAGAAAAGAAAACTCACTAAGTGGAGTATGGATCACTTCATATTTTGTTTAACATATACTTGATATTGCTTCATTGATTACAACAACAACAATGTCACCAATATGAGCATATAGTCAAGAAAGAGCTATGGTTTGAATTTTGTGAATATCTCTTTTATTGTTCTTTCCATAAAGTATTTTTTCAGTTTGCTTTGATTTTCCATATCCATTTCTTTCTTAACCCTCACCCTATGGCCTGTTATTACAACCTGATTAAAGATCTTTTGATCTTCGATTTTGGTGTTAACTACATTAGTGGAGAGAATTTTTAAAAATTGGACTTGTGTGGTTAAGTTTTGAGAGAATTCTTCTGATTTTAGTTGTTCTACTTTTATCTGAGTTTGCAGCTGGTTTGGAGTTAAATTGACTGTATTACACACATACTCTCAAGGTCTTAGCTTTAGGTTGAAGTAAACACCTAACTCTTGTTTGACAAATTGCTAAATTTTTTTATTAATTTTCATGCTATCTTTGATGTTAAAAGAGTAAAATACTAGTAATGAAATCTAAATTCAGATCATGGTTTGGTGAGTGATGATACTTTTCTATGGGGTCTAGTTTATATTGTCTATATTGGTCTTTTATTTTATTTTATTTTTGTTTTAGGACAAACAAAGTTTTAAGTTTGGAGGCGTTTGATGACTTGCATGATTTCCTATATTTTATCCATTCTTAACTTTAAATTTTAGTCTAATTTTATTTATTTTTGGTTGATTTTAGATTTCATTGTCATCATTTAAATTCATTTCAAATTTGAAGAAAAAAAGATTCAAATTTTAGAAGTCTATCGTCTAGAGAGCCTCTTTTATTTAAATGAAGATTTTATTTGAATGTAGGAGCTAGGAGCTTATGAGTAAAAGAGCCTGTTATCTCTCAGCATGAACGGATACGTGGAAGGGGCTGATTTCACTTGTTGAGTTTTGAGCAGAATGAAACATGGGCCTTCTTGGGACGCAAGAGACGTGGGCAGAGTTATTTGTTTATTTGCTTGGATTTGGACGCACGGACGTAATTGATTTACCTTTCGTTTGAAGAGACGTTAGTAATTGGGTAATGTTTGAAATTCAAAAAGAAAAAGAAAAAAAACCATGAAACCTTACCTACCACCATACGATGGGCATATGGGAATTAATGAAGGATTGGAGAAAAGAAAGCAACACCTGGAAGGACGCAAGTAGGGGAAAAATTGAAGAAAACGTGGACAACCCAACAGACTACTAGAAGCATTTTTTCAGTGTTCATTTTTTTTCCATTCTTCTAAAAAAAAATATGATGACTTCGTTTATGTTGAATTTAATTTTTAGCATGAACTAAATTTTCTTTATTTTAGGCAAATGATGTAATCTAGTTTCAAATTATGCTTGGTTGTTTATGCTAATTTAAAGTAATTATCTTCTATGCTTGTCTGATTTATTCTGAATTTATTGCTTCTAATTGACTAGCTATTAATTAAATGATTTTGATATTGTAATTTGCTATTGAAAGAGGAAATTATAGGATAGAACTTGGAAATTTCGATATAGATAAATGTAGAGATCAAAAGACTTGTATGGATCTACATAGTATTAAAATCGTTGATCTTAATACTTTCTTGCTTTATTAATTTGCATACGCTTGTGTAAAATGATGATAAGAATAATTTCCAATTGACTATTGAAAGAGGCTTTTAGATGAGTTGGAGATTTGCTAACAAATTGAGAAAATTAAATTGAATTAGTTAGATGAGTAAAGTATAGTGAGAGATTATATGAAATCGATTTCCTATAAATTTTTTTCTTTATCATTAATTTGATATTCGAACAACGTTTTTTTTTAAATATTTTGTTTAAATTGATTTTAATTCAAATTGCAATTACAAACAATTTTAGTGACTTTTCTAAATAAAGTCAATATTAGTATAATTTCGATACTTGTCAAAAATAAGTTATCAATCCCTGATGACGATACTCTTCTCATTACTTTATTATAAAACTACGATATTGTGCACTTGTAGTTTTACACCGATCACATACACACATCAAATAATATGAAAAAAATAATTATCAAAGATGAATAACACATCAAGATCGAATACATTAAATAAAAAAACTATGGTATGCGGAAATGGAAATCGAGTGACGGTAAAATGATAACCTCAAAAGCCACTGGCATGCAACGTGACATCATGAAACAAGTGAACCTCAAGTCACGGAAACGTCATAAATATGAGAGAAATTTTTGGACATTTTGTTTTGTGGAGTTGTGAATGGAGAAGAGGTTGATGTGGTTATTGCTTATTTAGTTGAGTTTGTGGTTGTTTGAGTTTTGGGTTGCTGTATTGGTGTTGATATTTCTATTATTTGAGTTTGATGTTGGTTGATGGGTGTATAGGTTAGTATTGAAGTGGGTATATGGTAGATTGGGTTGAAGTGTGGGCTGTTCGGGGATTTTTATGTGGTTGTTTGGTTTGCGTTAATGTGCTGATATTTGATGTGGAATTATGGATTTTAATTAATTAGATCGAAGTGGCGATTGTAGGTATTTAATACTTAGTGTATATTTATTTTTATGAATAGGTGTCGAGGCTAATAGAGGTCGAATTCAAGGCATTGATAATACGCTACAGGAAGCAGGTAAGCGGGGTTCCTATGCTAGATTTGCATAAAAAGAAAAGAAATGAATTGAGGTTGGTTTGTAAAATGTGCATTATTATGTTTTTAAAAGAAAACGTGAGAACAACCTCAATATATATGTTTTGCATTCACTCATGAAAAATCTATATGAAAAAGAAAAATATTTTTTTTACATGAATAGTGTAGACATGAGCAATATTTGACATGTTTATGAAATGTGCAAAAGAGCAAATATAATATTCGAGATTTTATTTTTTTAATTTTTATACGTGTTATATGAAATGTTTTGGATATGTTATTGATCATTAGAAAATGATTTGAATGTGTTCAGTACGTGTTTTGATATGATATGAATATGAAAAACCTTTGGCATACTTATCTGTTATTCTTCTAATTCTAAATATGGTTTTGATATGATGATACTGATTCACGTGATATGTTTGGTACCAACATGATATGATATGAGTGCAACCACTTTAGAAACAAAGTGGTCTTTTATGTGATCTTTCCTATGTGCACACTCGGGGCTCCGAGATTGAAAAAGGGAAAGTTTCACAATATGATACTGCCTGGTTTGGCCACCGGGGATAGCACAACCCTACCACGGGGGTTAAACATGGTATATGATACGATATTATACGATATGTTAAGATAAGATGAGAATGATCAGTTATGTTATGCCAAAGCGTTTCTGAATATGAACAGTTGTTTATTTTCGAATATGAAAATATTGAAATGTTGCTTTGTTTTCCCTAATAATATGTTTTAAGATTTGCATATGAAAAAGAAATGTTTCTATTTCCTGCATATGAAGCTCTATGAAAATGCTCATGTTGTACACACTAGTATATGTGCTTTGCTTACTGAGTCGTTGGTAACTCACCCTCTTATCTCCAAATATTATTTTCAGATGATATGGATGGTACAACTGAGGATCAAGAATAGAAATTTGTGAATGTGGATGTGGAAGGTTCAGATGATGGAAATAGTGTCGGATTTTTTTTTTAGTTATTTATTGGGACAAATGGGAAATTGTGGACCCTTTGATTTATGTTATTCATGGAAATGACTATATGGATATCATTAAGCGTTAGTTATGGAAAATATGATATTGTTTATTTTTATGAAGTCTTTTAAAGATTTTAGATTTGATGAGAGGCAAGTTTATAAGTGACAAGTAGTAATTCTCTGACCCTTACGGGACCGGGGCGTTACANAAACGTCATAAATATGAGAGAAATTTGGGAAAGGTGACTAAGGAGAGGAGGGAGACATGTGGCGGTGCGGGGCTTTAACGAACATCATGAACGCCGTCACAATGCGCATAGATTTCCCTTCAATAAACTGTAACAGTCTTACGCTTTCTATGCTCAAAGATAACAAAAATAAATATATGCATCAGATAGTGATTACCAATTTCAATACACAGCCTTCTACAGTATGCGCATCGCCAAATTCAGTAATACTTGATTCACCAACGAGCATTCCAAACCATATAAAACTTACAAAAATAACGAAGTTTTTAAAATAGACAAGCCTGCTCCCAAAGATCTTTGTACAAGTTCTCAAGAAAAACATCAATCTCGCCATTATGTTCTAACAATATGAATGACCCCTGCACAAGGTGTGACCCTTTCCATCACATAAGTCCAGGCTATTCAGAAGTTCTATGCATTCTTCTGCAACAGACTGGGAATGTCATGAATTAGGCAACAGAGCAAAAGTTCTATGGCAGTTTTCTGTTGGTCCAAGCTCATGATAAATAATCCCAAAAAGACAAATAAATAGATAAAAACAAAATCTGCGGATATAAATGGCAGTGTTCAAAGTTTCAAACCTCGCATCCCTGTGAATCTCTCCCGCTGTTGCTTCTTCTTCTTTCTTCTTCTCTTCCCTGTGTTTTCTCGAAAGGATATACAAGTTCCGCTGCTGCTTGTTCTTTCTTTTTTTTCTCTTTTATTTTTTATTTTTTATTTTTTATTTTATTAAAGCTGACGTGTTGCGGGGCCACGTCAGGTTAGTCCCCGCAGGGCGCCTGCACAAGGGCTACTGTACCTAGCAGAATTGGTGAGGGGACAGAAATGCTGCAATATTTCCTTGAGTTGAAAGGAATTAGGTGCAGCAGCTTTAGATAAAAGCAGGATAGAAAGTCAACTGCTACAGTGCAGGTGCCCACAGAGAGCAATAAACATTGAGCAGGCACAGGTCAGACGCTAACATCCATGAGGTAATGTTGGGGATATGGGACCTCAACTCACAAATTAAGCATAATCTTTCTTCACTCTTCATCATATCCTCTTTGCAAAGTGAAACCTACAGAAACTTCTTTCTTAAGGTTGTGGCAAGGCAATGCATTTTTAGGCTCAGAATAATTGAAAAGTGAAAGCAAAGCAATCATGCATGTCTTTATTTGCCCATATACCCACGTTAGATCCCCTCTGTTTTTCCTGTCTTCTCAAGCAAACTGGTCGCTCAAACAGCAAATCTCTTGCTCTATCCACTCAATTTCTCAACCTAAATGAGCATCTAACAGCTAAGGTTTTGCAACTAAAATTGTACCCATTCACCTAACTCACACTCCCCCAGCCTTGATAAAAACCCTTCTCCTCCTTCGTACGCATATCAAACATTAGTCACTCCTGCAAGGACCACTCTTGCACTATCAAATTTCTCTGGCAAAAGGCAGCTCTTCCCCGCACCCAGAGAAAAACTTAAGATGATCAATCAGTCTTTCTTATCCCTCTCACTTCTTGTTTTGCTATTCCATTGCACCACAACCTTAGCCCAGCCAGCACTGGCGCCGGCACCTCCCGGCCCTACCAATGTCACCAAAATCCTTGAAAAGGCAGGCCAGTTCACGATCTTAATCCGCCTCTTGAAGAGCACCAAAGTGGCTGACCAAATCAACCAGCAGCTCAACGATTCAAACAATGGCATAACCTTTTTTGCTCCAACTGATAACGCATTTTCGAGCCTCAAATCAGGCACTCTTAATGGTTTAAATGACCAGCAAAAAGTCCAGCTTATACAATTCCATATCTTGCCCAACTTTCTTTCTCTGACAAACTTCCAAACTGTGAGTAATCCAGTGCGGACACAGGCTGGAGATACCGGCCCCGGCTTGTACCCTCTAAATGTGACCACGTCAGGTAACCAAGTGAACATCTCTAGTGGGCTTGTCAACACCACAGTGGGAGGTACAGTATATACAGATAATCAGCTAGCTGTTTATCAAATAGACTCGGTGCTTCTTCCCCAGGACATTTTTGCTCCTAAGCCTCCGGCACCAGCCCCTGCTCCTGCCCAGCCCAAGGCTAAAACTAAGAAGAAGACGGCTTCTAGTCCTGCTGGTGCTGCCTCGGTTGATGCATCTGGTGCATTGAGTCTCACTCGGCACGGAATGCTGATGTCCATTGGAGTAGCTACGATTGCAGCTCTGTCTTTGTGACAAAAGCATCTTCAGGATCAATGCACCAGATGAGTATTCTTTCTTGGGGTCCAAGTTTCTAGTCCGGTATGATTTTGCTGAGTTGGATTGAATGGTCGGGGATCAAGATCGAGTGCTTTCAAATAATGGCCATTTTCGCCTGTCCCATGTGTATCATGCCAGTTTGTGATGAGAACCAATTAAAGTTCAAATTTTATTTTGGTTGTTCTCTTTTATTCCTTCATCCTTTTTTCCCTTCAAGCTGCTTGTAATCAAGAATTTTGTATAATTTTTAAAGAGTTGTGTCAATGGGCTCGAGCATTCAACTTTTCCTTTTCAATTCCAGTTAAATGTATTATAGACTAGGGCAGGTTTGGCAGCTAGGATGAAATACTCATTTTATTTCATCATTATAATTTTTTAAAATTTTTACATAAAATAGAATAAAAAATTTAATTTTTTCAAATTTTAAAATAATAATAAATAATATTTTATTCAACTTTTAACTTTTATTTAAAATAAAACATTATCATTTCATCGTCTAAACCTGCCCTAAACGATCTTGGATAAGAAACGCACGCAAGACTTAGGCCAGCGCTGCAGCCCATATGCATGGTGAGAAATTGAGCCCAAGGAGAGCTGCGCAATAGAAAAAGGTTGTTCAATGTGATTAAACGTGATTGTGTAGTGAATAATGATAGCATTACTATCCTACTACTATATTTTTATTATTCTTTATATATATTTTTAATTTTTTTAATATTTTTTACTTAATAGTTAAAAAATTAACTATTAGTGAAATTATATATTTTAAAATTTTTTTTAATGATTAAAGATGTCAAAAAAATATTTAAAAGAAAATAATAAATTTCAAATACATTAAAGTAGTAAAGGAGTGGTAAAAGAGTAATAAGCCTATCATCATCCAATTGTGTGGGTTATAAATAAATTATTTATTATTCTCGACCATGAATCTACATAATTAACCATGTATCTAAGTTGAACATATATGAGTAACTACGAGTCATGAAAATAGGTGGTGTCTTCCCAATACACCTCGATTATGATATAAAAATGGAGAAATAATAGTTACAGTTGTGAGTATGCAAGTGCCATACAATCATTTTAAAAAAAGTAAATAAATACGAGAATTATATAAAAAGAAATTAATTTTTAATAGTAAACCCTACTATTTTTTAAAGTAATTACACGTCACTTGAGCATTACACGACTGTATGTAGCATTACTCATAAAAATATAGAAAGAAAAGGAAACTAAATTCATGTCATATCAGCCTATAGATGATAAAATATTAGATGGGTTGGTGCTAAAGGATTGGATCTCAAATATGACAATCCTCTTGTGCTTTTGAATTCAATTAGGGAACAATATCTGCAAGTAAAATAAACATTAACCTTCATTTCGACAGCAAATATTAATGCATGTTGACAATAATGACTGAGAGTAATGCATATTTTATTTCGAATGGGAATATTAATTGACATAGTTAATAATCATTCATAGCAATCATAGCTAAGCTTTGTTGTTTTTTTTTTTTTCTTTTTGAAAATATTCCTAAGTACTTTCCATTAATCTTCTCTTCTTACATCTTTGTCACTATGCAAACATCTCGCTATACAATCTGGGACATCCTCTATCCATACAGTTTCTTCTTCTATAGTTAATGCTTTTTTTGCTAAAGTATGTGCTACTGTATTTCTTTTCCTAGTTACAAATTGTATACTCCACTCAAATTTGTTCCTAAAATGGTGCTAATGTCCTCAACAATAGGACTGAAAAAAGTTAAATCTTCTTCTTCACTCTACATGGCCATCACCACTACTTTAACATCACCTTCAAAAATAGCTTATCGAATGTTTAGTTCTGAACATAATTCCACTGCTTTCCTTAAGACTAAACACTCTGCCACTGCTGCATCCATCACATTTTCTCTCTTATCACACACTACAACCAATGCCTCTCCTTGTTCATCTCGGATCATGATCCCTATCCCCATTCTTTTCTGTTCTATGTCCATAGAAGCATCCCAATTAACCTTGACAAAGTCTTTTCCTGGTTTTTCCCATTTCAAGCTTTCTGTCAAACTGGATTGTGCTACTGCCTACTTAGCATTAATCCCTGTATTTCTTTGAACTCTTGTAATGCTGCCCTTGTAGCAATGATCTGTTTCCTTGGGCAAGTTTTCCTTCCCTCAAATAGCCAATCATTTCTTCTGAGCCATACCTTTCTAAGCAACACAGCAACTTTCTCTAGTTGGTTCTTAGGGAATCTGTTCAAAACTTTCCCCACATACTCATGAAGTCCTTCTCGGATCTGTCCCATTTCTTGACACTACTTTCATCATTGCCCCATATATCATTTGTTGTAGGGCACTCCCATAATACATGCATTAAGGACTCCACTTTTGTTTCACACATGGGGCACCTCATGTCCTCTATTACCCTTCTTTTATATAAGTTTTCTTTCGTTGGCGGTAGGTTACTTGCAGCTTTCTAGAGAAACAGTTTTGTAGCATTTGGTACCTCGAGTTCCCAAATACTCCTCCACCTTTCATCTGTCTTCTTCTCTACAGATCCTTCACCTTTACTTCTCTCTTTTAATTCTAGGTTCAAGAAATATGCACTACGGACAGAAAACACACCCCTTTTAAAGGGGCCCCTTATAAACTTATCCTTTGTGGTGCCTCTGCTCAGAGGTATGCTAAGAATTAACTCAGCTTCATCTTCTATGAACAAGGTTCGAATCTTTATTTCATCCCACTCCCCTTTTTGATCAACAATTAATTCTTCTACTTTAGCATCTTCCATCAATTGGTTCACTGGGGATTGGACAACATAAGATATTGGCTTAGGTAGCCATTTGGTCCCCCAAATTATGATATCCTTCCCATCCCCCACCCTCCATCTCAATCCTTCTTTCAAAAGGGCCCTAGCATACCAAATGCTCCTCCAAACCAAAGATGGCTGAGCTCCCAGTTTTGCCTTCAAGAAGCACCCATTTCTAAAATATTTCTCTCTATACAACATTGCTGCCAAAGAGGATGGATATTTGATAAATCTCCACCCTTGTTTTGCAAGAAGGGCTAGATTAAAGCTCTCTATGTCTCTACCCATTCCACCATTTCCTTTCTTCACACTCATCCCCTCCCATTTCCTCCACACCATTCCCCTCTCTTCCTTCTACTTCCCCCACCAGAATTTTGAAAACAACACATTTATCTCCTTACATAATCTAATGGGTAGTTTGAACACCCCATAGTGTAAGTAGGAATGGCTTGAGGACAGCCTTAATAATACTTCTTTTCCAGCCTGAGATAAGAAATTGTTCTTTCAACTGAGCATCTTCTTCCATATTCTCTCTTTTATGCTCCTAAAGGCATTGAACTTTGACCTCCCTACCATAGCAGGAAGGCCCAAGTACTTCTCATACGTTCCCACACAAAAGATTGACCAGCTTCTTGAATGGCCTGTCTATCTACACACTTGGTGTTGCCATTGAAAAACATTGAAGTTTTTTCTTTGTTAAGGAACTGAAGAAATTCTTGAATCTTTCTCAATTCCTCAATTTTTTCTCTACCAAATAAGATACAGTTATCCGCAAAGAGTAGGTGATTTATGCTAGTTCCCCCTCGAGTAACTTGTACCCCTTTAGTGTATGCCCTCTTTTCAAAGTGGTCTAGCAGGCTACTCAAACCTTCAGCACATACTAAGAACAGATAAGGTGACAGAGGGTCACCTTGTCTCAATCCCCTTTGAGGCCACAATTTACGTCCGGGCACCTCATTAATCAACACTAAATAGGAGACAATTTTAACACATTTCCTCACTAGCTCCACCCACTTTGTACAGAACCCCATTTTTATCAACACAGCCTCCAAGAAACCCCACTCCACTCGGTCATAGGCTTTAGACATGTCTAGTTTCATTGCCATGCTCCCTACTTTTCCTACTTTCCCTTTTTTCCTCCTCATTGAATGCAACAACTCGTATGCCACCATAATATTATCATTTATCAGTCTACCAGGTAAGAATGCACTTTGAGTGAGGGATATTACCTCAGCTAAAACATGCTTGAATATGTTGGTGATGACTTTTGAGACAATTTTGTACAAGACATTACATAAACATCTTGGCCTATATTTTGTTACTTTCCTGGGTGAGTTTGTTTTTGGGATCAGGACAATGTATGTATAATTGAGGTTTGGGTCAAAAGGGTTACCATTTAGGACTTCCAACGCAGCTCTGCTCACTTCACTTGACACAATGCCCCAATGGTTCTGGTAGAAACAAGGCCCAAATCCATCTGAACCAGGGGCCTTTAATGGAGCCATTTGCTTTACTGCTTCTGTCACTTCCATATCTGTGAATTCCTTTGATAGCCTTTCATTCATCTCAGTTGTTACTCTGCTGTTCATGCCTATTAAACACTTGTCTATCTCTTCTCCACTAGGCTGAGTTGATTGGAATAATTTCCCAAAATATCTACTGAAAACTGCCTCCACCTCCTTAGGTCCATTAATTAACCATTCTACTGTTCTCATCCTCCACTTCTTTAATATAGTTCATTTTCCTTCTTTGATTAGCACACGCATGGAAATACTTGGTATTTCTATCCCTATGCTTGTACCAATTTCTTTGAGCTCTTTGCTTCCACCTGAGGTCTTCTTTTTCTAGCAAAACATTCACTTCTATAGTTACCTTTCTGAGTTCCTCCACATTACTGCTGCATTCCTTGGCTTGTAAGGCTTTTAAGAGCTTTGACTTTTCATCCATCTCTTGTCTCTCCCTCTGTCTCGTATTCTTGCTCCAACTCTGCAGAACTCTTCTACTTTGATTCAGAAGACCTACAATACTTTTAGGTCTCTCCCTCTCATTCCTCTTCCAAACTTCACTCAGAATCCCTCCACAATCCGCATTTAGAGCCCAGTTGGCCTCATATTTGAATCCCCTTCTATTCTGTTTCAGTTGTGGATCATCCCATGATTCTGCCTGTTTAGATGGACTATTAGAGGCTTATGGTCAGAGGTTCGGGTCACAAAAAACTCCACCCATACCTCAGGAAAAAAATCCCTCCATTGAGAGTTTGCCACTGCTCTATCTAACCTTTCTTTAGTAAAGGTTTCATCAGTATGAGAATTGCTCCATGTGAACTTGTCACCCTTCCATTCCAAATCATTTAGGTTTCCCTCACTCATTACCTCTCTAAACAATTCCATTTGGCTCTCGAGTCTAGCCTTCCCTCCTCATTTCTCATCATTAGTTAAGATTTCATTGAAATCTCCAACTATAAGCCACCCCTCATTGCCTCTCGGTTTCATAGCCTTCAAAAACACCGAAGCCTATTTCCTTTTAACAGTTTTAGGTGGTCCATAAAAACAGGTTAGGAGCCATCTACTTCCTCATTCACCTCCCACCCAAGCATTTATATGGCGTTGTGAAAAATTAACAATTTCCAAGTCAACATTTGAGTCCCATAACAGCATTAATCCTCCCCCTTTTCCAACAGCTTCTACCACAAAGTAGCCTTCACAAGCCAACCTTCTCTTTATTCTATCACTTTTTTGTTTTCTTGACTTAGTTTCCATGATGAAAACTATCTCGGGTTTATTCCTCTCTGCCATTAGGCAGAGATCTTGAACTGTCCGAGGGTTCACCAACCCCCAGCAGTTATAGCTTAACAGTTTTATAATGATTGGCGGGGTTGAAATTCAGCCTCCGCCATGACCTTAGTGACAACCCCTTTACCTTCACCTTTCCATTTCTTGTAACTCCTGCCTCCTACCTCTTCTTCCATCACACCACCCCCTCTTTTTTTTGGAATTTCTCTTCTATAACAGGCCCTCCTGGTTTATTTTTTGCCCTTGCCCTCCTCCTCCATGCCCCTTTCTTATTTTCTAGTCTCTTCTCCCCCATGTTAACTTCTTCCTCATTCACATTAACTAAAACTCCTTCCCCCTTTGCATACTGAACAACAACTTCCTGCTGCGAGTTTTTCTTCTTTACAGTTGGTCCTTCTAAAGCATACACCCCATCTTCTATGTTTTGACTCTTTTCACTCATAGCCTTTCCCCCTTCACTCACCATTGATTTTTCCTTCTCTCCTTCCTCACTACCCTATCTTTTCCCACTCTCCCCCTTTCCTTCCTTAGTATTTTCCCTTCCCCTACTACCCTCCTCCTCAGTTTCCCCCCCACTTTCCTTATCCTTCCTCCACCAGCTTCCCTCAACAGCCCTCTTATACATGTTACTGAAACCACTACTTCTTTGTGCCTGCACTGCCCTTAACCATTGACCATTTTGATTTTCCTGTCCTACTAAGATCCCTCCTCCATTACAGCCCTCCTTTCCATGTTCAATACAACCACATGTGAAGCATATCCTAGGCATTTTCTCATAACTGAAAGGCACCCATACCTTTTGCCCTTTCACTGTCAAAGTTCTTCCTCTAGCCAACGGTTGTGTGATATCCATGTGGATTTGGACTCTCAGATAACACCCCCACCCACTTCCAGCTTCTTGCACATCCACCTTCTCCACCCTTCCCACTGTGTTCCCAATTAATTCTCCACGTCTTTCTGTCATACATGATAGAGGCATATTGTGGAGCCTCACCCAGAAACTTTTTGAGTTAAACTCAACCTGTTTCAATGGTTTATCCCCAACAAACTCTTTCAGGACCAATAGTTGGTTATCAAATAACTAAGGTCTTCCCGCCCAAATCTTCATTTTATTAGCTACATTCGCAAAAACAATTGCAAACACATTCGGGCTTACCTCAGTGAACACGGCTCTTCTGCTAATCCTTCATACTTTAGCCAACGTAGTCTCCAACACTTCCTTGCTAATCTGTCACGACGAGCACAGTTTCCCCAGTAAAGTTCTCTGCTCCTTCATTAGCAACTCTCTTGGCTCCTCATCATCCAGCTCAATGGCTATTTTCTCCTCATCTAGTAATCTCAACTCTTTCCATTTTTCTTCTAAATCCTCCATCGCTCCTTGCCAACTGCTTACTTTCCTCACCAGCGTTTCTTCCACAACCAAACTTCCAATCTTTCCACCGTGAACCACCNTCATTAGTTAAGATTTCATTGAAATCTCCAACTATAAGCCACCCTTCATTGCCTCTCGGTTTCATAGCCTTCAACAACACCCAAGCCTATTTCCTTTTAACAGTTTTAGGTGGTCCATAAAATAGGTTAGGAGCCATCTACTTCCTCCTTCACCTCCCACCCAAGCATTTATATGGCGTTGTGAAAAATTAGCAATTTCCAAGTCAACATTTGAGTCCCATAACAGCATTAATCCTTCCCCTTTTCCAACAGCTTCTACCACAAAGTAGCCTTCACAAGCCAACCTTCTCTTTATTCTATCACTTTTTCGTTTTCTTGACTTAGTTTCCATGATGAAAACTATATCGGGTTTATTCCTCTCTGCCATTAGGCAGAGATCTTGAACTGTCTGAGGGTTCCCCAACCCCCAGCAGTTCCAGCTTAACAGTTTCATAATGATTGGCGAGGTTGAAATTCAGCCTCCACCATGACCTTAGTTACAACCCCTTTACCTTCACCTTTCCTTTTCTTGTAACTCCTGCCCCCTACCTCTTCTTCCATCACACCACCCCCTTTTTTTTTGGAATTTCTCTTCTATAACAGGCCCTCCTGGTTTATTTTTTGCCCTTGCCCTCCTCCTCCATGCCCCTTTCTTATTTTCTAGTCTCTCCTCCCCTATGTTAACTTCTTCCTCAATCACATTAACTAAAACTCCTTCCCCCTTTGCATACTGAACAACAACTTCCTGCAGCGAGTTTTTCTTCTCTACAGTTGGTCCTTCTAAAGCATACACCCCATCTTCTGTGTTTTGACTCTTTTCACTCATAGCCTTTCCCCCTTCACTCATTTTTCCTTCTCTCCTTCCTCACTACCCTGTCTTTTCCCATTCTCCCCCTTTCCTTCCTTAGTATTTTCCCTTCCCCTACTACCCTCCTCCTCAGTTTCCCTCCCACTTTCCTTATCCTTCCTCCACCAGCTTCCCTCAACAGCCCTCTTATACATGTTACTGAAACCACTACTTCTTTGTGCCTGCACTGCCCTTAACCATTGACCATATTGATTTTCCTGTCCTACTAAGATCCCTCCTCCATTACAGCCCTCCTTCCCATGTTCAATACAACCACATGTGAAGCATATTCTAGGCATTTTCTCATAACTGAAAGGCACCCATACCTTTTGCCCTTTCACTGTCAAAGTTCTACCTCTAGCTAACGGCTGTGTGATATCCATGTGGATTTGGACTCTCAGATAACACCCCCACCCACTTCCATCTTCTTGCACATCCACCTTCTCCACCCTTCCTACTGTGTTCCCAATTAATTCTCCACGTCTTTCTGTCATACATGATAGAGGCATATTGTGGAGCCTCACCCAGAAACTTTCTGAGTTAAACTCAACCTGTTTCAATGGTTTATCCCCAACAAACTCTTTCAGGACCAATAGTTGGTTATCAAATAACCAAGGTCTTCCCGCCCAAATCTTCATTTTATCAGCTACATTCTCAAAAACAATTGCAAACACATTCGGGCTTACCTTAGTGAACACGGTTCTTCTGCTAATCCTTCATACTTTAGCCAACGTAGTCTCCAGCACTTCCTTGCTAATCTGTCGCGACGAGCACAGTTTCCCTAGTAAAGTTCTCTGCTCCTTCATTAGCAACTCTCTGGGCTCCTCATCATCTAGCTCAATGGCTATTTTCTCCTCGTCTAGTAATCTCAACTCCTTCCATTTTTCTTCTAAATCCTCCATCGCTCCTTGCCAACCGCTTACTTTCCTCACCAGCGTTTCTTCCACAGCCAAACTTCCAATCTTTCCACCGTGAACCACCCTGTTTGGCTATCCCCTACCGCTGTACTATTCCAGAATCTTTTCAGCAACGGCCTGGACCACCTCCTGAATCCCACTCTTCCGTTATAGCTACCTCACGTGCCTTTCGCACTACTACCCTCCACTTCTTTTCCCGAGAGAAAACAAAGGAGACTCAATACATTGGAAGATTTTATTTGTTACAGATGTTAGCTAAGCTTTGTTAGTTTGAAGTCACCATATCTCTCTTTTGCCTCTAAATTAATGGGCGAGGCATTTAAGGACCAGGAAATATTCCAAGCATCAATCATATTTTCCTTCCATAGAAATCCATGGAAACAAAAACATCCACAAAAAACATCATGTCACTATCTCTCTAAGGCCTCCTCCTTTGGACACTCAAATATTATCAGATATTTTCAAAACTTCTTATAATTTCATTCTAAAACATCATTCAAACACAAAACACTTTTCAATTTCAAATTTTTAACTTTTCATCTAATCATTACTTAATCATTATCTACATACAAAACCCAATATAATTTTTCCTCTTCCAACTAAAACATAAAATGCAATACAAATTTTTTTAAATTTCAAAACAAAAATAATATTAAAAAAATTATTTTCAAACAATCTTTTAACTTTATAATATTTTTATTCAAATTTTCTCTCATTTTTTCAAAATCCAATAAGACGTCTTAACTTAAAATATTTCACTACTACGCATAAATATTCTCAAGCTATATTTAGGAAGTGAGATGAGTTGAGAATATTTCAGAACTTTTCATAATTTTTTTATGAAGCGTAACTCAAATACAAAATACTTTTCAATTTTAAATTTTCAACATTTTCATTTAATCATTATAACTTTCCCAAACTTTCAAACAAAACATAAAAAGCTATACAACTTTTTCAAAATTCAAAATAAAAATAATATTAAAAAGTTATTCAATCTTATAATATTTTTATTCAACTTTTTCTCACTTCTTTTCAAAAATCTAATAAACCATCTTAACTCAAATAATTTAACTATTATTTATAAAATTCTCATTTTATCTCATTATTCAAACACGCCTAGTCAAAATATTTTTGCTTCAAACTTATGGGGTCATTGGACGAGAAGAATTTCTTTCTTTAATTAACCGAGGTGCACCTACGAAGTCATTTCTTATCGAGAGGATTTGTGCACCTTAGAAATTAGTCTGGAGTTGTCCGTACTAGTAAAGAAAACCTGAACCCTCTACTTCCGATAAAAAAAACCACAATAAAAAAAATTTAAAAACCCAAATGGGAGACCCGATCAAGTCCCTACAGTTGAAAAACTTTTGAGTACGTTAGAATAATAATAATAATGATTAGATGAAAATATTGCAGCAGTGAAAGTGCACAAAAAATTCCATGCCAGATGCTTAAAGAGGGACAGCAGCACTTAAAGTGCACAGTGACAAAACGAGACCGAGCAGCATATATCAACGTAAACTAAAACTCACTGAATGTAATTATGTAAGTGAACATGATTTCCTTGACCTACTCAAAACTCCATGATTCTCTCCTCTATCATTTCCTCTGTTCTCTGTTGTGTACATAGTAGTATTCTGGGGATTATTCTCAGAAGATATAGACGTCTTGGCGTACTCAAACTTGTTTATACACGCAAGCATGCAAAGGGACGCCAACAAACTATTTGAAGATCAACAAGAACAATAATGTTCGTTTGCAAAGAATTTGAATTAAAGAAAAATGATGCACAGTACTACAGGGAGTAGTTTGTGAGTTAGTAAAAGATGCTAGAGGGCGGTAGCCTTTTGAAAGGAAAATAGAGAACAAGAAGATAGAGGTGAACATTGCAGTGGTTTTAAAAACATTTTTTTTTAGAAAATTATTCCCAAAAATAAAATATTTTCTGAAAACTCAAAATAATCTTTATACTTCCTTCGTTGCCCAGGCAATCATACTAGTGCTGGAAAGAATATAAAGCACAGTACCTGAGAGACAAGTGTTGTAGTGGGAGTAGGGAAGAAGACCAGGTGTGCACTCTCCCTAAAGGCAGCTCGTAGCATGCAAATCATGAGTTTTTAAAAGCAAAAGTTCATAGTTTAGTAGGCGAAGGCTAAGCAATCCTCTACATCTTTACTAACTAAAATATGACACCTTTAAGATCCCATATGTTTTTTGCTGTCCTTCCAAGCAAACTAGTTGCTAAAACGGCAAAATCTCTGATTCTATCCAATCACTCTCCCACCAATCATATAAAGATGAGCTGCTAACATCTAATTGAGGTTTTGCAACAAAGATTGTAATCTTTCACCTAAATTCACTCTCTCCCAGCCATTATAAAAGCCTCTCATGATCTTCTCCCTTCAGCACACATCAATCACTCCCAGCAACTTACGTATCAATCTTGCATCTGCAAATTTCCCAACCGAAAAGCATACCACCATGCATACAAAGATGAGAAATCAAGCCTTCTTCTACTTCTCACTTTTTTTTCTCTGCTACAGCACCACAACTTTAGGCCAGCCAGCTCAGGCCCCAGCCTTGCCTGCCTTGGCCCCAGCTCAGCCTGCCAATGCTCCAACTAAGGCTGCTGATGCTCCTACCCCACCTGGCCCTCCTGACGTCACCAAAATCCTCCAAAAGGCTGGCGGGTTCACGATCCTAATCCGCCTCTTAAAGAGGAGTGCTGTGGCGGACCAAATCAAAGGGCAGCTCAACGATACAAAGAATGGCTTTACTCTTTTTGCTCCAACAGACGCTGCATTTTCAAGCCTTAAATCCGGTACTCTAAATTCTCTCAGTGATGAAGAAAAGATCCGGCTCATACAGTTTCACACCTTACCAACTTATTATTCTTTGGAAAACTTCCAAACCGTGAGCAACCCATTGAGAACACAGGCAGGAGATACCAACCCTGGTGATTATCCATTAAATGTGACCTCAGTCGGAAACCAAGTAAATATTTCGACGGGTCTTGTCAATGCCTCAGTGAGCGGTACAGTATATTCTGATCATCAGCTTGCTGTTTATCAAGTGGACAAAGTTCTTCTTCCTTTGGATATTTTTGTCGCAAAGCCTCCGGTACCAGCACCAGCACCGGCCCCAACCAAACCTAAGAAGAAGACAGCAGGCAGCCCAGAGAGCAGTACTACTGCTACTACTACTTCTACAGTGGTTAACTCTGATGCAGTGAGATTCACAGAGCAAGCAGTAATGGTGTCTGTTGGAGTTGCCGTTTTTGTTGCTGCATTATCTATGCTATAAATAAAGAAGGAAAAAAAAAAACATGATGATGCAGTATATGTTTTTGAGTGATTAATTTTGCTGCGTTGGTTTGAGCGGTCGTAATTTTCATTGAGTGTTTCAAATAATTGTAATCTTTCCCTTTTGAACTTTGCAGTAGTTACGTTTTTCTTTGCCAATCAATTGTCGCCTCCTATTCATTTTCTAGCTCCTCACAATTAATTTGTATGATTTACGCTCCTCCATCTCTCGTGTATTCATGTAATTTGTTAGATCTATTTTATAAAAAAAATAATTTATAATTTGATATTTTTATATATATATAGATTTTACAAGAATATATATATATATATATATATATATACTTATATAGAAATATACGCACAGGAAAAAGTTAAAACTAATTGCAATTAATCAAGTTGGTTTCCAATCCATGCCACTGCCTGAAATGAAGTGAAGAAAAAGAAATAATCAATTACATGCTTTATTAGACAAAAGCGATCTACAAGGAGCAATAGTATTATTTTTGGCCTTGTTTTAGTTTAATTTATTATTATTCTATTCTGTCTGTTGGTTAACTTAAGAGGAAATAGGAATAGATTAACTTAAGAAGTTATCTTCTCATGCAGGCGTTTTTGAGTTACCCTTGAGACAAAAACTTGCAGGGTACATTAAGATTAAGTTAAATAAGTTGCAACAAATAATTACCATGTGTATGCGAAATGCATGGTCTATATAGAGAACTTACAAACTGACTTGACGTGGTACGAAAGTCTTAGAACACTTTTTATTGTAAAATAAATCTAATATATTATATCTAATCATATCATTTTGCAAATTCATTTCTATAAATTCTTTGTGGATCTATCACTTCATTGTTTTGAACAAAATATTTTATGTTAATACTCCCAAGGTGCATGTACGCCTAGGGGTGTCAATTTCTAATCGCGTGTCATGTTCATCTTATGTAAAGTCTAAATATTAGTTTATATAGGTTAACCTGAATACGACTCGTTTAATTAAACAGATCAAGTCTTAAAATCTTAACACGACCTATTTAAATAATAGCTGACACGTTTTGACCTGCTCAGCCCATTTTATATAAATGGGTTGAGCTGATGACCCGTATATTTATTTTTTTAATCCAATTAATATAATTTCATATATAATACAATAATAACTACATAATTCTTTCACAATTACAACTAGATTCATTATAAGATATTTTATTATCAGTATCCAAATCAATAACATATAAGAAAATTAATACTTTCCTAAAATAAAATTACAAATTTTAACAAGAAATATTAATAGTTTGATATATTAAATAGTCAAATACTAATATTAATATTACATCCCATCAACAAACAAGAAAAAAAAAACATAAAACTCACAATTTAACAAATTTGAGAATAGAATTTAGTTGTGTTATATGGGTTGATTGTAAGTTTGCAGGTTGACTCGCAGTTGATCTGTTTATTAATAATGTTTTATCGGTCAATCTAATTTGATCAAAACCCATTTACATCAAATCTAAATTCACTTATTTCGTGTTGTCTTCATGTCAAACTTAGGGGTTGTGACTTATATTGCAACCTCTATGTATGCCTCCCTTAACTAGAAATGGTAGTGGCGTAGTTGCAAGAAATTAAAGCAAACTAGAGTCAAGTCCGTTGCTAACTACACTATAAAAAGAGTGAGCATTTGTGGTTGATTATTTGTGACGATAATAACTATTTACGAAGAAAACAAACTCATTTTTCTTAATAAATAAGGAATTTTCTCGTAATGACTCTGGATTATTTAATTGCACTTCCAACTGGGTTGTACTGAGGTATGGTGTGGCCTTAGCCCCATTACAAGCGGAAATTCCATAAGCTCATGACTAGCTCAAGGATTAATGACGAACTATATTAATCCAATCAAATTTGATGAACTATAAGTCTATACCAACAACGTATGGGATAAGAAGTTAGATTTAGAAGTCTCTTTTCGTCTAAGCTTTTCCAGTAAGCTTTAATAGCTGAAGAGTAATTATTTGCGACAGCAAAAGCAATGATATGCATCTCATATCTCATTTACCCGCACAAACATTTGACATCCCCTCTCTTTTTCCTTGTGCCTTCCCAAGCAAACTAGTTGCTGAAACAACAAAATCTATCACACTATCTATCCATAGATTCCGCAACCTGATCTCCAAGACAGATAAGCTGCAAACAAACTATAGATTTGCAACTAGGGTTGCTACTTTTCACCTAAATTCACTCTCTCTCAGACTCAATAAAAGCCATATCTTCCCTCCGACACTCATCAAGCCCCTCAAGCACCACTCCTGCATTTGCAAATCGCCCAAGCTAAACACGGCCATCCACATATCAAGAACTACAAAGATGACCAGGCAGGCTCTCTTCATTCTTTCAATTGTACTTGTTTTTCCCTTCCATAGTGTTACAACTTTAGCCCAACTAATTGTGGCTCGATCACCACCCGTCATTGCTCCAGTTCAATCAACCACTCCCCCAACTGCACCCATGAAACCACCAACCCCAGTCGCCATCCATGAGGTATTCAGCACCTCAACCTCCTGTCCTTTCTGCAGCTGCCATTGGTGCCATGCTGCAGCAAGAAAATACTAGTATGGCTAATAAGTCAGACTCCGATGCTGTCTACGACTTGGTGAGTCTTGGGACTCGCTACTCATCTTCTATAATTGCTTTTTCCCAGCGGGTACAAGCCAAAAACCATGAGGTTGAAAGGCTTAAAGAACAAATTGTTGTACTTCAACGAATTGTTCAAGAGTCTCACACCAGGGAAGGAATCCTTCGGCAGCAGAATAAACAGCTGAAAACTCTACTGGATTCTTCATTCCGCTTGCCAGTTCCCATGAATAGGGATGACATGATATTGTATGAAGAGAATGAGCGTCTCCAACATGAGGCTAAGAACCTCAAGTTTATGTAGAAGCATTTTATTAAAAAAAATATCTCTCTATATTATGAACTCTGGTTTTATCCTTTAAGAGATATTCGTAACATGCTTCATACCTATTTCTCTTTTAATCATACGTAATCTATCTTCTGGTAAAGGTTTTGCGAATATATCTGCTAACTGATCAAGTGTGTTTGTGAACTCTAACACTATATCGCTTTTCTGCACATGATCTCAAAGAAATTCAAGCCTAATGAAGACTAAAATCTCAAGCCTAGTATTTGGTGCATTTCCTAAGGACATGTGGATTTACAACCCAGAGACGTATTGCTCTGATACCACCTGTGACGCCCCCAAATTCCGCTTGGGATTGAACGGACATTTGAAGCGTCGGGACATGCAACACAAGGTTACCTGCCCCCGTTCATGACATATAAGATGCAATGTTTCTAACATGCATCTAGCATTATGCAATATTCGCAGCGGATAATCTTTTTCTTTAGCAATACTATGACCAAACTAAATATATCCCAAATACTTGAAACATAANAGCAGCCGCCCAGAATACTTCTTTCTTGCACCCTGAAACCACCAACCCCAGTTGCCAGCCCCCGACCCACCACAAATGCCCCAGTCCAGTCTGCCCAGTCTCCCAAACAAAAAGGTCCTACCGACATCATCAAAATCCTAACGAAGGCCCATGGCTACTCGGTATTTATCCGGCTCTTAAAGAGCATTGGAGTGGCAGGACAACTATTCGGGCAGCTCAACAATTCAAACATTGGGTTTACCATCTTTGCTCTAGTAGATAGTGCATTTTCAAACCTCAAAGCAGGCACTATGAACTCTCTATCTGACCTACAAAAGATAGAATTAATACAATTCCACATCTTGAATACCATGGTTGCTTTGTCAAACTTTCAGACCTTGAGCAATCCAGTGCTGATAGAGGCTAGAGATACTAGCGATGGTGAATTCCTGCTAAACGTGATCACTGCCGGCAATCAACTGAGCATCTCAACTGGCCTTGTGAATACCACATTGGGTGGTACAATATATTTAGATAACCAGCTTGCCATATATCAAGTGGACAAAGTGCTTCTTCCTGTTGACATTTTTTCTCCTAAGCCTAAAGTAGCAACAGCCCCCAGATTCTCTAAGCTAGATGCTGCAGACAGTCCATCTGGGGGTGTTGTTGTTGCTGCCAAAGTGGAGGCACCTGGTGCAATGTGCCTTCGTAGGAATGGGATGTTGCTATCCATTGGAATTGCTGTGGGTGCATTCTTTATGGTGAAAGGAACTTCAGGGTGATGAAGTATTAGCTTGATTAATTTTTTAAGTGAGGAGTCCCCATTTTCTCTTCTTGCATGATTATGCTAAGTTCGGTTGAACGGTTGTAATCTACATCGTGCACTTCCAAAAATAATTGCCGATATCTTTCTTTGTCGCATATGTGTTAGTTGTTCTTTTTCTTCTTTTCCAATCCTGTCTATGTTATGGGCTAACTTTGAGAATTTTATTTGAAAGATTTTCAGTTTATATTTTTAATGTTGCTTTTGACCTATTTTTTTGTTTCTTCCTTCAATGTTATTCTTTTTTCAGTTGATGTACAGAAAATTGGCGTTAGCAGGCCTAATCATGAATGAAGTTTGGAACAAACCATTTCCAAAGCTTCTACAGAAGCAAATATTGGCGATTTTTGCAAAGCTACTAGCACATCTACAGTGACGATTTTAGATGGTCGTAACCACTGGTTATGATATAGCAGTGATCAGTATGAACAAATGTCTCAAGCGGCTGCGAGGGCAAGTCACAAGTGTAGGCCATGCAGTTGAAGTAAGTAGAGGAACATCAATCTCCTCATCATTCTCGATAGATCTAAGAGGTTTAGGTCTCCTAAAATGTGAGTGACTCAACTGTAGTGTGTTATGTCTTAAAGGTACAATGAAATGGGGTCACATAATGTGGAAGTGGGGCCTAATTGGATAGAGTAATTTGGGTGATAGAGACAGAGAAATGAGGCCAAGTGCATGCAGTTGGCTTAATAAACACATCTTAGACAGCCTGACAAAAATGACTTTGGGTAGTGGTTGGCACACATAACTACAGACAGTAAGAATGACGCTCATGAAAGTAGATGTGCAAAAAGGAGTAGCCATGCATGATAGATCTAGAAGGGTTCAGTGGATCGGTTTATAGATAATCAGACTGTGTAATCCTAAGCCCTCTTAAAAATACCAGAGACAAGATCATGAGTGAATATGAAGGTAACACTTCTAAGGTATACAAGAAAAGGAATGCTTATCTTGAAGATCAAGAGTATTAGCAAATATTTTCTCAACCAAAAGTCTAGAGAGAGCAGGGAGGTCAGGAACTAAGTATCCAAATGACGTTCTCGAACAATGTTGGGCACAAGAGTTGTCCTAAATCACTCAATATAACATTTCTCTCAATAAGAAGACAACGACCACATAAATGATTATCATAGAGTTTCTGAGCCCTAACGTCATGAACGCAAGAAGCATTAGGAGCCAGAGGCGTTCGCAAAATGCATGATCACCACACAACATAATGAGGCATTGGCACTTACATGAATGCTAAATAACTGAAAATGCAGCTAATTTACATGAACATATAAGGAATGCAAATGAACTTAGGCCTGGTTTGGTTTCACAAACCTTTCAAACCATCTCATATCAACATCTAAACACCACAAACACAAATATTTTTCAATTTCAATTTTTCAATTTCTTCATTTAATCACTACATAATCATTACAACTTTTTCAAAATTCCAAACAAAACACAAAAAATAATTCAACTTTTTCAAATCTCAAAATAAAAATAATATTAAAAAATTATAATATAATCCTCTTTTAATTTTATAATTTTTTTATTTAATTTTTCATTCTGATTTCCCAAAACCCCATAAAACATTTTAATTCAAACTATTTCACTACTATTTACAGATTTATTATCTCATCTGTATAACCAAATGAGACATTAGTCTCTTGTCCAACATGCATATGCAAATGGACCTAAAGTGAATGCCTATTAACCCAAGCATATAATATTTGTTAACATTGTCCATATGACATTCAGATTAAACTGAGACCATAACATGCTGATGGAATGCATGGCTTTGAAATAAATTGTTCCAAAAGACATTGAAGTGCAACGCGCAGTATCTAATAATAAAGTGAAGTACTGATGCAGGAAAACCCGGTATTTGGAACTATATGGCAATAAGGCATTTCTTGCTATCCACAATGTGATCCCAAATGAATGTGTTGATTTTTAATTTCCAAGCGGCCGTCAATGCACAAACATTGCATACTCAACAAGGAATAATGTACATAAATGAAAGAAATTGTAGAGAAATGCTTGAAATTAAAAACTATAAGATACTGTCACATTTTACCGAACAACCAACATGCACACTATGAATGGGCTCAATGAAGCATATATTTTGAAGCATGAACTTGTGATCAATTTATGTATCGATTCCAACTTTATGAAATGAAGCTTAAATTTTAGAGATGCAAATATAGCAATGTTGGAACAAAAAATATTCACGAATCATCATCAAAACTACCAACAAGTATTGATCAATATGAACAAAAAATCTACAAATAGAGGAACTGACCTTCAATCATACGTGAGAGACTTAGATTGCAATTTCCATCTATCTGTTGCTTCTGTCAATGTCAACATATGAGAAGAAAACTTAATTTCAGGTGATTTTGAGAGCAAAATGACTCCAGGCTTCGTGATTGAAAATTTGGAAAACACGGAGAACCGAGGGAATGAATCAGTCATTCGCTCGATCATGATGTCCCACGTGTCTACGGAAATTGATCTGATTTTTCTCTGCTACGTGTCGAGCGTAGGACTAGCGAGCGCTTGGAATGCTAAAAAACTTCCGGAAAAAAAAAGTGCAATACATTCTACATCAGTCAAAATTAAAATAGGAATAATGCTTAAGTGATGAAATGTGCAAGCGTTATGCAGTCGTTTTAAAAAAGAGTGAACTCTTATATTAAAAAATTAATTTTTTTTATAAATTCCGTATTTATTCATCTTTTTTAAAATGATTGCGTGATGATTACATAATTACGACTGCAATTATCATTTCTCTTAAAACAACACCGAAATGAATCAACCAAACAATATAAGACTAAATGTATATAATTGTCATAAATAATATCAATGAATTAATTTTAATAATTCTAAAATCATGTATTGAGTGAGAAATTGAATGTATCTTATATCAATAATTCATACAATACAAATGCAATAACATTGAGAGAAAATATCATAAATATTTGCATCTAATGTGACCAGTCTTGATCAAGAAGCTTAATATATACCTTAGTTTGTGAGTGAGGTCTACTTTTAATTTCAAACCACTATTGTAGGAGAGATATTGCCTAAGGATCATAAGTCAAACTGAATGGAGTTGGAACCTAAGAAAGTTTAATTTGCTACAGGAAAAACATTCATGATCAGTTATTTATTGCGAAAATGATAATTTCTTATTAAAATGTATACATTTTCGACGCAAATAATTGATCACAATTTTTTTTTAATCCTTATATTACACTTTAAATGAGACAATTTTTGCTTATTTTTATTTTGTCATTGTTTTTCATTGCCTTTTCATTTGGGTTTTGGCCTTTACAGATTTATTATCTCATCTGTATAACCAAATGAGACATTAGTCTCTTGTCCAACATGCATATGCAAATGGACCTAAAGTGAATGCCTATTAATCCAAGCATATAATATTTGTTAACATTGTCCATATGACATTCAGATTAAACTGAGACCATAACATGCTGATGGAATGCATGGCTTTGAAATAAATTGTTCCAAAAGACATTGAAGTGCAACGCGCAGTATCTAATAATAAAGTGAAGTACTGATGCAGGAAAACCCGGTATTTGGAACTATATGGCAATAAGGCATTTCTTGCTATCCACAATGTGATCCCAAATGAATGTGTTGATTTTTAATTTCCAAGCGGCCGTCAATACACAAACATTGCATACTCAACAAGGAATAATGTACATAAATGAAAGAAATTGTAGAGAAATGCTTGAAATTAAAAACTATAAGATACTGTCACATTTTACCGAACAACCAACATGCACACTATGAATGGGCTCAATGAAGCATATATTTTGAAGCATGAACTTGTGATCAATTTATGTATCGATTCCAACTTTATGAAATGAAGCTTAACTTTTAGAGATGCAAATATAGCAATGTTGGAACAAAAAATATTCACGAATCATCATCAAAACTACCAACAAGTATTGATCAATATGAACAAAAAATCTACAAATAGAGGAACTGACCTTCAATCATACGTGAGAGACTTAGATTGCAATTTCCATCTATCTGTTGCTTCTGTCAATGTCAACATATGAGAAGAAAACTTAATTTCAGGTGATTTTGAGAGCAAAATGACTCCAGGCTTCGTGATTGAAAATTTGGAAAACACGGAGAACCGAGGGAATGAATCAGTCATTCGCTCGATCATGATGTCCCACGTGTCTACGGAAATTGATCTGATTTTTCTCTGCTACGTGTCGAGCGTAGGACTAGCGAGCGCTTGGAATGCTAAAAAACTTCCGGAAAAAAAAAGTGCAATACATTCTACATCAGTCAAAATTAAAATAGGAATAATGCTTAAGTGATGAAATGTGCAAGCGTTATGCAGTCGTTTTAAAAAAGAGTGAACTCTTATATTAAAAAATTAATTTTTTTTATAAATTCCGTATTTATTCATCTTTTTTAAAATGATTGCGTGATGATTACATAATTACGACTGCAATTATCATTTCTCTTAAAACAACACCGAAATGAATCAACCAAACAATATAAGACTAAATGTATATAATTGTCATAAATAATATCAATGAATTAATTTTAATAATTCTAAAATCATGTATTGAGTGAGAAATTGAATGTATCTTATATCAATAATTCATACAATACAAATGCAATAACATTGAGAGAAAATATCATAAATATTTGCATCTAATGTGACCAGTCTTGATCAAGAAGCTTAATATATACCTTAGTTTGTGAGTGAGGTCTACTTTTAATTTCAAACCACTATTGTAGGAGAGATATTGCCTAAGGATCATAAGTCAAACTGAATGGAGTTGGAACCTAAGAAAGTTTAATTTGCTACAGGAAAAACATTCATGATCAGTTATTTATTGCGAAAATGATAATTTCTTATTAAAATGTATACATTTTCGACGCAAATAATTGATCACAATTTTTTTTTAATCCTTATATTACACTTTAAATGAGACAATTTTTGCTTATTTTTATTTTGTCATTGTTTTTCATTGCCTTTTCATTTGGGTTTTGGCCTTTTCAAATAAGTAAGTTCTCCATATTTTTATTTCTTTATTTCGAGAACTTTTATTTGATAATATTTTGGGGGAAAACACTAGTGCCACAAAGAATTTCTACTGAAAATTTTTATCAAAATTTTTTTATTTAGTAATTAGTAAGTGTTTTTAAAAGAATATGTGATTTTTTTTTAAAAAAATATCTAAATAGTTTAAAAATATGGTGAAAGAAAAAGTTTTTTTTTTAAAAAAGGGTTATGTGGATGTAGCAACGTCCTACTTTGGGATACTTATAAACTAATTTAAGGTTATTTAGCTAATGAAGATCAATTCAATCCTAAGATTATACTTGTCAACTATGATTGCCCACTCAGATGATCTCACACATGCGGTAAAGCCTTGATTGAATGACCTAGCTAGTTGTGTAATATGAGATGCAATACAAAAATCATATAATTACTATAAATATGCATTCCTTCTTAAGAGAAGCTGGTGACTTCTTGATCTCAGCCCTTCTCATATGCGTGACTTGTGAGACTATCTAGTTAATTTGGCGAACTAATCATCAAACTCATGGTCTAAATAGACCATAGCGATTATTTCTAAGTTAAAAATTTCTGAAAACCGGATTTTGGGACCTAAGTTTAAAATGCAGTTTTGTGTAATATATGTTGCCATATTTCCCACAATGATGACAAACAAAATAAATCGGAAAAGATGTTGTGCTCTTGGAGGTACTCTAAGTTTTAATTTCTTACTTGTATTTATAGACTTTTACCTTTATTCCAAGAAACTTAAGGGTATTTGATTTCCACCTTTCGGGGTGCTACCCAACTGCATGCTATCCACCCTATGCGAGTGGGTAGCCATCCTCCCCGCACACCGCCCAAGCCTAGGTGGGGTGTTAGAGCGCCGGCTCCACCTTTGGCTTCCCCACACTTTGGTTGTTCTTGTTGGGTGGGCAGATAGATTTTCAATGTCTCTGCCTAGATTCCTACTATTCAAACCCAACCATTCCAAATCTTAAAAATTCATCTAAAATGAGATCTTATTGGACCAAGACTCATGTCTAATCAACAAATCGAATAAGAAAATAAAGCTATTATATGATATGTGACCCTTGATCATCACTAGACATAAAAACCCATAGCCGTTGTAGGTTGCAAAACAACCACCCAGACCCTTTGAGACCTATGATCACGGTCGTGGGTCCCAATTCCACTACATTTGAGACCTGCAATCATAGGTTGAACTACCATAACTTTCCTTCCTCTGCATGCTAGCTAAATTATTCAAATTCAAATGATCCAATACTACCATTTCTCCTCCCATAATTAGCTCCTCTTCCTCCCTCCCAGAATTTATATGGCTAGCACCAATCATGGGATCGTTTATTATCCTTTGACCCTCCTTTTCGGTAATCTCTCCATTCTCAATAGTCAGCTTTCATACCATAGTAGTCCCTCTAGCCATCTAATCCTTGGAATGGACCTTCGCTCAAACTTGGTTCTTATCACGTTCATCTTCAAACTCAACAAGTAGAAGTTTTGATCCCAACTCCTTAAAAAGTCACCGCATAACAATCTGCCAAACCTTCTTCATAGTATTCTTCATGAAAGCGTCTCTATTGTACGTAGTAATTGTATGTAAGAACATAGATAATTAAGCATTTCCCTCCACATTATATTGTTTCCTCTTTCCTCTTTCCTTTATTTTTGTTGTATATAAGATCAAATTGTGTAATGTACGATCCTGAAATTCAGAAGAATATGATCACATACTTAAACACGTTTATTCACACAAGCAAAGGCCGTACGCTAACAAACTATTAATATACATTGATTAGAAAAATGATAAAGGTGAACATTACACAATTATTGGAGTAGGAAAGAATATATATAATGCAGTACGTGACTACCTGGAAATAAAAATTAATATGAATCTCCAAGCTAGCAAGCAAATGAAGTTTTTAGGTTCATGATCTCCTATGTGACATGTGACACATGATTTAAGATCATGATTTACTATGTTTATTGTTGCCTTTATTTTCAAGAAAACTAGTTGCTAGTCTATCGATTCAATCTATCTCCCACCAATCATAGAAAGATGGGCTGCTACATCTAATCGAGGTTCTGCAACTAATTAAGATTCATGTACCCTTTCACCTAAATTATGCACTCTCTACCAGCCATAATATATAAAAGCCCTCATGATCTTCTCCCTTCAGCAAAATATCAATCACTCCTTCAACTACTTATAACCAATATTGCATTCGTAAATTTCCAAAGCGAAACACATACCACCAATATGCATGCAAAGATGGGCAAGCAGGTTTGTTTTTCCTTCTCTCTTCTACTTGTTTGTTTTAGTCACTGCACCACAACCCATGGCTTCGGCCCCAGCCTTGCCAGCTGTGGCCCCAACTAAGCCTACTGATGCACCGGCATTAGCCCCTACACCAAACTCCTTCAAAAAGCTAGCAGTTTCACAATCCTAATTCGCCTCTTAAAGAGGATTGTAGTGGCTGACCAAATCAGAGGGCAACTCAACGATACAAAGAATGGCTTTACTCTTTTTGCACCAACCAATGTTGCATTTTCAAACCTTAAATCGGGTACTCTAAATTTGCTAAGCGATGAACAAAAGATCCGTCTCATACAGTTTCATACCTTACCCACATATTACTCTTTGGCAAACTTCCAAACCATGAGCAACCCATTGAGAACGCAGGCAAGAGATACCAAGACAGGTGATTACCCACTAAATGTGACCTCAATGGGAAACCAAATAAACATTTTAACTCGTCTTTCAATGCCTCAGTGAGCGGTACAGTATATTCAGATAATAAGCTTGCTGTTTATCAAGTGGACAAAGTGCTTCTTCCTCTGGACATCTTCATTGCAAAGCCTTTGGTACTAGCAACAGCACCGGCCCCAACCAAACCTAAGGCTAAGAAGACGACAACAGGTAGCCAAGAGAGCAGTACTACTACTACAACACCTATAGTGGTTGATTCTGATGCAGTGAGATTCAAAGAGCAAGGAGGATTCATGTCTATTGGAGTTTCTATTTTGGTTGCTGCATTATCTATGCTATAAAAAAGAAAAAAGGAAAGAAAACATGATGATGCAGTAGCATATGTGTTTTTGGGTGAGTAAATGATCAATTGTCTAGAACTGTGTGATTAATTTGCTGCATTGGTTTGAGCGGTCGTCACTGTCAGCATGTGTTTTCATATAAATACAATATTTCATTTTTGAATTACTTTATAATTTTGTTTCTCTTTGCTAATCACTTGTTACGTACGTCCAACTCTCGGTTTCTGTTTCCAGAAAGTTTTCTCCGAAAGACCCTTTGGCTTAAGGACTGATTCCGAAGTCTAGGGCTGAGCACCGATTCAATTGGAGTTAGTATGTCCTAATATCAACTTCGATTTCGACCCTTGTAGACTTTGCTCCGACTCTGCTCTACCAAGTCGAAGTCGAAATCGGAGTGGAGTCGGATTTAAAACCACCCAGCACCAAATCACAGATTAGAAAACACCAGATTTACAATACCTAATCATAGATCACAACGAGCAACAAAAAAAAAAACCAAAATGCATATATAAAATTGGATAGTAAAAAAGATAAATCCAAAAAAATTGACACAGATCGAGACTCGAGAGCCATGGATCAAGAGGCAGAGGGTCTTGTTGATGTTTGCATGGTAGAGGAAGAGACCAAGAGGTGAGTGACGGGCGACGGGTGATGAGCTGGAGGCTAGGGTTTTTTCGAGAAAAGTTAGAAACTGAGGAAGTGAGGGTTAAGAAGAGTCGGAGTCAAAGGGGTATTTGCAGGACGACGTTTTGATGGCAGGGTAAGAGTATTAAGGCAGTATCATCATCACTCAGCGAACCAGAAGCACATTCCAGAAATTTGGAGAATAACTCGACATAATCTTCTTGTTATGGAAAGGATGACTAGGCTACCAGATGTCATATGATGAGTGGTCAAGGAGTTATATTATGTTATATAATGACTATAAATACTCATTATTATACAAAGGTGAATTGTAATAAAAAACCATTAAATTCAATACACGGTTCCTTTTCATACTTTTTACAAACATGAGTTGTGCATGAGTTTTGATATGGTATCAAAGCCTTGAAGGAACAACGTCTTGATTTATTTTTCTGCTATCCATGGCTGCTACTGATCCAACCCTCCCACCACCTTTCAAACCCACTCTCTTTAATTCCGCTACACATTTTATCAACATAAACTCACCATTGAAAATTTTTGTTTGTGGAAAGCTCAAATTGTTCCCTTCTTGGAAGGACATCAACTCTTTCGATATGTTGATGGCTCATTTCCTTAACTTCCCGCTACCATTAATGGTCAGCCAAATCCTGCTCATGCTCAATGGCATCTTCAAGATAAATTAATCATTTCCACAATTAATTCCTCCCTCTATGACTTGGTCTTGGCACAAGTGCTTGATTGTTCTACCTCTTGTGAGGTTTGGACGAGATTGTAAAACTTGTTTGTTGCCAAGTCTTCGACTCATCTCATCCACACTAAGTTTCAATTAGCCACCATTAAGAAAGGGCCTGAATATGTGATTGACTATTACAATAAAGTCTGAGCTCTAGCTTCCACTCTAAGTGCTGCGGGTTGCCCTTTGGATGATTCTAAAGTTGCTGTCTATCTTCTTGCCGAACTTGGTACCGAGTTTGAATCTCTTGTGACCTCTCTCACCACTCGTCCTGATGATCTCTCCCCCCATCAAATTTTCTGCTATCTCTTTTCTGCAAACAACACTTCTTACAATCTTCTTGGTTCAAAATGGATTTTAAAAACCAAAATTTGTGCCAATGGCACCGTTGAGAGGCGCAAGGCACGGCTTGTGGCTCAAGGATTTCATCAATAACAGGGTATTCATTACTCTGAAATGTTTAGTCTAGTGGTAAAACCCACCACTATTCACTTCTTCCCTCTTTGGCAGTCTCGTTGAACTGGGCTCTTCACCAACTGGATATACATAATGCATTCCTCCATGGGGATCTTGAAGAAGCAGTTTACATGAAACAATCGCCTGGGTTTGTGAACCCTGATTTTCCACTCCATGTTTGTAAGTTAAAAAAAATCTATCTATGGTTTAAAACAGGCTCCTAGAGCCTGGTTTGCAAAACTTAGTGATAGATTACTTTCTCTGGGTGTTTTCAGTGTTCTAGTGCAGACTCTTCTCTTTTTATCATGCACACCATATTTGATTGCATTTATATCTTGATATATGTGGATGATATAATTGTAACTGTGTCTAATTCCATGCTTATCTCTGAGTTTATCACTGCTTTACTTGCATATTTTCCTATTAAAGATCTAGGGTCTTTACATTACTTTCTTGGCATAGAAGTTCACCAAACACCTGCTGGTCTTTTTCTATCTTAATCAAAATATATAACTGACTTATTACAACAGATCATATGCATAACTCCAAGTCAGTATCTATGCCTATGTCATGTTCAGAGAAACTTACAGCCTTAGATGGATGTACTTTTGCAGATCCTCAGTGGTATCGTAGTGTTGTAGGTAGTCTTTAGAACCTTGCATTCACTCTTCCAGATATATCATTTGCTGTAAATCGAGTCTGTCAATACATGCATTGTCCATGTCTTCCTCACTGGATAGCAATTAAACGTATCTTGCGTTATCTGAATAACACTCGTCATCTTGGTTTACATTTCTCTCCTACTTCTTCTTTTAAATTGACTTCCTTTACTGATACTGACTGGGCTGTATCTCCTGATGATAGGGGATCCATTGGAGGATTTTGTATTTATTTTGGAAATCATTTAATTTCATGGAGTTCGAAGAAACAACCCATGATAGCTCAGTCTTCTACGGAAGCTGAGTACAAATCTGTTGCCAACATTGCATGTGAGGTTCTTTGGTTGCAGTCACTTTTGAGAGAACTCGGCATTATACTTCCTGAGCTTGCCACACTCTGGTGTGACAATATAGAAGCTACATACCTATCCCTGAATCCAGTCATGCATTCCAGGATAAAGCATGTTGAATTAGATTACCACTTTGTCCGTGAAAGAGTTGCAGCAAAATCCCTTAGAGTTTCCTTTGTTTCAAGCAAAGATCAAATTGCTGATATTCTTACAAAACCTCTCTCCACTACTCGGTTTACTCTTCTTCGATCAAGTCTCACTCTCACAACGGTGCCGCTTGAATCGCGGGGGGATATTAAGGCAGTAACATCATCACTCAGCAAACTAGAAGCACATTCTAGAAACTTGGAGAATAATTTCACAGAATCTTCTTTTTAGGGAAAGGATGACTAGGCTACCAGGTGTCATAAGATGAGTGGTCAAGGCNAAAAAAAAAAAAAAAAAACAAAAAAAAAATGCATATATAAAATTGGATTAAAAGTAAAAAAAATAAATCCAAAAAAATTGACACAGATTGAGACTCGAGAGCCATGGATCAAGAGGCAGAGGGTCTTCTTGATGTTTGCATGGTAGAGGAAGAGACCAAGAGGTGAGTGACGGGTGACGGGTGATGAGCTGGAGGCTAAGGTTTTTTCGAGAAAAGTTAGAAACTGAGGGAGTGAGGGTTCAGAAGAGTCGGAGTCAGAGGGGTATTCGTAGGACGACGTTTTGATGGCATGGTAAGAGTATTAAGGTAGTATCATCATCACTCAGCAAACCGGAAGCACATTCCAGAAAGTTGGAGAATAACTCGATATAATCTTCTCGATATAATCTTCTTGTTATGGAAAGGATGACTAGGCTACCAGATGTCATATGATGAGTGGTCAAGGCATTATATTATGTTATATAATGACTATAAATACTCATTATTATACAAAGGCGAATTGTAATAAAAAACCATTAAATTCAATACAAGGTTCCTCTTCATACTTTTTACAAACATGAGTTGTGCATGAGTTTTGATATGGTATCAAAGCCTTGAAGGGCCAACGTCCTGATTTATTTTTCTGCTATCCATGGCTGCTACTGATCCAACCCTCCCACCACCTTTCAAACCCACTCTCTTTAATTCCGCTACACATTTTATCAACATAAACTCACCATTGAAAATTTTTGTTTGTGGAAAGCTCAAATTATTCCCTTCTTGGAAGGACATCAACTCTTTCGATATGTTGATGGCTCATTTCCTTAACTTCCCGCTACCATTAATGGTAAGCCAAATCCTGCTCATGCTCAATGGCATCTTCAAGATAAATTAATCATTTCCACAATTAATTCCTCCCTCTATGACTTGGTCTTGGCACAAGTGCTTGATTGTTCTAACTCCTGTGAGGTTTGGACGAGATTGTAAAACTTGTTTGTTGCCAAGTCTTCGACTCATCTCATCCACACTAAGTTTCAATTAGCCACCATTAAGAAAGGGCCTGGATATGTGATTGAATATTACAATAAAGTCCGATCTCTAGCTTCCACTCTAAATGCTGCGGGTTGCCCTTTGGATGATTCTAAACTTGCTGTTTATCTTCTTGCCGAACTTGGTATCGAGTATGAATCTCTTGTGACCTATCTCACCACTCGTCCTGATGATCTCTCCCCCCATCAAATTTTCTGCTATCTCTTAAACCATGAATCTAGACTTGCCCATCAAACCCAATCTCTCTTATCTGGTACCTCTCTTACTGCCAACAATACTACCAAACCCATGAACTTCTAATATTCTAATCATGGATGCAACAATTCCCATGGCCATGGCCATGGTCAAAACACTGGTAGAGGTTTGCTCCCTGGACCAAGACCTCAAACCTCACCCTTCACTCCCAAAGCTGTGTGTCAAGTCTGTCTTAGAGTTGGTCACATAGAGGTCACTTGTTACCACTGATTTGACCAAGCTTACCAAACACCCCCACCCACTTCATTTTCTACAAACAACACTTTTTACAATCTTCTTGGTTCAAAATGGATTTTAAAAACCAAACGTCGTGCCAATGGCACCGTTGAGAGGCGCAAGGCATGGCTTGTGGCTCAAGGATTTAATCAACAATAGGGTATTGATCACTCTGAAACGTTTAGTCCAGTAGCAAAACCTACCACTATTCGGCTTCTTCCCTCTTTGGCAGTCTCGTTGAACTGAGCTCTTCACCAACTCGACATACATAATGCATTCCTCCATGGGGATCTTGAAGAAGCGGTTTACATGAAACAATCGCCCGGGTTTGTGAACCCAGATTTTCCACTCCATGTCTGTAAGTTAAAAAAAATCTATCTATGGTTTAAAACAGGCTCCTAGAGCTTGGTTTGCAAAACTTAGTGATAGATTACTTTCTCTGGGTGTTTTCAATGTTCTAGTGCAGACTCTTCTCTTTTTATCATGCACACCATATCTGATTGCATTTATATCTTGATATATGTGGATGATATAATTGTAACCGTGTCTAATTCCATGCTTATCTATGAGTTTATCACTGCTTTACTTGTGTATTTTCCTGTTAAAGATCTAGGGTCTTTACATTACTTTCTTGGCATAGAAGTTCACCAAACACCTGCTGGTCTTTTTCTGTCTTAATTAAAATATATTACTGACTTATTACAACGGATCATATGTATAACTCCAAGTCAGTATCTATGCCTATGTCATGTTCAGAGAAACTTACAGCCTTAGATGGATGTACTTTTGAAGATCCTCAGTGGCATTGTAGTGTTGTAGGTAGTCCTTAGAACCTTGCATTCACTCGTCCAGATATATCATTTGCTGTAAATCGAGTCTATCAATACATGCATTGTCCTTGTCTTCCTCATTGGATAGCAATTAAACGTATCTTTCATTATCTGAATAACACTCGTCATCTTGGTTTACATTTCTCTCCTACTTCTTCTTTTAAATTGACTTCCTTTACTGATACTGACTGGGCTGTATCTCCTGATGATAGGGGATCCATTGGAGGATTTTGTATTTATTTTGGAAATCATTTAATTTCATGGAGTTCGAAGAAACAACCCATGATAGCTCAGTCTTCTACGGAAGCTGAGTACAAATCTGTTGCCAACATTGCATGTGAGGTTCTTTGGTTGCAGTCACTTTTGAGAGAACTCGGCATTATACTTCCTGAGCTTGCCACACTCTGGTGTGACAATATAGAAGCTACATACCTATCCCTGAATCCAGTCATGCATTCCAGGATAAAGCATGTTGAATTAGATTACCACTTTGTCCGTGAAAGAGTTGCAGCAAAATCCCTTAGAGTTTCCTTTGTTTCAAGCAAAGATCAAATTGCTGATATTCTTACAAAACCTCTCTCCACTACTCGGTTTACTCTTCTTCGATCAAGTCTCACTCTCACAACGGTGCCGCTTGAATCGCGGGGGGATATTAAGGCAGTAACATCATCACTCAGCAAACTAGAAGCACATTCTAGAAACTTGGAGAATAATTTCACAGAATCTTCTTTTTAGGGAAAGGATGACTAGGCTACCAGGTGTCATAAGATGAGTGGTCAAGGCATTGTATTCTGTTATATAATATGACTATAAGTACTCACTATAGTACATAGGTGAATTGCGATAAAAAACCATTAAATTCAATACACGGTTCCTCTTCATACTTTTTACAAACATGAGTTGTGCATGAGTTTTGATAAAGAGATCGTGAGGCAATGGGTGACGGGCTAGAGGCTAGAATTTTTTTTTGAAATGATGAGGGATTGAGGGAGACTGATTCCAGAGTCACTTGTATAATTTTGTTTTAAAACATAGACATTTTTATAAATTAACTTATAAACACAAGGCCTTTTTATAAGAATACCTTCAATTTAAAATATAAGTATGTTATATGTCTATTATTACTCTTAAATCTTAATATATATATATATATATTTTAAACACGAAAGTTATATAATTAAATGCTGTTATATTTGTGATATTTATATGATAAAGATAAGAGCAGGTGGTGAATGAGATCTTACATTACTTGGGAAGAAAAAGTTCTTGCTCTTTATAATATTCCAATGAGCCTCTAATTGTATTATTGACTAGTCCTTTTGAAGTATAAGCCATGTAGTTTGGGTCTTTCATTGAGGTGTTGCAATATTGATCATCAAGGATAAAAACCAACTCCATTTCTTGTGTAATGTTCCAATGAAGGTTTAATTGTATTATTGACTAATCAAATAAAATTTTGTTATACATGCTTCCTTCCATATTCATAGGAACAAAACTTGATAAAATCTACTTCTAATGTATTTCCTAAATGTATAATTCCATGTATTTAAAAATAAAAGCATTCTTGCAAGAGAAAAATGCCAAGACTTTTAATTAATGCATGTTAATTAATGGTACTTAATGAGGAAGATAAAAAAAAAAGAGTTTTGCTACGTATAGTCATTTTTGCGTATTCTTTATACACTCATTTGATATGATTGGTCAAAATAATTATTTTATATAAAAAATGTGTTATAATCAATCACATTAATAGAATGTACAGAGAGTACACAAAATTAACTTCCCATAGAGTTAAAAAAAAAAACTATAGAAATTGAAAGATAACCTTAAAAGCAAAGGAGGAAGGAAAAGGCATTCAGAATACTGTTTTAACAGAGAGTTAATTAACCTATTAAATTTTTCTTAAAAAAAAAATCAAAGATATGAAAAAGAAAAATGATAGAAGATAAACAAAAGAGATTTAAGTGCAATGCAGGTTTCGGATTAATATCCGATACCCGTAATCAAATTTTATATTTTAAAAAAATTATTATATAGATAAAACGAGGAGTCGTTTTGTGTTTGTACGTGTCCCCAAAATCATGATGACTTTAAGAAAAAGGACAAATAAAAAAATCTGCTAAAAACACCATGTCATTATCTCATCATATGGTGCAACGAAAAAAAAAAAAAAAAAATTTTAAATTTCTTTCTTCTATGTTATGTTCCCAACATAACATATATCTTAAAGTGGGTCTTGAATTACACTTTAAGATAAGAAATTAATCTGCAGGGAACATTAGGATTAAGTATTTATATATGTNGAGTTGCAGCAAAATCCCTTAGAGTTTCCTTTGTTTCAAGCAAAGATCAAATTGCTGATATTCTTACAAAACCTCTCTCCACTACTCGGTTTACTCTTCTTCGATCAAGTCTCACTCTCACAACGGTGCCGCTTGAATCGCGGGGGGATATTAAGGCAGTAACATCATCACTCAGCAAACTAGAAGCACATTCCAGAAACTTGGAGAATAATTTCACAGAATCTTCTTTTTAGGGAAAGGATGACTAGGCTACCAGGTGTCATAAGATGAGTGGTCAAGGCATTGTATTCTGTTATATAATATGACTATAAGTACTCACTATAGTACATAGGTGAATTGCGATAAAAAACCATTAAATTCAATACACGGTTCCTCTTCATACTTTTTACAAACATGAGTTGTGCATGAGTTTTGATAAAGAGATCGTGAGGCAATGGGTGACGGGCTAGAGGCTAGAATTTTTTTTTGAAATGATGAGGGATTGAGGGAGACTGATTCCAGAGTCACTTGTATAATTTTGTTTTAAAACATAGACATTTTTATAAATTAACTTATAAACACAAGGCCTTTTTATAAGAATACCTTCAATTTAAAATATAAGTATGTTATATGTCTATTATTACTCTTAAATCTTAATATATATATATATATATTTTAAACAAGAAAGTTATATAATTAAATGCTGTTATATTTGTGATATTTATATGATAAAGATAAGAGCAGGTGGTGAATGAGATCTTACATTACTTGGGAAGAAAAAGTTCTTGCTCTTTATAATATTCCAATGAGCCTCTAATTGTATTATTGACTAGTCCTTTTGAAGTATAAGCCATGTAGTTTGGGTCTTTCATTGAGGTGTTGCAATATTGATCATCAAGGATAAAAACCAACTCCATTTCTTGTGTAATGTTCCAATGAAGGTTTAATTGTATTATTGACTAATCAAATAAAATTTTGTTATACATGCTTCCTTCCATATTCATAGGAACAAAACTTGATAAAATCTACTTCTAATGTATTTCCTAAATGTATAATTCCATGTATTTAAAAATAAAAGCATTCTTGCAAGAGAAAAATGCCAAGACTTTTAATTAATGCATGTTAATTAATGGTACTTAATGAGGAAGATAAAAAAAAAAGAGTTTTGCTACGTATAGTCATTTTTGCGTATTCTTTATACACTCATTTGATATGATTGGTCAAAATAATTATTTTATATAAAAAATGTGTTATAATCAATCACATTAATAGAATGTACAGAAAGTACACAAAATTAACTTCCCATAGAGTTAAAAAAAAAAACTATAGAAATTGAAAGATAACCTTAAAAGCAAAGGAGGAAGGAAAAGGCATTCAGAATACTGTTTTAACAGAGAGTTAATTAACCTATTAAATTTTTCTTAAAAAAAAAAATCAAAGATATGAAAATGAAAAATGATAGAAGATAAACAAAAGAGATTTAAGTGCAATGCAGGTTTCGGATTTTATAATGCAGGTTTCGGATTAATATCCGATACCCGTAATCAAATTTTAAATTTTAAAAAAATTATTATATAGATAAAACAACGAGTCGTTTTGTGTTTGTACGTGTCCCCAAAATCATGATGACTTTAAGAATAAGGACAAATAAAAAAATCTGCTAAAAACACCATGTCATTATCTCATCATATGGTGCAACGAAAAAAAAAAAAAAAAAATTTTAAATTTCTTTCTTCTATGTTATGTTCCCAACATAACATATATCTTAAAGTGGGTCTTGAATTACACTTTAAGATAAGAAATTAATCTGCAGGGAACATTAGGATTAAGTATTTATATATGTCTAATATATATATATATATATATATTAAATTTTAAATTAAAAAGTTGTCTAATTGGGTGGAATAGGTTATGTACTGATCATACTCACAATTAAGAAGCATGCAGCATCCCTCCCTCCCTCTGATTATCTAAGTCTCTGTTCTTCTGATCTACTTTTCGAATAGGACGTTGCAAGCAAGCAAATTAAATGAGCCTTTACAGCTAATTTAGAGTAATCATATGCGAAAGCAAAAGGCAATGATATGCATCTCTTGTTTACCTGCACAAACGTTTGAGATCCCCTCTCTATTTTCCTGCCTTTCCAAGCAAACTAGTTGCTGAAACAACAATATCTGTCGCACTATCCATAGATGATAGATTCCTCTACGTTTCCAAGACAGATAAGCTGCAAACAGCTACGGATTTGCAACAAGATTTGAACCTTTTCACCTAAATTCACTCTCTCTCAGCCTCCTTAAAAGCCATATCCTCCCTCCCACACTCATCAAGCCCCTCAAGCACCACTCCTGCATTTGCAAATCACCCGAGCTAATCACGGCCATCCACATGTTAAGAACTACAAAGATGACCAGGCAGCTTCTCTTCGTCCTTTCAATTGTACTTGTTTTTCTCTTCCGGCATAGCGTTACAACTTTAGCACAACCGACTGCGGCTCCTTCACCACCCGTCGTTGCTCCAGCTCAACCAACCACTCCCCCAACTGCACCCGCTAAACCACCAACCCCGGCTGCCACGCCCCCGACCCAGCCTGCAAATGCCCCAGTCCAGTCTGCCCAAGTTCCCAAACAAAAAGGTCCTACCGACATCATCAAAATCCTAACGAAGGCCCATGGCTACTCGGTATTTATCCGCCTCTTAAAGAGCACTGGAGTGGCAGAACAACTATTTGGGCAGCTCAACAATTCAAACATTGGGTTTACCATCTTTGCTCCAGTAGATAGTGCATTTTCAAACCTGAAAGCAGGCACTATAAACTCTCTGTCTGACCTACAAAGGACAGAATTAATACAATTTCACATCTTGAACACTATGGTTGCTCTGTCAAACTTTCAAACCTTGAGCAATCCAGTGCCGACAGAGGCAGGAGATACTAGCGATGGTGAATTCCCGCTAAACGTGACCACTGCCGGCAATCAAGTGAACATCTCAACTGGCCTTGTGAATACCACATTGGGTGGTACAATATATTTAGATAATCAGCTTGCTATATATCAAGTGGACAAAGTGCTTCTTCCTCTTGACATTTTTTCTCCTAAGCCTAAAGTAGCAGCAGCCCCCAAACTCTCTAAGCCAGATGGTGCAGACAGTCCATCTGGGGGTGTTGTTGCTGCCAAAGTGGGTGCGTCTGGTGCAATGTGCCTTCGTAGGAATGGAATGTTGCTATCCATTGGAATTGCTATGGCTGCATTCTTTATGGTGAAAGGAACTTGAGGGCATTCAAGTATTAATAGCTTGATTATTTTTGTTAGTACTGGGGTCCCAGTTTATCTTCTTGCATGATTATGCAGCAAAGTTGGGTTGAACGTACGGTTGTAATCTACATTGTGTGCTTTCAAAAATAATTTCCAATATCTTTCCTCATCCCAGATGTAGGATCATATTTTCCTTATGTTTTTTTTTTTCCTATTGTATCCATGTTATGGACTAATTTTGAGATTTCATTTTAATTAAGTTTTCGCTTTTTACTCAATTGATCATTTCTTCCTTCAATGTAATTCGTTTTCTCATTTTATGTCTTGAAGAGTCGGATCATCGATGTAGTTTGGAACAAATGGTTTGCAAATAATTAGCTTTTGACAGGGACGTTAGACAAGGCATTAATTAGAAAGTGCTTAATTAGAGCCAATTGGCTTAGCTAGATACTAGTGCCATATAACAGTTGGGTAAGATGTCTAAAACATGTTCTACATTGGCTTAGGTATAGATCAATCAAGATTGAATTTTACTACTATTGTAAGAAAATATAACTTTAGGTAAACATTTTAAATTGTTATTTTCTTTTTTTTCCCCAGTGGTCATCGTCAATGCGGGATGAAAAAACAATAAAAGAATAAATAATTTAGCCAAACTTATACCCAACTCAATGTATGATCATGAAGTTGATTAAAGAAGTTAGTAAAGCCACTTGGCTGCCCTTTTTAACTCAAATTTGGCTATAATTATGGACAAGCCAATGCTAATGCTCTAAAATTGGTATAGATAGATGTTGATGAACTCATGAACATTAGTCAAAACACACCTACTTAAGTATGCATGGATGATGATTAGTCAAAACACAATTGTACTGCTTTTATCTATTGGCACACATCAATGTAGATATAACAATTAGTGGTGCTATCCACCCTGCTGGATTTGCTCACTAGAACCATACTAGTCCAGCTCCTAAAATCTAAACCAAACAAACATTTTGCAAATCTATATTCGAATCGCATCCAGCAAAATCCAAATCCAAACAAATTTAACAAATAAAGAAGTTGACATAAAAGTAATAAGAGAGCTTAGAATTGACAATATATTTACCTCATATAGGCTGGGAAGAAGTGATGATTTTGCTCTTGCCATTGACACACATGCCAATTTTGCTTAGTCTTGGATCTGTGATCAAACCTAGGCTTGAAACTAGGGCACATGGAAAAAAAATCAAGTCAAGTACTTTTAAATCAGTGAGAAGAAAGGCATTAATCTATGAGCATAGATGTCGATTTCCAAAAGAATCAATGAGATCATACATTAATTGAGAAGGAGGAGGAGGTCGTAGTGAGAAATGTGAGAGGAAGAGGATAAGAAGAAAACATTTGGGAGAAGTCAGAAGAGTAATGAAATGTATAGATGACGAATTAGAGAGGTCGGAAATTAGATTTGTATCCCCACCACGATTTCAATAAGGAAGCATGATGCTTGATTCCCTCAAAGTTATCGCTTAAAGTTACTGTTCGGATATTTTAAGTTTTTTTTCTTAATAGTTAAGAAAGTGACTATTAATAAAGTTACATATTTTTTTCATAATTATTTGGAATATTAAAAAAATGTTTAAAAGAAAATGAAAAAAAATTTCAAATATAGTACTAATGGGCACACCCAGCGGTACATGCTGGGAGTCCCCCTAACATTATCCTTTCAATAAGTGTTGGGTATTACAGTCTTCAAATCACTCAAAGTAAGATTTCTCTAAATAAAAAGAGGACATCCAAAAATAAAAAAAATAAAAAAAATAAAAAAGAGATTATGATGAAAAAGTTTTTGAATCTGAGCATCATGAAAGCCAGAAGCATCATGAGCTAGAGGCTCATTAATAAGAGTTGGCGTTTAGTACTATAGTGGCAAAGAGGAAGCACTTGTAAAATGTAAGATCGATCATCAAATAATGAGGCACTAACAATCAAAATGTGCGCGCATGATTAGTAACCAAAAATGCATGATCTAATGCACATGAATTATATGAATGTAATGCAAATGAACTTGGACTCTCGTCCATTATATATGCTCATGCATGGACGTATTCTGATCATAATCAATGCCCTATGAACGTGATCCCAAGACATATATAGCAAATCATGTGCTAATGACAGAGTCAACATGACATTCACGTCAAGTTGTGATCATGGTTTTGAAACAAGTTGAGCAACAAGATATAGAAGTGCCCCGATATCAAATTATAAAGTGAACTGATGTAAGAACCCCAAAATTACGAATTATATGATTGCGTGGCATTTTGTTGAACACTTTACGGCCATAATGTGAACCGAAATGAATGTGTACGTAGATTTTTTACACATTCAACTTTTATTGCCAAATCTCATACATGCATGCAATATGACCTCGATTGAATGAGCTAGGTGTGCAATGTGATCATGTGTATACACAAATCAAATAACCTACACATATCATGCACCAATAAAAATGATTTAAATATGATGCATTTTTCATGATTAACATCCAATGAATTTGCTAAATCAATCAGATATATTTTATCATTCTCATTTGCTTATACAAATATTTGTTTTTGTTTTTGATTTTTACGAAAAAGCATACAAAAGAATGAGACGGAAAATAAATTATCAGAACATTAATATATATACAACCTACAGGCAATATCCTAATTACCTACTTACATACTGTACTACATGGCACTCAGGTCATGATCAAGAGATACATACCTTTCGGCACCAAGTCATTAGATCATCTTAACAAAAGGACGTACGGGGTGACTTTAATTCTCCTCAGCCCTTCTAATATATGTGTACTCACTTGAACGTGAGACTTGTTAATATGGCCAAATATTGATCGTTAATGCTCTTAATTTGTTTTGCTAAGGCCTTGACATTATTACTAGTTAGGTCGGTCGATTATTAATCTTATCGAAGCAATGTTTAATTAGTTAGACAACTGACTTAGGAATCTTATAAGTTTCAAACACTTTGGTTTAATGTGACCAAATTTTTCACTATATATGAAGATAAATAGAAATGAAGTGGGAAGTACGTTGTGCTCGAGGAGGCAATCTGATTTTGGGCTTCTAATTCCCCGTTATTCTCGGAAGCTTGAGGAGTCTTGATCATTACCTCCTATATATATATATATATATATATGTATATATATTTGTCTATGAAAGAGGAAGGGACAAACACAATTTTATTCTTTGAGCGCAGTAGGAGGGGATCGAGAGGAAAAAGGAATAGATATTTCTCAAGAAAAACAGAACTTTCAGATGCTCTCAAAAGTAGCATGACTCATTGAATTTAGCTAGAGTTTTTTGCTTTTTATGTTTAACTTCATTAAGCATTAATTAAAAAAACTTTTATTTGGTTAAATGCTTAACGTTGAAGTTGAATATAAAAAATAAAAAATAAAAACCTTTCGAGATTGCCTGCCTATATATAGTTGAAAAACTTGCTTATGGTGGAATAATAATTAGATAATGAAAACATTCAAAGAACATTTTTTTGACAAAAAAGGAACCAATTACTTGTTTGGATGATTTTGATGACAAGAAACCGATCAAGCTTCGACCTACCGATCTCCATTAATAATCCAAGTCTTTGAGGAACAAGAACAATGAAGTTCCTTTGTAATGAATTAGAATTAAAGAAAAATGGTGTACATGGAAGGAATAGTTTGTGAGTAAGAAAGAATGAATGCATGAGAGCGGCATCCTTTAACTTCAGAAAATCTTCCCTACAATAACAATATAATCTTTATCCTTCCTTCCTTTCTTCAGGCAATAAAAGTGCAGGGAAGAATGTAGAGGACTACCTGAGAAACGCGACCTCATACGGCGAAAGAGTAGAGAAGAAGACCAGGGTGTGCTAAGTTTCCTTAACAGCTGCATGCACGAGTTTTTAAAGCCCCAGTTTATGTGTTTAATGACTCATAATTTTTTACTTCTTGTAATAATTTTTTAATTTAAATATTATTAAATATGTCACACTCAACAGAGTTAGACGTACGACAATGATTCTAGCATCAGATATACCAAACCATGCATGCATTCTTCTTCACTAACTTATGACACATGCATTTAAGATCCCCCATGTTTTTTGCTGCCTTTCCAAGCAAACTAGTAGCTAAACTGGCAAAATCTGATCCGATTCTATATCCTCCTTTCATTCTCTCACCAATCATAGAAGGATGAGCTGCTAACATCTAATCGAGGTTTTGTAACTAAGATTGTATCGTTTCGCCTACATTCAGTGTCTCCAAGCCATAATAAAAGCTTCTCACTTCATCACATATCAATCACTCCTGCAACTAAGCACTGCTACCACTCTTGCATTTGCAAATTTCCCAAGAGGAACGCAAACCACCACGTTTACAAAGATGAGGAAACATGCTTTCCTCTCCTTGTCACTTCTACTACTTGCTTTTCTCTGCTACTGCAGTACCACAACTTTAGGCCAGCCAGCTCAGGCCCCTGCCTTGCCAGCTCTGGCCCCGGCTAAGCCTGCTGATTCCCCTGCTAAGCCTGCTGATTCCCCTGCTAAACCTGCTGATTCACCGGCTAAGCTTGCTGATGCCCCGACACCACCTGGTCCTCCCGACGTAACCAAAATCCTCCAAAAGGCAGGTGGTTTCACAATCTTAATCCGCCTCTTAAAGAGGACTGCAGTAGCTGACCAAATTAAAGGGCAGCTCAACGATACAAAGAACGGCTTTACTCTTTTTGCTCCAACCGATGCTGCATTTTCAAGCCTCAAGTCGGGTACTCTAAATTCTCTCAGCGACGAACAAAAGATCCGACTCATACAGTTTCATACCTTGACCACTTTTTATACTCTAGAAAACTTTCAAACGGTGACCAACCCATTGAGAACACAGGCAGGAGATACCAACCCTGGTGATTACCCACTAAATGTGACCTCAATGGGAAAGCAAGTTAACATTTCGACTGGTCTTGTCAATGCCACAGTGATCGGTACGGTATACTCGGATAACCGGCTTTCAATTTACAAAGTAGACAAAGTGCTTCTTCCCCTGGACATTTTCGTTGCAAAGCCTCCGGTACTTGCCCCGGCACCTACCCCAACCAAGCCTAAGGATGACAAGAATACAGCAGGCAGTCCAAAGAGCAGTACTACTACTACAACTACTCCTACAGTGGTTGGCTCTGATGCAGTGAGTCTCGCAGAGCATGGGGTAATGGTGTCCGTCGGAGTTTCTATTTTCATTGCTGCATTTTCCATGTCATAACCAAAAAAGGAAAAAAGTATGATGAAAAGAAACAGCAGGATATATATTTATATATATATATATTATATATTTCCGGTGGGGGACAATTGTCTAGTACTGTACGGTTATGATACGTTGGATTGATATTGAGCGGTCGTCAGTCAGTTCAGTGTTTTCAAACAATTGTCAACGTTGTCTGTTGAACTTTTTGGTTCTGTTTTGCCGTACTGGTCTTTCGTTATGTCTCTTTCATTTTCTTGCTTCTCCAAATTAATTTGGTTAATTTCCGTGATTTTAAATATTAATTTTAGCTTTTGAACTTTACCATTCAAATCTTTATATAAATGGTATATACCTACATCGGTTTGAAAACATAATAAGTCTTTTAATATATATGTATTGACCTGGCCGGCTCAAAGTGTGCAATTCACCATTTTGTCCATTATTCAAATAGAAAAATTTAGTTGTAAGTAATTCTGCGAACTAATAGATATACCAATCCAATGTGAATGGTCAGAAAATCAGATTTTAATGAAAATGATGTTAATTTAAATTTTGAATATGAAGACAGCAATATTGGTACACAGATTGATACATGAATTCGCTTGTATGTAACAAAGTTCTATTCAAACTCTCCCTATTTCACTTCCCCGCTCACCTCACTCTCACCATCTCTCTCTCTCTCTCTCTCTCTCTCTCTCTCTCTCTCTCTCTCTCTCTCATATTTCGTGATTTATGTTTTTTGCTTTACTCCTCCACCTTCTCCTTTGATTCTTGTTGTTGCCGTCCGACTACAGATTCACATTGGTAAATTATCTCCTCCATTGTCTCTCTCTTTGTCTCTCCCTTACTTCGATATCTTTCTGCCTTTCTGTTTCACATCACTAGGTCGTCATCACCCATTACAAGCTGAGTTGCCGCACTATAGCTTTAAGCCATGACCCAAGCACCTCCATGCCTTAGCCTCAGTTACACCGCACAACACTACCTTCATGTTAGCCAAGCCCCTACGCTCCCCATATGCCGCACTGTGAGGTCAGCGCCCCTCCCTCCCATAGACGTGAAAGGCAAAATAGGCAACCCCCTACATGTGAAACCACTCTCCACCTTAGGCAGTGCTCCACCAGAAGCCATTGCATGCTCCTCATTGTTTATGCACCACCAAGCTCTCTTCCACTGCCTCTCACTCTCCCCGTGACCACCTCAAACAAACCTTCGGTTTTCTGTTATTATGGTTGCACAGCACATCCACGAGCCACCATGTTCTAGTGTGTATATCCCATGGCAGTCTTAGCCCTGATGGTATTTCCTTGCAAGCCAGAACTGTAACAACCTGCAAGAAATCTAGTGGATGAATTTTTTTAAACTTTAGGATCATCGTGAAAATCCTAGAAAGGTCTCATGAATCGAGCAATTGAATAGATTATAAGATTGAATCTCTTAGCATAGTCAGTTTTTGGCCCATATAGGTGTCAGAAACACAATTTTATTTATTTGAAGTACTTAAGAGTGTGAGAATGAGAAACGGTCCTCTTCATTAGTTTTAGATGAATACTTAGGATTTTATGCCTCAATTAAACGATTTTTGTTTTCCAGACAACATCTGTTCGAAAACACGTTTTGATTTGTTCCAGGTACTTAGGAATTGGATTTCGTGAAATAAAGTACACTCCTAGTTTTGTAGGATTATTTTAGATTTTATAGTGCAAAGTTATTTTCACAAATTTTGGAAAATAGTAAATCCTGTCCAAATCAGTTTAGAGAAGTTTCATTCAAATACTTGGTAAGATTTTAGTCACACTTGATGAATATTATAGGACACTTAGCACTAAGAGGAGCCATGAGATTGAAATATGAAGGTAAGGAAGGAGAAATCAAGTTTTATGATCATGCCACCTAAGACAAATACTATTCCATCCAACTATTCATTTTTGTATCAAACCAAAAATAGTTTCGACCCTAGTGAAACTCCAAATACTTATAACCCAATTGAAACACTAAATGTCTTGTGGAAGCTAAAATCTTAAATGATTTTCCAAATCCTAAATGAAGCTTGTTTTAGCTTAGTATTTAATCATTCGATTAAATCACTTCCACTTGCTATTAACCATTCAAATTCATGTCATTACACTTTTATAGATTCTTTTATACTATATTATTTTTATTGGACCATGAAAAATTAGATTTGATCTTGATAGAAACTAAAACCCCGAACAAAACCCTATTGAAACCCCAAATGAGGCCAATCGGTTTAGGCCCATTAAGTCCCACCGAATTTCACCACCTATACATGGTTTCTTGGAGAAGTTTCCCTACCACCATGAGTGTACTCCCCTTTATATATATGCATAGATCTCTCACGTACATTCATCGTCCTCCTCAAATTTTATGGTTGCTGCTGCCTATCATATTCACCTCCCCACCACCTTGACTCCCTCGCGTACACAGCAACACCTCAACACGCAAAAGCCAATCCACCACCATAGTGATTTGCATGTCTCTCCCTCTCATTTTTCCTTTAGGATTTCCAGTCAACAATATATATATATATATATATGCAGATATTCATCATAGCATATAGAAAACTTTCCATAGCACTTCGCACACAGCACCCCACTTCCACCTTAAGATAGCCTTTGCCAAGCTCCTCCATGAGAAACTGACCCCAGCCACTAGGCACTGCAGTTGGGCCCAGCCCGAGACACATCTTGCGGTCGTTACTTGGCTTTGCTTCCTTAGAAACCAACTCTTGTGTGACCTCTCCATCACATGCAAACACCTGCCCAGACCTATGTTTGTTCATTGCACATAAACACCTGCCCAGACCTCACCGCCATAGACGAGCTGTGAAGCCACGTGGAGCCACCGCTGGCCATCACCGAAGAAGAGAGCCTCTATTTTTTCGCAACCTAGAACAGAGTAAGGAAATCTCCCTGTGCCCTTCAGTTTTTTAGCCCCGTTACATGATGGAAAACCACCCAGCCAACCACAAACCGCCGTCCGAACACTCTTCATTAGCCCAAATCAGCCGCAAGTTCATCAACATCACGGTAAGCCCATGCCGAAACTTCCCTTGCCTCTCACGACTCTTTCTATCGAATTCTCTCTCTACTTCTCATCTCTCTCAATCTCTCTCTTGGTCCACTCGCTCTCTTTCTTTATCTATGATGCAACCACTTGTTTTGTTAGCACCGCCATCGCACATAGCTGAGCTTCGTTGCACCTCTCCGTTGCACCTCTCTCTCTTTCTTTAACATACTAGTTACAGTAGTTCGCATATTTTGCCTTCATCGTATGGAACCCACTAGCTTTAGGTGCAACCCCGCTTTGGGATCATTTTCACAAGGATCCATTCGAGGTCTGTCGACCCATGGGCTATCACTTTATTTTAAATACTTTAGAGTGGATAGAGGAGTTCTACTAGAGCGGTTCCCCATCCTAGCATTTGGGGTCGTGACAAAATGTTTACTGACTCTTTTCTTGAAAACAGTGCACAAACCCAATGATGGGACATAGACTTATGATACTTTGTTCTTTTCATGAAACATGTAATCCTGTAAGCTGAGAATCTTGCAATCATATATCATGTAATCATACTCAAATAATATACATCCTGTGTTACAGCTTGAAAATATTAGAACATGCGAATACTTAACTCCTGCATACGAACAATGTCATTCAATGATTAACGAAGGGTTAAGTCCATCTCCCACCTGGTTATTTAATCCGATGCATCGTGCTCATACCTGTGAACAACGGAGGGAACATATCTTCTAAGTGCCCAATCTCTCCTCACCACCCAATGAAGTCAAGTCCATTTCCTGCTTGACTATCTAAGCTGATACTCTATGCTCGCACTCGGTGAACAAAGGAGGAAACACTTCTTCTAAGTGTCCCATCTCTTTTTGGCACCTAGCGCGTCTAGTCCATTTGCTGCTTGGTTATCTAAGCTGATCCTCCATGCTCACACTGGTAAAGAAAGGAGGGAACACTTCTCCTATGTCTCCCATCTCTTCTTGTCACCCAGTGCAGTCGAGTTCATCTCCTGTTTGGTTATCTAAGCTAAATGCTTCACGCTCGCAGTCCAGCAAATAATGGAGGTGTAACACCTCCCTTCCCTTTGGTTAGGGATGTCATGTGCTTTTGTAAAATAGCTCGGCAAGAGATTACATAACTTAATAAAAGAAATATAAGAAGATTGAAACTAAATCAAACTGCTTCATCTAAGCCTGACCCGCTTGCTTGTATCATCATCATCCTTACGTGTTGGGGTGCTACCTGCACCATACAGTGAGGGGTAGCCCCCTCCCCGCATCCTGCCCCACATGGTGCAGAGGTGGGCTTTTCCCCTCCGCCACCCATCCCTGCCTCATTTTCACTTCGAATATAAACTATATTTCACTATGTTTAAAAATTATTTCTAGATCCAAAACTGATCAAAAATAGATTTTTAGATCCAAATTGTAAATTTAAATTTTGTAAATATGACTATAATTTAAAAAGTATGTAGTTTTTAAATTTGCTAATGCATACTTTGTAAACAAGTCTAACAAATTGTAATATATATTTATATATACATAATTTGTAAAATATAAATATATATATATATAGGCGGGAGCGGGGTGGGGTTAGACCCTCCCCGCCCATGCGGGGCGGTGTTGCTCACCCCGCCATGCAGGGGCGGGGTGCATGGCCCTGCTGCGCACCCCTACTTACGTGGGTGGTTAAAAACATGAAATAAAACTAAAACGAGCCGAAAACTTAGTAAGAAACCTGTCACAATCAAAACATAATCATGTAAGGGTTTTCATAAATTTTTTATGTTGAGAATTAAAAATTCATAACAGTTCATACTGATGCTCATGCTAAGCATGACTTGTCTTGAATGATTTGAATTAACCGATTGATCTGATTTATTTGTTTGATTTGATTAACCAACACACTTAACCCTATGTGTAAGGTTGTGCATTGGCCCCATATTCTGCAGACTTAAGGGGAATCGATGAGTAGTATTTTGGCATATTATGGTGGACCATGCTTGAGTATGTGGCTTGCACATCCACCTTAAATCTACATTTTGTACCATGCGCACAATTGAATGACCATTTGATTAACTATTATGATCTTTTCTAGCATTTGAACATAACAAAACATACGTGTCTTATGCGATGTGAGATACATGATTAAGTATAATAACATAAATAACTATAAAATACTGAATTTGAAAATAATGCAAAATTAACATGATTAAGTACAATGATGAATGACATGCTTGCATAATCATGACATGTGAGATACATAAACATTAGCTATCAAAAAATTGGCTGTAATAATAATCTAACTAGCTAATGTGTATTAATCCTAATTTATGATCAACCTACTTATCCCATTGCACTGCTTCCTAAATCTTACATCGTAACTTGTTACCTATTCGAAGTATTAAAAGTTACTAAATTTTAGATGAAAGCATGTCATAATAATATTCTAATTAGTTAATACATAATATGGATAATAATTTAATAATTATTATGTTTTAGAAAAAATTAATAAATACTAATATTATTTAAATACTAATAACGTATGATCTACACCTTCAAATTATAACTTAGGAGGAAATTATATTAACTCTATGAGAGTAAGCAACATAAATTCGTTTAATAAAATAAACTAAATTTAATTTAAATTATTAAAAATAAAATTAAACTCTTATTATTTATTACTGAATCTAGTCATAAAAATAATACTTAGTAACACTACAACAAAATGAGGTTTTTTCCGCGAGGGCACTTGGTGGATATACGTGGGGGCTATGTAGAAACAAGCTATTTCCCACAAATTCCGTTCGTGACACGTTGGTGGCATATAATTCATGAACAATAACATTTTCACATGAGGCATTTGTTTCGTGGGAAAACAAGCTTTTCCCACGATATCGTGTTGTGGAAAAAGATGTTCCTGTCCGTGGCAAACTTGATTGCTACCCAGCCCTTTGTGGTGAGGCCAACATCAGTTGGCACGAGAGTTGCAGTTCGGAAAAGTTATTCTCCATGAACTTAGCCGTCACAGGCGTAGTTGTATAAAGTTTTTTGGCACTACCTTAATCGTGACTATATATGCGTTTGGGACTGGATGAACTGGTGATAAATTATTATTTCTTACTAGTATGCTTATCAAAAATTTGTTTTACTTTCTAGCGATTCCTATTGGACAAGGTTAATTCCCACTGAGAGTTGTTATCGCTACAAAGTTTTTCCCTACATTCGTGACAATGGCTAAAGTTCTATAATCCATGTAAGTCTGTGGTGACAATAGTCCTTTCAATAGTTGTTGATGGGGGTGGCTTACAGATTTATTTCCATGAGAGATATGTGTCGGTAAAAGTATAGGCCTATGTGGGAAATAACGAGTTGCCACGAAATTGTTCGGTGAGATGCTGGTGGCATATAGTTCATGAGCATTAATAGGATACCACTAAAAACGCATTTGGTGGATAAAATCTATGTTATTTCCACGAGAATAGTTGCAGCAATAGAAAATGTAAATCATATATTAATCCATTTAGCACTAGTCTGTTTGGTGACAATATACTATATAGTCATAATTTCCATCATGGCAATTAGTGAATTCGGATTACCTGGACTCGTGGATTATCTGTTATTTAATGTAGAGTAATTTTATTGCAATAGTTTCTATTAGCATCACTTGTTTCGTGGGTAAAAATGATGGTGCCTCATTCAATTTTGAAACTTTTGCCCAAAATCCGGATTTTGCCATGAATTCAAACATTATGTGTATCTTAATTGGTTGTCCATTAAGTTGGTCTAAGTTTTTCCCCACCATTCCATTTTGTGAACAGCACATTTTGTTCCATGATTAAAGTCCCATGGAAATTGACCATATACAAACATATATATATATATATATTTGACCCTGTGCATGTTTAAACAGATTATTGAATAATCTTCTGCCAAACCCACCAATGCTCATTGGTGAAGAACATACTCTGTTGCCATGACAACTAGTTCAATTTTTTATACCTGTTAAACAACATAGATTCCAACTTAACAATATCCAAATATCTACTGAAGATCACAACATACACAATAACTATCCATCTGATACAACCAATGATCCATAATAACCTTTAAAATATCATATCCATACCCCAAGATATATAAATCTACCAACATCCATTGATATTCCAGTTAATAACCAAATCTCCCAACATATATGTTAAACTGCATGTTACAGGCAATGGTCAAGTTCAATATTTTGGCAACTCAATTGCAAGTACATATAAAGTGATAACACAATGTGACTATCCAACAGCATCTATGAGAACATGATTGCCTGTAACTTGGTGAGCTTTCTAAATGTTAAGGGTATGATGTTGCACAACTCTTTCTCCACAACATCTCTGGTTTCCTGCCAACACAAAGCAAGTTTCTTAATGTTAGTACAGTCTTTACGATAAATATTTTATGTGTATATCTATTGTGTATTGTTCACCAATGAGTTGGGAATGTACTAACATTTAACCAACATTTATTTTACTCTTGCCCCTATAGCATATACAGATTTATGGGGGATAAATAAACCTGTATATGGTCGTGTATGGAAAACGCCTTTTCAAATATTGCCACACAATTTCCCATCATTGAATTAATTATATACACCTACCATTACAACTAAGCTATTGTTTTCCTGCACATCCATATGAGACCAGATTAGTACATTATAGCTATTCCATTCAGCAAGATGGCCTAATACCCAACAAGAATATATAGCACATGTACCCTTCAACCCAAATTTCATATGCAAGTTGCAATTTGGAGCCCCGTAAACAATAGACCCATATTGTTTACTAAGTCTCACCATCATCCATAGCTACATTACAGGTGAGAAGTAATGAATGTGCACATACTCTATCTAGAAATAACCCCATCATCACATGACCCATAATCTGTTGTTGTAAACAGGGCTAATCAAGCTATCTCAATCTGTCAAATCCTAACTTTGCTGACAATTTGACCAAATCAGCAATACCAACATCCGTCTCTTCACATACTATAGAACTTTGCTGAAAAACTACTCAACATTTCCCATCAAATCATTTTATACACATTGCATAACATATAGAGCAATGCAGATCATGCAGATATATTAGGCCACTTCTCGAACTTACCAACATGATTATGATAGTTTGAGATGTGGGTTTCCTTATATATCCAAATTGGGGAGTATGAGATGGTTTCCTTATCTTCTAACTACGTAGGGTGAATATTTATCTAGAACAAGTAAAAACTAACCCCTTGGGCACATAAATAATCAAGTGTGCAAATTAGTGGGTGCTTTCAAATTTTGTGTTATTAAGTAGCTCCAACTTGTTTTGCAGAATTTCTAAACATACCAGAGCATATACAGCCCAACTAATTACCTATTATATAGCAGATGCTCTTCATCAATGTTCCAACCCGTACATGTACTTTCCATGAATACCCGGTACTTGCTGAAAGCTGGACAGTATTCTTCTAACCTGCAATTTTCAAAACAAATACTATCAACCTTAGCAATTGGAGTTTTTCCAACAATGTATTCAAATCATAAAAACCATTTGCAATATTTATAGTTTGGTTGGACTGAAAGTAACTTACCCTTTCATTACTTAAACATTGATACAACTCAAAAAACTGTTCAGCTTCACTCTTAAAGGTCCTACACTGGTTAATAGATATATACCCTAAGTATATTACTAAAGTACCAAAATGATCAAGCGAGGGACATAAGGTTTTGGCCATATAGAGTTACATATGTTTTAACCAATCCATCAAAATATTCTCCAACAAAACATTTCCTCCACAAAAAACTTTTCCATCAAGTGAGATGCCTAAGCATCTCATTGAGTCTCTACATGAGACTCACTACCGTTTCCATACTGATCAGTGCTCCGATAGCTCATTAAGAGCTTCTCATGCTCAGAAAAATTTCTTCTCAATTCCAATATATCACCCATCATAGCATCCATTTTCCTCTTGTACATTTCTGCATCACTCTTGTTTCGTTCATTCTCCTTCGATAGACAGATAAATGCCCTACTGTTCTTCATTGAAGGAGTGGGGTCTGGAATCACCATGTGCCCCATCCCTACTGCGTACCCAGATCTGTTTCCCAATACTTCCTTGAAGATCGTGTTAGCCGCTTCTTCTACATCCTCCTCTAGATCTTTTTCAGCTAACCTCTCCATCATTAGATTCTGAAATTTTTATGAAAGGAAAATCAGTTACACGTTATACACCTATTCAGCCTGTTACAAGAAAGGAACAGAATTTTTCGGTCAATACTTACGTAATTGTGTTCGGTTGCTGCATTGATGAATTTACTCTTCCGTGTTGACCAGTGTGTTTCCTTATAGAATGCTACCATATTTGTGGTAGTCTCCCGCTGATACACAAAAAATTAACAGTTACTGTTTTGGGTGATATACAAGTATTCAGACTTATATTAAACCATATGGTTTTCACATACCTTCTCCTCTAATATCCGTATAAAGGATTTACGCCCTTCGGTATGTTTGACCTTCAGTTTTTGCCTATTTGAACTGTTCCTTCTGGACTTCTCCTACATTCATTTCCAATGCCATTAATGACCCTTAATTATATTATAGGCAAACATATAGTTTAAACTTATGCAATAACACATAGTGATTAGTGCAACCTACTTTCATGGGAGGTGCCTAATTCTATGTAACTAAAATAGCTATTCCATTTAGCTGCCCTTTTTTATTTGTTAAATAAAAATCTGAAACTTAATGGTATTGGAAATACCTTGAATGTTGCACTATTCCACTGTTCACATAGCTTTTCCCGTACAGGTTTTTCCACCTTCTCTGTCCCACCACGTAGGGCCTCTTCATGTGAAGCATATTTTAAATACACTTTGTGTAATGAATAATGATATGCATTATACTTGTCGGCCAAATGTGTCTCAACCATCTCTCTATGGTTGTCTCTAGTTCAATCGAGAACAAAATCTGCCTGCAATATCAAATAAGCACTTTGTTACATGATTATGTCAAACATGTGTGCGTATATATTGGATACATAAGCATACAAGTTATGATGTTTAACAGAAGGCGGAGTCCTACCCTAACATGGTCAATCAGTTCTTGCTTTTCGACGTCGGGTACACAACTCCAACTAGCATGCCTCATGTCGGCATGTACTTTAATGATCTCCGTTAAACGGCCAGTGAATATTGAAGCATTCTCGCAAGATGGCCCTCGATGACCATCTTGTATAATCAGTGGTATTTTCCCCACTTTCCTCATTCTTTCAAATAATGTGCCCTTCGCTAGCCCTTGACCTCTTTTCTTACTTGGTGGAGCTACAACAATACATTAATTGTTATATATATATTTTAGATATAGATACCATGAATATTATAATTTAAAACTCCTTAGCAGTTGTATATCAATTGAATAGAACTCATTACATGCTATAGCTTGGAAAACATGGATGACATACCTGTATTAGTGTGCTCCTCTCCAACCTGGTTACCACCCAAAACCTCTTGCAAGCCCGCAGCTCCTACATTCTGAGTTGATTCATTTGAGTCCGGCTCATCTCGCAACACGGTGCGAGGAGGCAATGCTGGCTGTACTGGACTGCTATTGATCTCAACTCTGCCTACTCTAACTACCCACCCGAAACCTTATACTTCTGACCATGCTTGAACTTCCTAGTGGGTGGAAATTGGCACTAACATTTTGTGCAAAACAAAACCAGGCTAAGATGTAATTGCATAAACATCATGAGCAGTTACAATTACAGGCGTGGACATGTAATTAAATCATAAGTTGAGCCTCTAATTCCTATGTTGGTGTCATATAATATTTTATTTCATTATCATACTAACGATGATATTTGTAACCCCTTATATAGATTTGGTTAGTTTTTACTCCAATTTTAACCCCATTGGACAAAGATTGACCTCTGTTTTTTGGTGGAAAAATAAAAACAGACCACCTAACTTCCCAAACCTGGTCTATCTAAGGCTCTTCTAATTTAGTAAGAGGCAGACTTACCATTCCCCTGGTTGAGGGTCTAATTTATCTTTGCGTAACATAACTCTAGGCATAAAATTTTATCAAAATGATGTATCTAAATGGGCTCAACTTTATATTGAAAGCTAAGCTGGATTGCATTTATCAATAACATAGATGTACATACTAATTCCAGAAATATCAACAATTATTCATACATTTGTTTGCTGAAGTCTTTATCAGAAATTTTCAAAGCTATTCTGTGCCTACCCCATTACTTAACTAGTAATGAAGTGGTGTGCTAATCTTCACCTATTCCTTTAGCTAGCTGGATCTCATTATGTTTTAGAATAGGGAAAAGCCCATAACATTTGGGTCTGAATGATCACACAGTGAAACTATATTTTGCTTTGTCTAAGGCTGTACTTCTGAGAACATAGCAGTTTTACTAATTACACAACCAAGGTAATTAATTTAATGCTTATTCACCCAACTCAACTCGATATGCATATATATGTGGCCACGGTATATTAATAACATATATCCACTTCCTTCCATGTTGCATGGCCCATAAACTATATTTTCTGTTTGAAAATATGTCTGAATGTATGTTATTACTTGTTATCTGGGGCCTTTAATTGGTGATTACTGCCTATTATGCTTAATTACTATGCAGTACCCAACTTGTTTTCCTATGGCCTTCATTTTAACTATGATTGATTGTGTAGTTGTTTGACATAAATGCCAACCCTCAGGCAAATANCGTGGACATGTAATTAAATCATAAGTTGAGCCTCTAATTCCTATGTTGGTGTCATATAATATTTTATTTCATTATCATACTAACGATGATATTTGTAACCCCTTATATAGATTTGGTTAGTTTTTACTCCAATTTTAACCCCATTGGACAAAGATTGACCTCTGTTTTTTGGTGGAAAAATAAAAACAGACCACCTAACTTCCCAAACCTGGTCTATCTAAGGCTCTTCTAATTTAGTAAGAGGCAGACTTACCATTCCCCTGGTTGAGGGTCTAATTTATCTTTGTGTAACATAACTCTAGGCATAAAATTTTTATCAAAATGATGTATCTAAATGGGCTCAACTTTATATTGAAAGCTAAGCTGGATTGCATTTATCAATAACATAGATGTACATACTAATTCCAGAAATATCAACAATTATTCATACATTTGTTTGCTGAAGTCTTTATCAGAAATTTTCAAAGCTATTCTGTGCCTACCCCATTACTTAACTAGTAATGAAGTGGTGTGCTAATCTTCACCTATTCCTTTAGCTAGCTGGATCTCATTATGTTTTAGAATAGGGAAAAGCCCATAACATTTGGGTCTGAATGATCACACAGTGAAACTGTATTTTGCTTTGTCTAAGGCTGTACTTCTGAGAACATAGCAGTTTTACTAATTACACAACCAAGGTAATTAATTTAATGCTTATTCACCCAACTCAACTCGATATGCATATATATGTAACCACGGTATATTAATAACATATATCCACTTCCTTCCATGTTGCATGGCCCATAAACTATATTTTCTGTTTGAAAAGATGTCTGAATGTATGTTATTACTTGTTATCTGGGGCCTTTAATTGGTGATTACTGCCTGTTATGCTTAATTACTATGCAGTACCCAACTTGTTTTCCTATGGCCTTCATTTTAACTATGATTGACTGTGTAGTTGTTTGACATAAATGCCAACCCTTAGGCAAATACCAACTCTAAATTTGTTTTATACAATATAGGTTGGAAAAGCTGATTATTTGTGTCTATGGACCTCCACACCTATTTGAGGAACCATCATTCAACACTATCGACATTATATTTAACCTCCTCTGTTTATATATATTCTGTGAAATACAGTCCGGGTGATTGTTTTAGTCTTAACATTGGGTATGGTTTCTGTTTTTTTGTATTTAAGTAGCTTAAATCAATGCTAAATCAGAAACTACTTCTCCAACTTTCTTTAATTATTTGGAGTTAAGAACAGCACACATCAATGCTGGTCAAGAAAATATAAAAAAATTCAAGGTAAATCACTTACATTAAGAACTAACTTCTTGTAAGTGTAGTACAGTAAATAGAAGGAGAATAATACCAACTCTAAGTTCTGGTTTATCACATCTAAGCTAATAGTTTAAAAAACACAAACCATTTGTCCTATTTTTGAGTTGTATGTGAAATGGTAACATGCTTTTTGACAAATATCCTCTTGTAGGTGATGGGAAATGCATCTACTTTTTTCTTGCAAACTTTAAAGTAAACAACAATGACACATTTCTTTAACATCCATCAGCATTCTACCTCAGACTAAGAAGAATCAAAGACTGGAATATCAAAGAACAGGAATGATGGAAAGTGATATTACAAGAAAAATAAAAGAAATGCTTGACGATTCTTTCCTAAACATCCTTCTACAGGAGAAGGACAAAAATAATGGTCAGTATATTTACCTGGTTGTACCTGGTTGAAGGTTCTGGCTTGCATAAGTAGTTGTGGAATGATGACCGAGTAGCTGTTTGCTTGGAAGAGATTTTGCCGAAATTTGAGCAGTTTTGTGTAAGTTTGCTTGGAACCCGTAGATGGAGGAAAAGGGTGAGACCAACTCAGCTTCTTTTCTTTTGGAATGCTGTATCTTCAGAACTGAGATTTGTATGGCTCAATTCAAACAAGACCATCTCTCTGTTATGTGCTAGGTTCTTCCCAGCTGTCACTGCCTTGTCTTTCCAGAAACCTGTGCAGCCTTGCTGTAGACCCCATCACTGGCGCCATTTCCCAGCCCATTGAAATCATCACAATAGGACCCTTTCCCGCCCTTCAGATTTTTCACAATTCTCCCGCTCTATTTTTATAGTTAAATTATCTATATCCAATATTCTGATAAGTTTATTTTTTTTCTTTATTAAGCATTGTATGTGTTGGATGTGACCATGACAACCAATGTCAATCTGGTTCTGCTATTTACGTGCAGTTGCATATATGCTCAAATTCCTTCCAAACTCAAGTATTTATGTACTGATATACTTGTATTGCTGCTGAATTCAACAGTAAACCCTCAGATACATCGAATTCATTATATATAGGTAGCTCTGGAGCTCAAATTTTAAGACTATCTCACACCAATTCTGTAATTATAATTTATTTTGCACTTGTTAAATACTTTGCTACCCCATTCTGATTTTATTTAGCAGGTTTGAGGGTTATTAACTGACATATAAGCCTCTCTGACTATCGTGTGGATCTGGAAATACTCACTTTCTACGTCCACAATTTATATCCAGGCAGACCTATACATATAAGTATTAAAATTTTAAATTATATTTTTTGATAATTTACCCCTTCTTCCCCAAGAACACTGAATAAACTTGGCCCTTTCAAATAGCAATAGCAAACTATTTTTCAATATATTGCTAAGTGATCATATATTACTTAGTGCATTACACCAATGATCTGTTATATTTATTTATTACGGATGTACTTTGGTATTAAATTTGGTTACATATTCCAATGATTTATGATCAAGATGGACATGCATGGAAAATGTGAGAAATAATTATCTTGAGTATTCTTTTCTTAACTGTATTAATTAATTTGAGTTCTTGTGGATGATTATAATTTATAATAATGTGGACACAAGCTAAGCTAGCTTATCATGAAATTCTCACCCTGGATATCCTTTCTTTTCATTAGTTATCTTAATTAATGGAATAATTGGCCAGGGTCACGATCATAGGCTAACTTACTAAAGTTTCAACCCATTCAATCATACTTGTACACTCTGAAATCTTCATTGAATGCAAAAGTACTTTTCAGCAGTGATTAATCTAATTTTAACCTGCTGTAAATGGAACCACTATTGGGCGAGTATAGCAAAAAAGCAGCCCACAATGCGTAATCACTCGCATTAATGAACTACTCTTTGTGCTAACTTCATGATCAATTTATTCATAAAAAATTGATGAAAATGTGAGAAAGAAGACTGTTCAACACATCTTCATAATTCCAAATAAGAAATATGATAACTGCCCAAGCTCTTTACCTATGCTTTCATTGCTTAAATAATATAGGTCAGTAGAGGAACTTACCTATATCAAACAAGCAACGTAACTTTGTAGATTGGTTTTCATTTAATATATGAAAAGGATTAATTATCCATGACTCATTTGTGAGGATCTCCAGATTCTACCTCCACAAAGCAATTGTTGTTTTTGAAGTAAATTGCTAAGCTTTATATTGCATTCAATGCCTATGTGATAACCTGATGTAAGCCGCCAACATCTTGCAATGTATAATCCCCTAGATGCTGAATTCAATAGCCATGTATGTATATTTAACGTTGAATCAACTACCAATTGTTATAACCCTTACGCATTTGTCAATGGATATTACTCCCCTACTGGAATGCATTTATGCACTATTGTAAACATCTAGAGTGCATTGATTTCATCTTATATGGCATCAATATGTCGGTTGTGCCTGGGATTTTTCCCATACTAAATCCACATGGAAGTACAAACCTGTACTTCAATGTATCCCTTACCTTACAGGTACACACATTACACATTAACCTATATTAGTTGAGATTTCTATATCAACCGAATATAATCTGCATCCAACAAACATTTATACACACCTGCCATTGCCTAGTAATTTGTTCCTAGAAGATCCCAAACACACTATCACTGCATCAAACTCTTTCCATCGACATGGGATGTAGGTGGACCAACCACAATCTTTGCTTTAAAGTGCAATCCCTGAAATCTGCCCAAAGCTGAATGTTGCATCTATGAGTAACAAACTTAATGGATCTTAAGTTTGGTTGATTAAAATATTTATTAAACTTATTTTAATGCAACTTTGCCAAGCGAGGTCAACCAAACTTCATACCCATGGAATAAGGAACATTTGTACGAACATAGGGTTTTTAATATGCCTATTTAATAAAACACACTGTTGTGTACATCATTTTCCAATCTATTTTATGCTAGCTACGACCACTATCTGCAAATGGAACTAAGTGTTTGGCATGACTCAAATCTTTTCAGTTATTGCATTATAAGCTCAATGACCTACCCTAGGTATTTGAGCTAATGGATCAGACTCTTGTTTTATACTTACTCCTATTTTACATAGAAAGCTGAAAATCCTATCACACCTATGTATTAAGAGACCAATTATAATTACCATTGCTCTGGACCTTCAACAATTGAGGTCTACCTTAATTTCCATACAACAACCTTAAACCACCATTCCCAAGTTAAATATCAATTTAATGGCCATTGGAAACCAATGAGCGCATGTTTTACCATGTTTGTTCAACTTTGGCCCTTGGAAAATAGTTAGCTAACAACATTATATATGTTGAAATCTAACATCATGTTCTCGTACAAATTATAAGAAATATTGTAATTGCATATAGTCGATCTAGTGATTAATGGAAAATTTTCATTAATATTGACACCCATGGATTAACAAAAACCCATTACTATCCACAAAATGTACCGCGGAGCACATATACTCCAAGAACATACCATAAGCATTCCTATGCTTCCTTCCCATTGAGCGTCTTACATTTTGTCCCCCTTCTTCATCATGCATTGTCTGCGGATAACACATACACGTAGTCAGCTATCATATTAGCTTAACTACTCACCTGTACTTGAATTCAAACAACTACAGGTGAGCTAGTGTATAGTGCAAATGGAACCTATATTTGTTTGTGTAATCTTGGTAAAACTACTTGAGGCAACATATTAGTCTTATTGACACATATTCTTTTTCAACATCAATGAATAAACTCACTACAATCAAATCTTACTGCATTTGTCATCAATTTGCCTAGTCAGAGGACGGTCGGACTCTTTGTCTGAGTTGTCATTGGCATTTATGTCCTCCATTCCCATTTCATCTTCAAAAGGGTCAGGATCATTAAAGTCATCATCGTCAACTGGTTCGGATGGGTCTCGCCCTAACATATTTGTTGCAACAACATGCAAAAGCGCTTCATTGATTCGGTTCAGTGGATCGGGCATGGCTTGATTGACAGTCATCATAGGGGGATAGTTGTCCAAATTAGTGGGATCGTCATCTTCTGAGTCACCCCATGATGACTCACCTTCATCATGCGCATCCCCAACAGTTGTCATAGTGCGAAGGTTGTAAACATTTCTACTTGTTATCTTATAGACGACCTGCCAACTTCCACCCAAAATTGGATCGGACAAATAAAATACTTGACTTGCTTGGCACGCAAGGGCAAAAGGCTCAGCTTTATACCATTGCCTAGCAGTATTCACCAATGTTAAGTGGTCCCTGTTTCGTATCCATCTTCTCGGGTCGCCAACGTCATACCAACTACATTGAAATAGATAAACCTTACGCCAACCCATGTAGCGTATTTCTATAATATCATTCAACACACCGTAGAAGTCAACAGGGGATCCCCGATGCTCGCCATGAACCACAACCCCACTGTTTTGCGTGCGGCGATGCCTTTCACGCTCTTTTATATGAAATCGAACACCATTCATTATGCATCCAGCATAAGATGCAACCCATGGATCTGGACCACAAGCTAATGCATATATATCGTCGGTTACCTCTGTTGGGCTAACTGCACGTAGCTCTCGAATCTACCAGACAAGAGGAAAGAAAAATGGTCAAAGTGTGACATCATTCTTGAAGTGAACCCTTAACTCATCTATAATGTGACCGGAAGGTTTCGTATCTTACCCGTGCCCTGAACCACGAGGGAAATAGACTCTGATGCCTACGATCGATGTTATCAGGGTTCTCTTCTTTTATCTTGTTATAGTGCTCCCTGTCAATACAAGTATTTTGTTAGCAGGTTTTGTAGACTTACTAAAGTACAAAACCTAATTGTTGTAGGGTAAGATGATGGACTTACTTAATGTATTGCTCAACCTCCACTCAATTATTAACAACATACCATCGGGCCTTGACCATTAGTGTGTCGGCTAACTTATGGGAGTGCCCTGTCCCTAATGGTCTAACTTTTTGTGAGAAAACAGATAAACTTGCCCTATTCCCTCCTCAGCGGAACCAATAAGTACATCACTGTTGTGTTCCTCTCGATTATATTTAGTTTCAATATCATGTAGGTACATAGAGCAAAATGTAAGGCACTCGAGATGCACGTATGCCTCAGAAATTGATCCTTCAGGATGAGCTCTGTTGCGGACGTACCGCTTGAACTTTCCTAGATACCTCTCAAAAGGATACATCCATCTGTATTGGACGGGTCCTGCAAGTAGAGCCTCCTCTGGCAAGTGAATAGAGAGGTGCACCATGATATCAAAAAAAGCTGGAGGGAATATCATTTCTAGTTTACAAAGAATGATGGGAATATTAGCATGAAGATGACTCAACACTGGTAAGTTCAATGTTTAGGAACATAATTCTTTGAAGAACCAACTCAACTCTAGTAAGGCTTGACACACATCGGCCCGTAAGAACCCACCAATCACGACCGACAACAGTGCTTGCATAAATACGTGACAATCATGGCTCTTCATTCCACTGATCTTTCCCTCACTAGCATTGACACACCGGGCAATATTCGATGCAAACCCATCAGGGAATTTAACGTTTGACAACCATGCACAAAAAGCCCTTCGCTCATTTAAATTTAACATGTAGCAACCAAGACCCATGGTTATAGACTCGCCATCCTGTTGTAAATGCAATTCTTTCCTTATTTGAAGATTTGCCAAATCTTTATGTGCATTCGCAGAGTCCTTAGTTTTACCTTCAATATTCAACAATGTTCCCACAACTTTATCGCATATGTTTTTCTCAATATGCATGACGTCCA